>WOXC01010732.1:0-148637 GCA_011680675.1 Gymnobelideus leadbeateri
CCCCTCTATAGGCTGCTGTCCAGCCCCTTTCCTCAGCTGAAGGGGCCTTTCATGTTGACTGTAAGGACTGTTTTGTGGTGCTTGGTCTCAGGTACAGTAATTCCCAGGTATAGCTCTCAAGTCAGGTGACTTGTCTTTGTCTAAGTGATTTGGGGGAAAGGTCTTATCACAGGTATTGAACCACCTGTACCAGAGCCCCTAGGTAATCAGTGATGATAATTTATCAGTTCAGGACTTATCCAATTTCTCACAGGCCAAGGAAGTTGAATTAATGGAAAATTAGAGTAATAGGATTGCCAGAGTAATAAAACTAATCTCTCCCTCACATTTAAAAATTTTTTTACTGCTTTAAAAAGGAAAATCTATTTAAAAAACAAATTTTTATGTTTTGCTTTCTGTCCTATTCATTTTTTCACTATACTTGGTGAGGCAGTGTGTTGTTATCCCCATGTTACAGATAAGAAACCTAATGCCTAAAGAGGTATCACATAAACTAGCTTATGCCAGAGCAGGGACTAGAACCAAAATCTCCTGCCTCCACAGTAACAATGCTGTGGTCTCTCTTAGATCTGTGGTTCTTAACCTGGGGTCCATGACCACTCAAGGGACCAAATTTTAAGTAGATTTGAGGGGATCTGTGAACTTGTATGATAAAAAAAAATTACATCTTCATTTTCACTAATACCTAACAGGGGGGAACAATGATTTCTATTATGATTAAAAAGAAAATTCTCAGAATAGGTCCAAAGGCTTCACCAGACTGCCACAGTGGCTCATGACATTAAAAAAAAGAAAAGGCTTAATTAAAAGAATTTTTTTTAAAAAAAGTTTAAACCCCTGCTCCAGACTTTTGTGAATTCCATCATCTCCCATTAATTTTTAAGATCATAGATTTAGAACTGGAAGAAACCTTAAAGCCATCTAATCTGAATCCTTCACTTTACAAATGAGGAGACTGAGGCCCAGGGAGGTTCAGATAATGCTTGCTTATCATTACAATGAGTTGCCATCCTTGTCTGAAAAGAACCAGCCTTAGGGCTTCAGACTGATTTTGTAGAAAAGGAAAAGGGAAACTGGTTGGTAGCCTGGAAAGGCAAGTCTCCCTGGAAAATTCTCAGGCTGAGGGATTTGGACCTGGAGCCAAGGGGAGAAAACCCAGAGGCCCACACCTCTTCATGGGATAGGAAAACCAAGGAAAGGGACCTTGGGGGTGCATGAAGGATGCTGAGACCCAGGAGGAAGTTGTATGACTGTCTTCTGTAAACTCCTTTTACCACAGTTGGTATGTCCTGTTTCATTTCATCATGACTTTTAGTCAAAGTCTCATTGGTTAGCCCCACTTTCCACATGCTGGGGTACGAGGGGAGGACATAGGCTATCAGTTCAGACATCCAGCAACCTAGGACCCAAGCATGGTAGTCCCCCATCCCCTACATCAAAACAAAGCAAAAAACTTAGGGCACCTCAACTCTTCAAGGCCTCATTTTCCTTCGCTATAAAATTGGAGGTTGTATTTGAGATTTTGTGATTGTCAGTATGAAGGCAAAAAGAACCTCCTGCCCCAGATCAAGGAAGAAGCTTGTTCCTTTCAGAGCCAACAGAGCAGGGCATCAAAGATCATTTGGTCCAAGTATGTTGTGCATATGAGGAGACAGGAGCTCAGAGAAGAGTCAGGATTTGAACCCAGACCTTAGGGAAGAGGTATGAAGAAGTGCCACCACCCTCCTGCCTGCCCACCAGTTCCCAACCCTCCTCCTTGCCCCATTCCCATCTACTCAAGACCTTGGAGGACAGTACTCCTCCCCGCCCTTTTCTACTTACTTGAGAGTGGAGGCACAGGTAGGAATGAGGGTAATGAAGGTGGTCAAAGTCTCATTGGTCAGCCCCACTTTCCACATGCTGGGGTATGAGGGGAGAACATAGGCTATGAGTTCAGACATCCAGCAACCTAGGACCCAGGCATGGTAGTTCCCCATCCCCTACGGGAACAGAATGTCCTTCCAAACTTCCCTCTAGATATTCCAATCCATAATTGCCCCAGTTTTTCTTGTCCTTGATTAGCCCTATCCTACTACAGGATATCCTGTAGTATCTCCCTGAGGATCCTTTATTTCCAAAAAGTACTCCAGTCCTACCCCCCCGCCCAGTCTCCCTCCTTGTCCCCTAGTAATCTCCCTTTCCTATCAACAACCCTGGGGGGTAGGTGCTATTAGGATCCTCATTTTACAGTTAAGGAAACTGAGGCAAACAGATGTTAAGTGATTTGTCCAGGGTCATATGGCTAGGATTAGAAGCAGGATTAGAATTTGGGTTCCCAGAGTCTGACTCCTTTTTACTCCCGGGATTCACTTTCCCTGTATTCTTTCACACTTCTCCCTTCAGCCCTTTCTTAGGACTTCCCCCCCGCCCAAAATCTCTTCCCTATCCCTGTGGGGGCTCTTTCTCACTTGATGGCCTGTAGCTGGGTGAGGGAGGGCAGACACTTGGTGAAAATACCCAGAATTGGATCTGCCAGTTTCCAACCTGGAGGAAGAGAGGAGGCTGAAGCCTGAGTAGGAAGGGTTAAATCCTGGGGCAGGGAACAGGAGGGAGACTCACCTCGGATGAAGATTTCCCGGACTGTCTTGGGGTCCTCTTGTTCCAGCTCCACCTGGATGGTGGGCCGGAAGAAAGCATACTTGGTCTCAATCTGGAGGAGGCTGTTTTGGCTACAGGAGGCAGAGACCGGCTGTTCCTCCACTGTGGACATGTGGGTAGGGGATCTTAATCATCCCCCCCCTCATCTTGTCCTCCACCCCCATCTCACTCTAGCCTTTTCAGGAATACTCAAAGCAAATGAGTCTATCAAAGGATCCTAAATTGAGGGCTAAGAGGAACCTTAGAAACAACTGAGTCTGATCCATTTACAGATGAGGAAAGGTGAAGCCATCCTCTTACGTATGCAAGGTTCATACAAGTAGCAAGCATCCAATCTCCAGGCATTTTATTCCTTGGGATTCTGAACCCCAGGATGCAGAACATTTGGAGATAGAGAGGAAAAAAATTTAGAAGAGTTAAGAAAGAGAGCCTAAGTATACCTATCTCCCAGCCTGCCTGGAGCTGTGAGCGGAGGGATGGGGAAACAACAAAGAGCACTTCTCTTAGTCATCACCATCATCTCTCACATTTATAAAGTCTCTGGGCCCCTTGCATTTCCTCTGGGGACTTTCTCCCATGCACAGCCCTAGGCCCCAGGCTCAGTCTGATAAGAGAGGCTGGTGAGGCATAGTCAGAATGACCTAGGCCTGTCTGAGGCTGGACCAGCCAGGAGAGCATTGGGGATGGTGAGAAGGTAGGAATTGAGTGGGTTCACTCACCCACCGGCTTTTCAGAGGTGGAGGTAAAGCGACCATGGTTGCGGACAACAACTTTGGGAAAATCTATGTATCCCGAACGAGTACAGAGTTCAGCAAAGTCCTGTTCCAGGATTCCCACGCACTGATACTCCTCTAAGGGAGGAAGGGAGAGAAGGGAGAGGGATTAGCCTGGATCCTGTGCAATGGCGCAGCTTGTCCACCAGGAAGGAGCAAAGACCAGGAATCCCGAGTAAACTGGAACTCGGACTTGTATGACCATTTTTCCCTGGTCCCATTGTTTCTTCATCTCCCTGCTCTATCCTATCCTGGGGAACTTCCTCATCCCCTGCCCCTCTCCCAGTCTGTCTCCTAATCCTCTGCCCTTCTAACCCTGTTTCTTCATATACCACCTCTGTCCCCAAAGACCCCCCCCCCTCCTCATTTCTCCAAAGGGCAAAGAGCTGTGCCATTCTGAGCCTTCTACAACCTCAGAGCCCTGGAGTAGGAGTCAAATGACCTGGTTCTAGTCCTGGTTCTGCCAGTCACTTTCTGTGGGAAAGTTATTTCATCAGGCATTTACTGTGGGCATGTTATGCTTACTGTAGTGAGTAGAGAAGGGAATGCAAAGGTAACTAAGACCTCAGTCCAACAGCTTCTAGTCCAAGAAGACAAAATTCAAATAAATCCTCAAATAAAAAGACAGTACAAAGCAGGATGTGAGGTGCCCTAGGACTCCGACAACATTTACTAGGCCCTACTATATTGAGCACAGAGCACAGTGCTACATATTAGGGAATAGAAAAACATTTAGATACAATGTGATCCCTGCCTTTATGGAGTTTACAATTCAATCTAACAATCCAGGCTTCTTGCCGCTCTTTACTACCTATATGATTTTAAGCAAATAAACAACTTTGCCTTTCTAGTCGTCAGTTTCCAATCTGTAAAATCAAGGACTTGGCCCAGATAACCTATAAGGAAAGCCTTTTCCAGCTCATCAATTCCATATAGGAGTTCCAAGGATTGGCCCATCTTGGATTGGGGGTAATCAAGAAAGCTTCCTAGAAAAGGTGGCCTTTGGGTTGGGCCTTGAAAGATGGGTGAGATTTGGATCAATACTGGGAGGGTGAAGGTAGAAGACAGTGCAGATGTGAGCAGATACATACCAGAGTGGGAAAACACTAGGATTTGGGCTGGAAGACAGGATTCATATAAGGCAGTAATGGGAAATAAGGAAGTCACAACCTCTCCAGCCTTAGTTTTCTCCATAAGAAATTGAGCCAATTAATAAATAACAGATTATGAATGTGAATGTCTTGAAAAGTTAAAAGCCTTGAACAAATGGGAGATGCTACAGGTGAGCTTTTAGGCTCTAGAACTGAAGGTGGTCTTGGAAGTCACCTAATCCAAATCCCTTTTACAAATGAGTCAACGAAGGCCTAGAGAAGTTAAGTGAGTTGTAATCTACATAGCATCCATTTAGCCATAAGATTTAGAACTTGAGCCCAGGTTCTCTGAGTCCAAATCCACTGCTCTGCCCCCTACACCACACTTCTGGTCAGGAATGTCCTGACACATTGTTTCTTTTTTTCCCTTATTTTCTTCCTCTCCCTATTTGTCGTACCTGGATTTTTTGCCTCTTCCTCGCCCACAGGTGGTAGGACAGGTGGTGCCTTGTCCTTTGGCACCCTCTCTCCTTTCTTCACTATCTTGCCTGAGACATCGGGGGTCTTGGGCACTGGGGAAATGTGGGAGAGGGGAGACCTGGTTGAACTCATCCCTCCTTATCCCTCCTAGAAGTCGAATTCCACTTTGGTCCTGGAGACTTGAGTGAGAGTTCTCTCCCTCCCAACCCTCGTTCTCTGCAAATACGGGTATTCCCCAACTCCTCTCAGTCTCTGCGTGTTGGGGCTAAGAGAAAGGAGGGACAGCCCATCTACCGCAGCCCGGCCTGAGCTGGGGAGCTCAGTGGAGAGTCACCCCAAGTGGCTGCAGCAAAGCGGACTGGAAGGGAAGGATGGAGCTGAGGGGGACAGAAGGAGAAGTGGGGAAGGGTCTGGCAGAAACCGGAGGGGGAATTGGAGGATTCGGCCAGGCTGGGCTGGAGTGGACCTGGGCGGGGGAGGGTGGGGCAGAGGAGAAGCCCAGTGAGGGCGAAGGGGTTGGGGCTGGGGCTGGGCAGTGGAGGTGGCGGGGTCCGAAAGCCCTCGGAGACCAGGACAGAGTCAGAGAGGCCGGGGGAAGCGGGACGGAGGAGATCCTGGGAACTGGGATTTGGAGGAGGGCCACGCCTCCACTCCCAACCTGCACCCCCGGCTCCTGCGCGTCCCTTTTTCTCCAGGACTACGGGACCTGAGCCAGCAAGGACTGGCTGTCGGGTGGGTGGGCCAAGAGACAACTGCGAGTCGCTCGCGCGGTCTGCAGAGGGCGCTGCGGTGCTGGGAGCGCCTGTCGAGCTGCTTCCTTAACGCGCATGCGTGTCTATCTGTCTAGGCTTCGGACCGGGCGGAGCTGGGCACGAGGCTCTTCTGGGTCCCCGAGGCGGCAGCGCCGCTGAGTGACAGGGACCTTGGCGGCCGTGAGGGGTCCGGCCCGTGGTGCAGCTCTGAGCATCTATTGACATGTAGGGGCTTGGAGACTCAGCTAATTAAATAGTTAATGCGGCCCCCAGGGGGCTCTGCCCTCGGGCCTCCGGCCCGTCGCCCCCCACCTTTGCCGAGGCCTCGCCCCGGGCCCGCAGCCCTCCCACCAGAGTCCGGGACCATCCCCTCCGAATCAAAGATGCCCAGGACCACGAGAAATCAACAGCTTTATTTACAGACACAGGACAGGGTTCCCCATCGGGGAATCCTGGGACTTGGGGAGCAGTAACCGAGAGGGAGAATGACCGTGGCGTCCTGCCGTCCAGTCCCCCAAAGTCCGTGGTGGTTGTGGTCCCAACTCTCCTGGGACCCAGGAATCCTGGCTCCCAGCTCCTTTTCTCCAGCCATCCGAGGGCTGCCTCCAAGGTGGGGGGATGGGGAGGGGTTCAGAACCCGGGCATCCCCGGACCTCCTCCCCTCCAGGAATGGTTTTACCCCTGATAACTCGAGAGGTGCGGAGGGGAAGGTGTGTGCTACTCATTAGGTCCTTCCTCAGTTTCTGGCCTGGCCATGGCGGGGGGGGGTGGCTATCTCTGAATGCTCCCCCCCCCCATCCCTTCAACGATCCTGGCGCAGCCTTGGGGGTGAGGGTGGGTGTCGGACAGGGGGCAAGTCATAGTGTCCCGGAATGTGGCTATTCTTAGGGGAGTCATAATGGCCTGGGGGAAGCCCTGGTGGGATGGGGGGCAGTGTGCCCCCAGAGACGAAGTCTGGAGAAGCAAGGGTAGTGTATGAGAGTTCTGTAGTCCAGCCCCCTCACCTCCCTCCCCACCCCCCAACTCTGGGTCTTCTTCCTAATCCTCCCACTCTTCTATTCTCCCACTATTCCTTTCTATTCTCTCCCTTCTCTCCTCCCTCCTGGTCCTTGTTTAGGTCGTCTGGCTAGCTAATACTGGCCCCAGGGACGGACACACACACACACACACACACACACACACACACACACACACACACACACTTTCCACTCCCTACCCATCCTCACCCCAGTAATTACTTTTGGTGGAACCATAAAAATCTCTGAGTAAATTCTCACGGTCTTTCCTTTCTGGTCTCTCCCACCCCCCCGACTTCATCCTAGGGTGGGCCCTGCCTGGCTCCAGACTCAACAGTCCTCACCAGGGGCCGGCGGATTCGGCTGTTCATAGGTGCCACTGTCCCTCTGGCTGTCAGGACTTCGAAGTCTTTGACTCTTCCGGGTCTGGGGCACATGCCTACGCAGTGGGCTGAGCTCTCCCAGGGCCTCCGCAGCAGCACACGAGGGACCTTTCATTTCCATGTAGCTGCCCTCGCCAGCAGGGCCCAGCAGGCTGGGCAAGTCCCGGATGGTGGCATAGGGGTTCTCGCTGCACAGGGAGCTTATGCTGGCCCTTAATCCCTCCTCTGGGATGGGACCTGGGGGAGAGGGAGTAAAATCAGGGCTCATTGGAGGTACCCTCCCCCCCCCCTCCCCATCATGCTGCCCCTCCCCCAAGCCTTTTCAGTTTTCTGATCAGCCCTCATCCTTTTGTCCATCTGCCAAGTGACTTCCTATCACCCATCCCCCTCTCCCACTGCACATACCTTTAGCATAGAGGTGTCCGAGCCCATTGCCAGAACTGTAGCTGTACCGATCCAATAGGCCTCTCCCTGGGGAAAGGGACAGGCCCACTATCAAGGCCCTGCTCAGAGTCTCATGTCCCTGTGAGAACATGAGAACTGGAAAAGGCCTCAGAGATCATTGCTAGCCAACTTTTCTTCCTTTCACAGATGAGGAAGCCGAGACCCAAAGGAGCGACTTTTCCCTAGGACGTTATAAAGCTAGAACCTTCACTCTGGCTCAGGTCCTCCCCCCACCACTCACCTCCTTCAGAAGGCCCCAGACATACCCATGCCCTCATTCACACTGACGCAGAATCCCATGGTCTCAGAATAGCATGCTTTTCCCAAATACACCCTTCCTTCTCCCCTACTTAATACCAGGTGTACAAAATCCTATACCCCTTTCCCGATGCCCAGGGGGGAGCTCCTTGTGATGCTTCCAGTCAGCAGGCAGTGTGGCATGGCTGTCTTGCCCATAAGCACCAGGGCGTTCCGGGGCCTGGAGGCTAGCAAAAAGCTGAGAACCTGGCACCTGGGAAGGTGGTGAATTCAGCATTATGAGAACAAGAATAAACAGAGAGCAGAGTTAGGAAGGGGCCTCCAAGGTCACCTTGTCCAACCTATACATTAACAGACTTAATATAACATCTGGGACAAGTGATCAAATTTACCCATGGCCCATTTCTCTTTGGGGCTTCAGGTAAAGAAAAGCAATGGGCAATCAGAATTGTCCAAATACTTCTGTCCATTGCTCCTAGTTCTATTGTTGGACCAAGCAGAACATATAATCCCTCTTCTACATGACAGATCTTCAGAGTCTTTTTCAGGCTGACCACCCCTAGTTCCTTCAACTGATCCAATTCTCCCACCAACCTAGTCTCTAAAACTGCTCCTCTTCTCCAGCCCTCCCCAAATCCCCAACCTAATGATGCCATCCTCCCACCCCCAACTCCCTTTTCCCAGGTACTGACCTTGTTGGGGGGTGGGGGATTGGGAGAGCACTGGGACAGTGTGTGGTAGCTGGGGTTGGAGTAATAGTGACTGTAGCTTGGTGGGACATCTGGACAAAAGAGAAGACGGGTAGGGACAGGGTCAGAACTCAGGGGGATGAGGTAGCCTCTGGAGTAAGGAGGGGGCCCCTTCCCTGGGGATGGGGCAGAGAGAAAAGTGAGATCCGTGGCTCTCAGGACAGAAGACAAGTAGCCAGATTGGACAAATTCCAAGAAGCCATTGTCCAGCCTCTCACGCATCCTGCTCACTCTGCCTTTGCATCTCATATGTAAAGAACAGCTCAATCCAAAGAGGGTCATGAGAGTCAGAGGATGTGAGAGTTGGAAGGGATCTTTAAGATAAATCTAAATCCCATCCCCCATTTTGCACATGAGGAAACAAGACTCAGAGAATAGAAGTAATCCATACAAGTCACCCGGTAAGATTATGGCCAAGACAGGACTTGAACCCAGGTCTCCTGAGCCCAGGGGCTGGCCTTTGTGCCCTCTTTTAGGCTTCCTCCACATTACCACATCCTCCTATGCCCCTTCCCCCCATTCCTAACTCTCACCTGGGATGACATATTCAGAGCCATCCAGACGCCCACTGTTGTAGGCTACGGCCAGGTGCTGGTGCGCTTTGCCTTTCTGCCAGTGTCTGTAGCCAATGAACAGTGCTACTAGGGCCACAACCAGGGCCCCCAGCACTGCAATGCCAATCACTGCACCCAGTGAGTCATAGGTCACAGGCAGGGTGGGCACCATGGTGAAGGGTTGATCATGGTTCCCTAGGCAGGAAAGGAGAGGAAGCAATAAGAGGGGGCACTCTGTGTACTGCTAAGAAGAGAAAGGACAGAAGAACGAGCTTTCCTTGAGAACAGGGGCTTGTCATCTTTTGCCTTGTAATCCCAGCACCTAATAGTGCCTGACGATTAGGTATCGAATTGAATTGTAAAGACCACTAGCCATCCCCAACTTTGCCCTGGGTGAGAAATGGAAGGCTACCCTGAATGCCTCACCAATTTTGCAGGGGGCACCACTGTGTCCCGGTGGACATATACAAGCCCCTGTTTCAGCCTGGCACTGTCCCTCAGGTCCACACTGGCACAGCTGGGAGCAGTTAGCTCCAAACATGCCTGGAGGGCAACCTAGAGGGATAAACAAAGGGAAGGGTAAAAGGGATGCAAAGAAATGGGGGCCAGGAACACTTGTGTACTTCTCCAAAAAGAAAGACTATTGCTTTAATTTCTGGGAGCAGTTCCTTGAGTTCCTCAGTCTCTTTCTGGATTAAACAGGGATTTCATCTGTAATAGCAAGGTCATATGGACACATCCGAAAGCATGTTCACACTTTCTCATCTGATGAAACACAGTTTGGCTCAGAAGGAACTACTCTTAGAGCAAGAAGAACTGGTGTCAAATCTGCTTTGACATTTTTTAGTTTTGTGACTTTAAGTAATCCAGCCTCTAAGGTTTAGCCTCCTCCCCAGTAGGTTGGGAATGATAATGCTTTCACTATTTGTGTTATAGTGTTGTGAAGAAAGTACTTTGGAAACTGTAATGGGCTGTAGAAACATGGACCATGAAAACATCTTGGAATTATTCAAATAAAGTGACTAAAATATCCAAATCCTTTGAACCAGAGATTCCACTACTAGGCTAATACCTCATTGATAAAAAAAAAAAAAAGTCTCCATATCCCAAAATATTTATTTATTTTGCCTTTTTTTTTTTTTTGGAGGGCAATTGGGGTTAAAGTGACTTGCCCAAGATCACATGGTTAGTTTTTGTGTTAAGTGTCTGAGGCTGGATTTGAACTCAGGTCCTCCTGACTCCAGGGCTGGTACTCTATTCACTGCACCACCTAGCTGCCTGAATCCCAAAATATTTAAAGCAGCACTTTTTGTGAGAGCAAAGGACTGGAAACAAAATACATGCCCATCAATTGGGGAATGGCTAAGCAAATTGTGGTATGTGAATATAATGAAATATTACTGTACCATAAGAAATGAGGAGGATGATCAATACAGAGAAGTATGGAAAGAGCTACATGAACTTATTCAGAATTAAGCAAAGACCAAAAAAACCCAACCCACAGTGTGCACAATGATTATATTATTACATTATATTATATTACATTACATTATTGTGCTGTATTTCACCCCATAATTGTCACAGATTTTATGCCAATTTTTTTGCAGAAAATTGGAGTGCGACCATTATGTGAAGCTTTAAAAACTGTGCTGATATTATTTGTCTTTTAGTTTCCACCAGTCTCAAACCAACTTTTCACTCACTGAAAACTCTTTCCACAGCTCTGTTTCCATGCTGTTCAGTGAACACAATCACTTTCAGCTTGAAGCCTGCAGAATAGTTTTTATATATACTCATAATCAGAAAGAAATGCTTCTCACGTTCATATGTCGCTGGCAGGCATCAGGTGACTTACTCATGGCAGTTTTGCCTGCCTCTTCCCCTTGTGCCTATGGCTCTTCATTGGATTGAGTAACAAATACTGTTAGTACTGCAGCACTCTAAACAAACCACACAAGTTGGCTTTCGGAAATAGATTGACAAAAAATTGATAAAAATAAACCAAGATAAGTGAGTGGGATCAGCTCATTGATATAGTAGAAAGAATGTCTGGTTTGGATTTAAAAGATCTGAGTTTGAACCTCACCTGTTTCATTGAAAATACCTGTGTGACTTTGGAAAAGTCACTTAATGTTTCTCAGCCTGATTTTTGCTAATAATTCTGAGCTCAAGGTTTGAAATGCTAGAGAGATAAATGCATATCACCCCTGGTGAATACATTGCTACTCTGCTAACCTTTCAAGCAGCATGACAAACACAATTATACCATGTGATGATTATGTGATGAAAGGTTATAAAGCAAGTTTTGGACTGAAAAAATCAGGGCACAAAACAAAATATGGTACACAGGAAGAACAACCACAAAACAATCAAAAGTGAATGTTGCAAATTTATAAAAAACAAGCATGGTTCCAAGGAACAGATAAGGGAAGACACCCCACTGCATCTCATTGCAAAGGCAGGAGGTCCTTGGATAGTACATAACACATATTTTTCAATGTATTCATCAATTTTGCTGGGGTTTTTCTTCTTTTTCTTTAAAAGAAGATCATTTGTGATATGGGATGGTTCTTTAGGAGGGAGGAGGGAAAAGTACTAGGGGACTTTGGGGAGATGTTTATAAAACATCAGTTAGCACACTGCTTGCCTTCTCAATGGGTATGGAAAGGCTATAAAGTTTGAAAACCTAGATCTAAAAAATAGAATGTTAAAAATAAATATTTTTTAAAAGAAAAAAGATATCAATAAAAATTATTTTCTAGAAAAAGAAGAAAAAATGAGCCATGATTATTTGACCATGACAAGTGCCCTGAGAGAGCAAATAGCACCATGTAACCCAAATTCCTTATTTTACAGATGAGGAAAATAAGACCTGGAGAGGACAAGTGACTTGTGGGAGGTTACACAGCAAGTCTGTGGCAGAAGCAATGTCACCCTCAAGCCTCCCGACTTTCAGTTTACTGCTGTCTCCTCTTCCTCACTCTTTTGGTCATTTGATCCATTGCCCATTGGATTCCACATCCTAATAATCCTTGTTATTGATTGAATAATCCATGATATTGATGACTGTATAATCTATATACGTTCTTTTTGTACTGTCATATCATCAATTTCCTCTACTGGTTGGTTTCAGGATCTCCCCTGGACTAGATTAGGAGTTAGCTTGGAAGCAAAGACATAGAAGAAATGATCTCTCCAAAATTACCTCTCTACCCTACCCTTCATTAATCATCATCATCATCATAGCTGGCATTTACATACTACTTAAAAGTTTACAGAATGCTTTGCATATATTATCACATTTGGTTGGTACCTTCAGAGCAGAGGTGTCCAGTCCAGCCCGGTGGGCAGATGCAGTTTCCCTCCTGGGGTTGACAGTGCCCACCATGGTGGCATTGGCAGGGAAGGGCACAGTTGTTGCCCCAGTACCCCAATGGGCATGCTAGATGGGAAAAAAGGAACCAATCCAATGAAGGGCAGGCTCAGGAATGTGAGTCCCACCACTTCCTCCACTGGGTCCCCTCCATTGAATCTGGGACTTCCTGAGCCCCCTGTTCACTGTCTCTGTGTGGCCTTTGATGAGGGCCCTGGAGATGGTTCTTTCCTCTGTTCTTTCCCTACCCTTGACTCTTACTCACGCTGGGAACAATCAGGACCAGTCCACCCAGCATGGCAGTGGCAGCTTCCATCGATGGGGTTGCAAGAGGAGTGGTTAGAACATTTGCAGGGAGCACAGCGTTTGCCATATCGACCAGGCTGGCAGGCTAGTGGTAAACAATGGGAAGACAGAGGTTATAGTTGGAGACAGAAATATATCCTCCTTCCTCTGTATTCTATGTCTCCCTTCCTCCTCTCTCTCTCCCTCTATGCTATTGCTTCAGTCAACCTTTTGACAAAGATAGTAGTGGGGAACCAGACTCCTACTATCCTGCAAGAGTCCACTGATTGGTTCAGAAGTAGCTTTCATCCCAGTAGACTCCTGATCCCTTTGCCTCCCTCTCTCTGTTAAGTGACTTGCCCAGGGCACACAGCTAGTGAGTGTCTGAGGCCAGATTTGAACTCAGGTCCTCCTGACTCCAGGGGTAGTATTCTACCCATTGTGCCACCTAGCTGCCCCATGCTTCCTCTTACTAGCTCCCCCCTCATCCCATCCTTCATCAGTCTTCACTAGTCCAAACCAGAGACCTACAGAATTCCCTCTCTTTTCTGAATTCCTACAGTGCTTACAGATCAATATGTATCATCCATCCTCCACATAGATGAGCAAAACTCAGGCTGAGAAGCATTAAGTGACTTTTCCAAAGTCATGCAGGTAATTTCAGTGAAACAGGTGAGGTTCAAACCCAAATCTTTTAAATCCAAACCAGACATTCTTTCCACTCTATCTGATTCCACTCACTTCCCTTGGTTTGTTTTTGTCAATTTTTTTCTTATTTATTCCTTATTTTCTGTTTTGGAGTCAGAAAACATGAGTTTAAACCCACCTCTGTGTGAATAGGAGTGAGTTACTTTCCTTCAAGCTTAGTCTCTTTATTAACACCTGGCATTCTATAGCACTTTGGGGTTTACAAGTCCCTTTAAATACGTTATTTCATTGGAGCCTCAGAGGCACGTACTACAAATATCATCACTCCAATTTTACAGATGAGAAAACTGAGGCTCAGAGAGGTTGCAATTTGCCTTTGATCACACAGTATGTCAGAGGCAGGATTTGAACTGTGGTCTTTGTGACTGAGTCAAACATTCTAGAGCTCCACCAGTGGTTTCTGACTCAAATAGAAATAGGGCCACTCATCCCCATAAGTAAGTGGGCCATAGGTTAACTTTAAAGTGCAAAGTTAAATGTTTTTATTGTATGTCTCGTATCTTTATTTTTATGTTTTCTTTTATCTTTATTTATATTTTATTGTATCTTTATTTTGTTAAATATTTCCCAATTACATTTGAATCTCATTCAAGAGGGTTGGGTCACACGTTTGACATTTTGGAACTACATCATGCTACCTCACAATTAGGCAGCTGGACACCAGATCTAGAGATTGTGTCTTAGAAAGCATTTTCCAACTAAGATTTTAGGAGTTTACAAGAGCTGGAAATAAAGTCTCTAAAGGATGAAGGCAAAATATGTTCTCCCTCCTCACCTCTACCTCTTTGTTCCCTGATTTCTTTCAGGTTTATGTCAAATCCCACATTCTTACCTAGTGCCTTTCCTCTGAGATCACTTTCCACCTGCTCTGTATACAACTTATATGTACATAGTCACCCATGCTAGAATGTGAGCTCCATGAGGGCAGGGACAGTTTTTTGCCTTTCTTTGTATCCTGAGTACTTAGCATCACATCTAGAACATAGTAAGTACTTCATAAAGGTTTGTTGACTGACAGACTGAATTTCTAGATGGGAGAAAAGGAAGGGGTGGGGAATTAAGGAGAATAACTCACTTCTCTGGCAAGAAGGACCCCGGTAGCCAGGTACACAGATGCAGCTCCCATTCTCAGGTATGCAAGTTCCTCCATTTTTGCAGGTACAGGAGTTATTGCAGTGGGGTCCCCAGAAACCCTCAGGGCATGGAAGGTCACAGTGGAGCCCTGTGGACCCAGCAGAGGGTGTACAGGTTGAAAAGGATCCTTCTATCTAGAGGGGACCAATCCCCTTCAGCTTTGGGACATGGAGGCAAAAGCCGTGGGCCCTGGGGGGGGGGGGGCAGGAGAGGGGACAGAATCATTGCTTTCCAAAGATGTTCCCCAAGACTCCCAGCTGCATGGCCTGGATATTTGACTTGCTCACCAGTCCATCCAGATCGGCATTGGCAATGCCCATGAATAGGGTCACAGCCATCTGCATGTTTGCAATCGCAGTGACTGGCACAGCCTGGTCCAAACTGCCCCTTCTTAGGGAAAAAAAGGAAGGTCAAGTCAGCAAGGGAGGGCTCAGTTAGCAAGGAATAGGGCTTAACAGTATCACCCTCCCAGACCCTTTCCTTACCACTGGCACTCACCGGGCAGGGAAGCTGGCATCTATCACCACGCCAGCCAGGGGTACAGGAGCAGGCTCCTGTCTGTGGACTACAGGCAGCCCCATGGGCACACTGGCAGCTGGCATTGCAGCTAAATCCCCAGGTGCCCTCAGGGCAAGGCACAGAGCAGTCACCTTTCTGCCATCCTAAAGAAGAGTGTTCCTAAGGACTAATGACCTTTCCCCTTCTCATTATTTTCTTACTAAGGACTCTAGGGACTGAGTCCCATCAGAGCTCTCAACCCAGGATGGTTTCCTAGAGTTCCCCCCCAACTCAGTCATACCATCTAATCCTGAGCCCCAATCTATGACTTCTGCCTCCCTCCCTTCTTCCCCTCCAGAGCTTTCCCCTTCTTAGAACTCTTCCAGTTCAGGACTGTACTCTAACTCCCTAGAACCCAATCCCATCCCAAATCTCAAACCCCATTCTAGTTCTGGCTTCAGGCCTTATTCTCATGGTATCCCGCCTCCCTCCCCGCCAATGGCTCTACCTTTGACCTCCTAGCCATGCCCCTCACCTGTCTATCCTCAGGCTCAGACCCACCCAAAAGTCTTTACAGACCTTCCTTGCAGTTGCACGAGCCATCAATTGGGGAGCAGCTGAGGGCGTGAACACAGGAACAGCTCTGGGAGCAGTTGACCCCAAATGTGTCCAGAGGGCAGAGGCTGGAACAGTGGGGGCCCTGGCAGAGCCCAGTCCAGAGATCAATGAGAGAGCAGTAGGGCACCTTGTTCATACAGTACCCGTCCCCCACCTTAGTCCCTCAATGGGGGTGGGGGGAGGGCGGTCAGTCAACAGTGTGTTCCTTTCCTGCCAAATCAGAGAGCAGGTCTGCCTCCAGGAGAAAGAGCATAGGCTAGCCCAGGGATGCCAACGAATCAGGCTGGACCAAAAAGCTAAGGGGCTGGAAACTCTTGAATTTTCTTGATTCTTGAATTTTCTAGGATATGGAAATGGAATTCCCCCTCTCTCTCTCTCTCTCTCTCTCTCTCTCTCTCTCTCTCTCTCTCTCTCTCTCTCTCTCTCTCGACGGTAAGGTGGGAGTCCCTGGATACCCTAGGGGTAGAATAGCTGGAAGTAGGAGCAGGGGGGAGTGAAGGGGATTCTGGGCTCCCTGAATCTTTTGGAGGGGAAGACAAACTCCAGAAGATGGGGCTCAAGGTCCCTATGTCTCCTGAAACAAAGTAGTTGGAAGGTGGGGGGAAGATAAGGTCTCTAGGGTCCTTGTCTCCCCTGTTTGTGAGGCTCAGTCAGTAGGAACAGGGCAGTGGGTTGGACAGATCCTGTTGGTTCACTCACTGTGTAGCCAGGGGGACAAAGGCAGTGGCCACTTTCTGCCTGGCAGGTGCCTCCATGGAGGCAGAGGCAAGGTTCTCGGCAGCCAGGCCCATGGGTGCCCGGGGGACAGCTTTCGTTGCAATGCAGACCGGCCCATCCCGGCCTGCAGGAGCACTCGCCACTCATGGGATGGCAGCTGTAAACAGAGCAGGAAGAATCAAGTGTCCTCCTGGGGGTCCAGCACAGGAAGCTGAGATCCTCTGAGTTCTCTAGTCCTGTTCCTATTGTCCCAGGGAGCCTGGTCCTAGGCTCCTTCAGTAAAGAAGGAGCCAGCCCAAGGTCGGGAAGCCAGGAAGGTCCCCAGGGCGAGGACAGGGGGTTCAGGAGGCAGGTGTCGCCTCCTTTCTTCCTTCCCTCTAGTGCTTCCCCTTTCTTGGATCCCTCCCTCTGGGCCCCTCTCATATTTGTCCTGAGATTGCCCCACCTGAGGCTATGCTCTTCGTGACAGGTACAGGACGCCTCGCAGGTGAGACCATAGCTCCCCTCCGGGCAGAGGCGCTCCGAGCAGCGATCCCCAGTGAAGCCGTGCTCGCACAGACACGCTCCATCGGCTGAATAGCAACGGGCCCCGGGGGCGCAGTCGCACGTCTCTGCACAATCTTGGCCAAAACGATCCACTGGGCACTCCTCCCGGCACCTGGGCATGTAGCTCAGTGAGGACAGCCCTTCCAGGCCCCGTCCCCACCCACTGCTAGGCCGAGGCTCAGCCCACGCCCACCCTCTTCAGACTCAGCGGTGCTCCTCCCATTCACCTGTCTCCCACGTATCCTGGAGCACAGTGACACTGCCCTAGGATGGGGTCGCATTGGCCACCGTTATGACAGCGACACTCCTGGGTGCAACCTCTTCCATAGCGTCCTTCTGGGCATGGCAGGGAGCAAATGGAGCCCTGAGAGCAGCAGGGTAGAGGGTATCATAAAATGTCCCCAGGAATTCCCAGAGTCCCCAGTGCTAGGAGAAGCCCTGTGGAATACATTTACTTATTTGGGCAACCAACAAATATTTATTAAATGCCTCCTGTTACCAGGGAGTACTAGGGCCCCTACTGTCTCCACTGTTATTTCCCAGGAACTGCATTATCTCTGCCACTCACACACACCCCTCCCAACACACCTCCATAGGAACCTCTCCCTGTCCATAACCTTGACCCCACTGTCCTCCACTGTGAATACCCCCACTTCTAGTCTCCAGAAGCCCCCTCCAGTATTCTGACAGTCCTCCCCAGGGACTCCCAGTGCTCTCCCCACCACTTGTCCCATCCTTCTTACCATCCAGCCTGGGGGGCAGGTGCAGTTCTGATCAGAGTTGTAGATACCCCCATTTTGACAGGGATGGCTTTTGGGGCAGGAGAAGCCAAATGTGTCCAGATGACAGGGTATCTCACAGCTGTGAAGGTATATAAGACCTACTTCAGTGGGGAGGGAAGAGAGGAGGAGAAGTCTTCACTCCTTCATTCAACCTGCACTAGAGGGAATAGTATGGAACAGACTTTTAAAAATACCTATGGATAAAATAGCATAAATAGAAATGTTGCTGTTTTATACTCCCACCAGTAAGATTATTAGTTGACAGTAGGGATTCAATTACATTCAGCAAACGTTACTGAGAAAGAGTGGGGGAATAGGAACTTGGGAGAGGGTATACCGAATTTCTCATCAGAAGCCTCCAAATTAATTAGGTAATAAATGGCAAATCACACACACACACACACACACACACATCTAAAAACTCAACTGCATGACTACAGGATAAGGTAATATGGTTATAAATGACTCAGATGAGGGGAAATAGCAAGGATCTTTTGGCAAACAACTTGAACCAGTAATGTGTTGTAGCAATGTTCAGAAAGAGGGAGGCAAGTTGTGCTAGACTGTCCAGGTTAGACCAGCCTTCAATTCACATTGTATTCCATTCTAGTCACTATATTTTCCTGATTTTTTTTTTTTTTTTTGCTTTTTGGAGGGCAATTGGGGTTAAGTAACTTGCCCAAGGTCACATGGCTAGGTTTTTGTTTGTGTGCATTGTGTCGGAGGCCGGATCCGAACTCAGGTACTTCTGACTCCAGGGCCGACACTCTACTCACTGCGCCACCTAGCCGCCCCCTAGTCACTATATTTTAGGGGGGAGTTTAACAACTGAAACGTAATGGTGGCCAGAATGGTGGGGGGAATGGGAAGCCATGTCAGAGAACCATCAACTAAAGGAAATGCCGATATTTAACGGAGAAAACTTAGGGAACACGATTGCTGCCTGCAAGAATGTGAATAACAAAAAGCAGAGCATAAAGTACTGGGTAGAGCTTCCAAAAAGACATATTTTGGCTCAAAATAATAAGAGCCAGCTAGAGTAGAATGGGCTGCTTCCTGAGTTAGTGAGCTCCCAGTTATAGGAAGTGTTCAGAACCAGGAAGGTTATATTGGGAGCTCCTGCACTGAGAAAGTAGACCACACAAGGAGCTGGGTAAGTGGGTCCCCTGATCAGCTTTTGGGTTCATAGGCTCAAAATTTAGAGCTAGAAGGGCCCTGAGAACTCATTAAGTCCCCTTCTATCGTTTTATAGATGAGGAAACAGAAGTTCAGAGGTAAAGTGCCAGAGCTGAGATTCAAACCCTGGTACCCTGAGTCTACATTCAATGCCCCATTCACTGACCAGCAAAGTCTCTTATAGAGCCTGAAGGAAGATAAATCTGTTTCAGAACATTTGGGAGCATCTCCCTCTGGAGCCCATGGATCTGTCCATTCATCAGCTATGGACATGCTCCTGGGAACACAAGGCTGGGGTTTGGGCTTGTCCATAACCTCCACAGGGGTATGGACACCTTGTTGAAAAGATTAAGGACGACTTCTGATTAAGTCTCAGTGGCTGGGGTTGCCCCACCCTGAGCCAACGAACTGGTTAAATCCCTTACAATTCTCACTACTATGATTCTATGTGTGTGTGTTGATACATGTCTTTGTGGCCATGTTTGTGCATTGCCTTTGTGTAAATGTCCATGTGAGTAGGTATGTCCCTCTAGGTTTATGCCAATGTGTGTCTCAGCTCCCAAGCTGTTTACCTGGGTCCAGTGCTATTGGTAGGGCACTTACAGGCCCCTGTCTGGAAGTCACAGGAGGCTCCATGACAATGGCATTGGGCCAGGCAATCAGGGCCATAGAAACCAGGTGGGCAGGGCTGGAAGCATCGGGGAGGCTGGAAGCCAGGAGGGCAGACACAAGCTCCAGTGGTGGGGTCACAAGTGCTGTTGTTGCCACATTCACAGGAATGTTCACAGTTTTTGCCCCACAACTGCAGGGGGCAAGCTGGGGGTGGGGGTAAGGAGTGGAATCATAGGCATAGTTAGTCATTGGGAGATCATACCCTCCCTCACCTGACCCAGGGTTCCTGGTTACTTTTCAATCTTTGTCCCTGCTTGGGTTTCTACTTTCTATTGTAAGCTCTCCATTTCTTTATCTCTTCTTCTCTGTGTTTCTCAGTCTCTCTGTCTCTTCCTTTGTTGCTGCCTTGTTGGAGTTTTTTCTCCCTCCCTCCTTTCCTCCTCCTCCTCCTCCTCCTCCTCCTCCTCCTCCTCCTCCTCCTCCTCCTCCTCCTCTTCTTCTTCTTCTTCTTCTTCTTCTTCTTCTTCTTCTTCTTCTTCTTCTTCTTCTTCTTCTTCTTCTTCTTCTTCCTTTTCCCTCTCTGTATCTCTCTCCTTTATTTCAGCTGCTTTGTGTTTCCCTCTTTCTAATCCTTAAAGTTGCCCAACCCTGCTTTGGGTCCCAGTTCCAACTCCCAGATTTTTCCTCACAATCCCCATCCATCACCCCATCCTCTACCTCCTGAATCTCCCTGGGGTTCTTCCATGATAGAGAGGGGTTCTGGGAGGGTATGGACAAGAGAAGGCACAACTGGGGATACTCACAGGAAGAGCAGTCATCCCCCCTCCATCCGTTCTCACATTGACATCGATCTGGAGCAATGCATCGGCCATGGACACACTCCTGAGAACACAGGGCTGGGGGGCCGGGAGAGAGAGTAGTGAAGGGGACAGACTTGCCCCTTGTTCCCCAAAGGTACCAAAGCCCAGCCCCATCTCTAGCTACTTCAGAAGATCAGAATAACCCATTTCTACTTCACTTTCCTCACATTAACCTTGTGACATATGTTAAGTAGGCATCTTTATCCCTATTTAACGAGCGAAGGAAATGAGCACCAGAGAAGTAATGTGTCTTTTACAAAGGTTCACAGCCAGTATGTGTCAGAACCCTGAGAAAGGAGGCCTCCTAACTCTGACACCTGGGTCATTTCCACTACTGCCTCTCTTTTCCTCGAACTCAGCCAGCATAGGGCTCAGACTGTTGCAGCATTTCAGGGTGAAAATTTGGAAAGACTCCAGAATTTGGACCTCCTCAGTCTTCCCCTGACTCCCCAAGCAGTGATCTAGAGAACACCTTGCTGAGCGCTTAGGACAGGGACCACCACTTTTGGGATCTAGTTGAGATCTGACATTGTTCAAGCTGGGCTTGGGGAGAAAAGGGAGAATCTTTAGAAATAGAAGAAGAGTGAAGCTGAAGAAAGAAAAAGCAGGGCAAGGATCCTTTGAGGGGCTGGAGAAAGGGAAGTGAGAGAACTGAGGGAGAGAGAGTGCAAAAATGAGGAGAAAGAAAGAGAAAGGGAGACAAAGATGGGGACGTACAGAGAAAGACACAGCTGGATAAAAACAGGGAGTATGTGAAAGAGATACAGAGACAGAACAAAGATAGAAAGACAATAATAAGAGCCCGTAACTGTAAGCATGGTAAAGTGCTTTCCTCACAACAACCCAGAGATGTGGATAGTATAAGTAATATTCCCATTTTACACAAGGGAAAATAGAGTCTCAGAGAGGCTAAGCCTCAATGTCATATGTGGCAGAGCAAGATCTGGCCCTAGGCCATCAAAGGATTAGAGAGGGGAAGACAGAGAGAGAGAGACAGAGAGAGAGAGACAGAGAGAGAGACAGAGAGAGAGATACAGAGAGAGAGAGAGAGAGAGAGAGAGAGAGAGAGAGAGAGAGAGAGAGAGAGGAGAGGTTAAGAGGGAGGGAGAGAGAGGATAGGGAGAGACAGAGAGGGGGAAGGAAAGAAAGGAAGGAAAGAAGGAGAGAAATTAGGGAAGGAAAGAAGGAAGGAAGGAAAGAAGGAGAGAAATTAGGGAAGGAAAGAAGGAAGAGGGAGAAAGGAAGGAAAGAAGGGAGGGAGAAATGGAGAAAGAAAGGGAGGAAGGGAGGGAGGGAAGGAAGGAGGAGGGGGAGAGAAAGGAAGAGATCAATGACCAAGGAAAGCAAGAAAAGGAATTTAATCTAGAAAGAAGGATGGAGAGAGAGACAGAGGAACCCATACTATATGCTAGGGAAGGCAATGGGACTTAGGGTCAATAAGTTAGGGCCCACTGAAGGTCTGGGGCCAAACTTTGCTTACATTCACATAAGTCAATATTTCCCTATTGCCTTGAACCTCCCACCTCCCTGGCCCATTTCCTGCTAACTCAGCACACATGGGATGGTTGGGGCCAGATGTGGCAGGCAAGGCCAAGATTCTGGGGTGTGTAGGAGGGGGTGGGGTCTGGCTGGACTCACGGACACAGGCTCCACTGCTCTCATAGTAGCCTTGGCAGCACCGAAGGCGCCTCCGGTGATCCACCTTCACTGCCTGGCGATAAGCTGTACGGTACACAATCCTAGGATTGGATCAGAAGGAAGAAAGTGAGGAGAGAGGGGGAAGACCTCCCTGCATCCAGAGTTTGTAGGAGGGGAAAGTCCATTCAAAGTGCAGTAAGAGTGATTGGCATTTGATTTGAAGGAGAACTTCTCATTTGTCTGATCTGAGAGATAACAAAAGGGTAAACGAACTCCCGCCCCCTCTCTTTGGGGGCTATTTGTAAACTAGGAGAACGGTACTCCCCTTCTAATACCAGAACCACAGACAATATCACAGTTGGACTATACACTCATACACATATCCTTCCCCTCCCAGAATCTTTCTGTCATAAGACAGACTGAGAACGGTATTTTCCAAAGGCAGAAAGCTAGATAATATGACTACTAAGGTGAAAGTACTACATTTGGTGTAAAAAAATATCAACAGCACAAGGACAGGATGGAGAGGAAGATGACTAACTAATAGTTCATGTGATAAAGATCCAACTGTTGTAATGGACGGCAAGTTTATTATGTCAACATATTGAGAGGTTGTATGGATTTACAATCAGAGGACCCAAGTCTGAAACCCATCTCTGCCACTTAACTACTTGTGAGACCTTGGGCAAGTCATCTCTCTGGGCCTGTTCCCTCATTCCCTGCCCCCAAATGGGGATTAGATCAATGAATGAATCAACAAGTATTTCTTAAGTGCCTATTATATGCCAGTCACTAGGCTAGGTATAAGGTCCATTTCAATACTGAAGCTATGGTCTTATGACTCTCAGATCTATGTATCCAGCCCCAATATCTCTCCTAAACTCACCAACCACCTGCTAGACTTCTCTCCTAGACACCCTGTTAGAACCTCAAGCTTGTCACGTTCAAAAAAGAACTCATCATTTTTCCCTTCACTGTGCTCTCTCTCGAAAACTTCCCTATTTCTGTCAAGAGTAATATCATTCTTCTGATCACCCAGGAACCCAAAGACAGGAATCTTGACTCTTCTCTCTTACACATCAAACATATTTAATTAGTTGCCAGGGCTTGTGTAATGGTAATGGTAATTTGAAGATCTTCCTTGCCCCTTGTATTTGCAATTGAAGAGGTACTTAGCACCTTGTTCCAAGTTCATGATTGTGTCAAGTATTAAGAACCAGAACTTGTGAATGGGATGTACTTGTTGATGTAACAGAATAGCGAGGAACTAATACTGTATATAAGGAAAAGCCCAAGCTGAGAGAGGCCAGAACTTCTGGGAGTAAGCATCTGGAGGCTGGGCTACTACTGCTGGAGAAGGAGAAGAGAACTTTGAACTGAACTGAGAACTGAGAAGAACCGAAAAATGAGAAGAGAAGATGACTGGGAGGAGGCATGGCTGTGGTGTTGGTACTTTGTCTGTTTTGATGTTACTTTGTCAGATTTGTCTGCTAATAGAGAATGGTGCAGTTGTTACAGAAGCCCTGGGACCTTGCTGCTGGTTCAGAAGCCCTGAAAGAGGATTTTCTTGTTGTATGCTTACAGAAATCCTGGAGGAGGGTCTTGCTGATGATTTCAAAGGTTCTGGGACTACAACAATGATTTGTGTTGATTCCTCAGACCTTGTTGTTGGGTCCATATTGATTTCACAGGCAGAAAGTGAAATGATGAGGGTGCTGGCAATGTGCATGAATGCTATTGTGGCTTTTGTTATGTTTTGTCTTCACAGAAACAGAAACTGTGAAGGACTTGAGGTCGACCAGGCACTGTGAGCTTCAGTATGGAACAGGAACTGCACAAGAAGCTGGACAAAGGACTGAGAACTATCTGCCTTTGAACCCAGGTGGCCGTTGGATAGATTCTGGCAGGAGCTGGCACCATGGAAGAGGAACCATGGAAGCTGAAAGCCTGCCTCAAGGCCAGATGAAAAGACCTCTCCTTGGGTATTTAATGCAAACTGAGAAAATCATGACTCTATGGCCTAGGGGTAGAGAACTCTGACCTTTATATTTAGATAATTGCATTAAGGACTTCTCCAATTAAGAAGAAATAGGACTTTTTGATTGAAGAGATTAAGAATGTGACCTGGGGTGAAGACCTTTGACCTTTGTACTTTGTGTCAATTAGGAGGATTCCCTCCTTAAGGATGATTGAATTAAGGGCTTACTAAATGATTGTGTTACTAAATGAATGTTATCTTTTGCTTTAAACTATGTGACCACTTTGGTGAAAACTATGTGTCCACTTTAGTGATAAGTTGTTAAGTCATAACATTGTGAATGCTGTACTTTGATTTCTGTGAATGTTTTGCCTTAATTTGTTACTGAATAAATAGAGAGTTCACTATACTGTGTAATCAGAACCTTGAAAGCTATTCACAGCAGTGGTCCTCTGGAAAGCTGCTCATGGTTGGCTTTACAACTTGTCCAGTCTATCTCCCTGGCATTTCTCTCCTACAACCCCTCTTCTTCATATACCCACAACCCTGATTCAGGCCCCCAGTGCCTCTTGTCTGAACCATTAAGATAACCCCGAGTCTCCCTACCTCTCCAATCCATCTTCAACACAGCTGCCCAAATAACATTCCTAAATCATAAATGTGACCATTCCACTCAATCTCAAAAGTCTTCAATGGCTACTTATTACCTGTACAACAAAATATAAACTCCTCAGCTTGCTGTTAAAACTCCTCACAACAGGCAAATTTCAGAAAAACCTGGAAAGACTTGTACAAACTGATGCAAAGTGAAATGAGCAGAACCAGTAAAGCACCATACACAGTATCAGCAACACTATGTGATGATCAAGTATGAATAACTTAGCTCTTCTCAGCAACACAATGATCTAGACAAGTACAAAGGATTCATGATGGAAAATGACATCCACATCCATATAAAGAACTGATAAACTTTGAATGCAGATTGAAGAATGCTTTTTTCACTTTATTTTTTCATGTTTTTTTATTTTGATCTGTTTCTTCTTTCACAATTGTTACTAATATGGAAATATATTGTACATAATTGCACATATATAACCTATATCAAATTGCCTACCATTTTAGGAAGAGGGGAGGGGAAGGAGGGAGAAAAATTTGGAACTCAAAATCTTGTAAAAATGAATGCTATACCCTTTAACCCAGAAATACTACTTCTAGGTCTATATATAACAAAGAGATCATACAAATGGTAAAAGGACCCATGTGTATAAAAATATTTATAGCAGCTCTTTTTGTGGTGACAAAGAATGGAAATTGAGGGAATGCCCATCATTTGGGGAATGGCTGAACAAGTTGTGGTATATTAATATAATGGAATACTATTGTGCATATAAGAAATGATGAGCAGTTAGAATTCAGAAAACCCTGGAAATACTCAAATGAAATGATGCTGAGTGAAGTGAGCAGAACCAGGAGAATATTGTACACAGTAACAGTCACAATGTGTGGGGTGGCTAGGTGGCAGTAAGAATGCCAGCCCCGGAGTCAGGAGGACCTGGGATTGGTCCCCACCTCAGAAAATGAGCGCCCACACATAAATTATAACTATCCGTGTAACCTTGAGCAAGTTACTTAACCCCAGTTGCTTTAAAAAAAAAAAAAAAACAGGGGCGGCTAGGTGGCGCAGTGAGTAGAGTGCCGGCCCTGGAGTCAGAAGGACCTGAGTTCAGATCTGGCCTCAGACACTTAACACACACAAAACAACAACAACAAAAAAAACCTAGGTGTGTGACCTTGGGCAAGTTACTTAACCCCAATTGCCCTCAAAAAAAAAAAAAGTCACAATGTGTTATGACTAACTTTGACAGACTTATCTCTTCTTAGCCCAGAGTATGCATAATGAAAAATGCTGTCCACATCCAGAAAAAGAACTATGGAATCTGAATGCATATCGAAGCATATTATTTGTTCTCGCTCTCTTTTTTTCTTTTTTTTTTGTTTCTTTCTCATGGTTTCTCCCGTTGGTTCTAATTTTTCTTTACAATATGACTAATGTGAAAATAGATTCACTATGAATGTATATGTAGAGCTTATATCAAATTACATGCTGTCTTGGGGTGGGGGAGGGGAGAGATGGGGAGAAAATTTGGAACTCAAAATCTTATGGAAGTGAATGTTGAAAACTAAAAATAAAAAAAGAAACAAAAAATAAATTGGAAAAAATGAATGGTAAAATTGTCTTGACATGTAATTGGGAAAAAATAAAATACCACTTAAAAATTTAAAAATATATATAAATCTCTTCACAATCTGCCTCTAGCCTACCTTTCTAGCCTTACTTCATTATATTCTTCTTTTAGATCTATACACTTCAGCTAAAGTGGCCTACTAAATATTTTCCTTGAATTTGGCATTCCATCTCCCACCTCCGGACTTTTGTACAGGCTGTCTCCCATGCCTGGAATGCTTTCCTTCTTTAGTTCTTCATCTTAGAATTGTAAGTTTTCTTCAGGGCTCACCTCATTCTTGAAACCTTTCTTCTTTCCTCTACTGTATTTATGAGTGCTCTCTCCCTCCTCAAATCATCTTGTTTTATGAATTATACCTTCTAATAGAAAGCAAATTTATTGAGAATGGGACTATTTTTTACTTTTGGCCCTATATCCCGATTACGACCAGTACCATCTTAAGAGGATAGGGCTAGGCAATGAGACTTCATTGATAGAAGGGAAATCCCTAGAGGAAACTCCCCCTATGAAGGCAGATCAGCCCCTGCTCTGCAGCCGAGAGTCTTGAAGCATTGTTTGGGGCACTTAAAGGTTACATAACTTGCTTGGTCACATTTGTGACCCTGGGCGAGTTCCTTAACCTCCATTTGCCTTCATTTCCTATCTGTAAAGTTAGGAGAATAAGAGCACCTACCTCCCGGGATTGTTGCAAGGATCAAATGACATCATAATTGTAAAGCACAGGGCCAGGCACATAGTAAATGCCATATAAATGCTAAGTACTATTATTATCAAAGAAGGGGCATGTCATTCTCTTAGGTAGAATGTAAGCTTCTTGAGGGCAGGGAGTGTAACACATTTTTGTCTTGTATCTCACACAATACCTGGCAACATCATGGGCACTTAATAAGTGATTGCTGGGGTAGCTAGGTGGCGCCATGGCGCAGAGTGCTGAGCCTAGAGTCAGTAAGATTCAAATCTGGCCTCAGACACTTGCTAGCTGTGTGACCCTAGGCAAGTCACTTAACCCTGTTTGTCTCAGTTTCCTCATTTGTAAGATGAGCTGGAAAAGGAAATGGCAAACCACTGCATTATCTTTGCCAAGAAAACCCACATGAGGTCACAAAGAATCAGACACAATTAAAAAAAAAAAAGACAACAAAGTGATTGCTGATCAAGTGAAGAAGCAGGATGTATGAAGTGAAGGGCTGATGCCTCCCATCCTGGATGCCCAGAGGCTTTCTCCTGGAAGGCTGATTGATTGGGGAAGCACTTACTTTGGCTGAGGACAGGAATGATCATGACCCCAAGGCTGGTTGCAGGGCTCAGTGGGTAGTTGGGTGTAGGGGTGAGAATAGGATTCCTTCATTGTGGTGGCATAACTAGGGAGGAAGAAAACAGAGTCCACATGGCAAAGCAGCCCCAACGAGGGATCAGAAGATCCCGTAACAAGCCCTGGCTCAGTCAGTAACTCTGCTGTATGACCCTGATCCCTAATCTGGGCTTCAGTTACCTTATCTTTAAATAGGACTATTGGACTCCCTAACTAGAGACCGTGAGGTTAGATTTAAGGGATGGGTTGGCCTGGGAGTCAAGGCAATATATCTTTTAGGTTACATTTGGGGAATTTTGTCCAAGCTTAAAAATTATTAAAACTACCCTAATGCCTGAAATAATTCCCCAGTATTTGAATTAGCTCCATCATGAACATCAGAAACAGTTACCCAATCTAAGAGATAACAAAGGGATAAATGAATCCTCTCTCTATCTATGTGAAAACTTAGAGAACTTCACTCCCCATTCCTCAATCCCAGAATTACAGATTCAAAGAATTCCATAGTTGGATGGGATGTTTGGGAGGGGGGCAGAAATCTAATGTCTTAGAGACCTGCCCC
Source organism: Gymnobelideus leadbeateri (assembly GCA_011680675.1). NCBI lineage: Eukaryota > Metazoa > Chordata > Mammalia > Diprotodontia > Petauridae > Gymnobelideus > Gymnobelideus leadbeateri. Next base: position 28,183 of record WOXC01010732.1, read on the forward strand.
AACATCTGGAATACTTAAGGTAGTTTCCCCTCAAAATATTCATATGGAAACATTCTCTTGATATCTGGACTCCACCCTCTCCCTCCTTGTCCTACCCACCCAATACATCTGGAATTCATAAGCCAGGCCCAGGTCAAACTTCCAGTCCCATCTCATACTTGGGCATTTGGAGCCAAACTCTGCTCTATGATCCTTTTTCTTATTCCTCTTTTCTATCTGTCTTTCCTTTGTCCCTCTCATCACTTGCCTCCTTTCCTTCTGTGACCCCAACTGGGTTATGGCAAATCTTAACAAATCCCCCAGTGTCTCCCACAGTGACAGAGAGAGGGAGACAAGAGACAAGGGTCGTGAGAGAGGGATCCTTATGGAAATGATGCCAAGGCAGAGACAAAATTAGAGATAGAAACAGAGATAGAATAAAAAAGAAAGATATGGGCAATAATGATTAACATACTGGAAAAAGAAAGGGTCTAGGTAGTGCAGTGAATAGAACACCGGCCCTAGAATCAGGAGGACCTAAGTTTAAATCCGGCCTCAGACACTTGACACACTTAGTAGCCGTGTGACTCTGAGCAAGTAACTTAATCCCAATTGCCCTCCAAAAACATACTGGAAAAAGAGATTTAGGAGAGGGTGAGGTATAGAGACTGAGAGAAAGGTAAAGAAACAGATTGAGACAGACAGAAATGAGGGTAAGGAGGGGAACAGAGAATAGGTCAGAGACAGATGGGAACAGAGATGACCCTTCAGAGAAGAGAAAAGAGGGAGAGAATAATGGGGTGAGAAAGGATCCAAGATAGGAACAGAGTAGAAATGAGGAATAGAGGAAGGGCAGTAGTTGTGGAAGGGTCTGTGAAGGGAAGGGGTGATGAAGCCAGGAAGAAGAGGCTTCTTGGGTATTGATAATGGCTCGGGATCAGTCAGGCTCTTCCTTTCTCACCTTTCCCAGTAGCTGCAGACATTGGGGTCATTGGGGTTGAGAGTGCCGCCCTGTCCCGGCAGGAGAAGGAAGAGAACAGTCAGTTGTGGCAGTGTCCTGGACAGCATGGGGCCACCTGAGGGTCTGGAAACTTCAATGTATGACCTTGGATAAGTCACTTAAAGACTCTAGACTTCAGTTTCCTCATCTGAAAAATGGGAATAATAATACACTTAGAGGACTTATTAACAGTAGAGTGTCATATGTGTTCATTTTTATCATTATATGAAAAAAAAAAAGGCTGAGGACTGGGGATACTTAACTTCAAAAAGAGAAGGGTTGGGGCAGCTAGGTGGCGCAGTGAATAGAGTACTGTCCCTGGAGTCAGGAGGACCTGAGTTCAAATATGATTTCAGACACAACTCTTACTAGCTGTGTGACCTTGAGCAAGTCACTTAACCCTAATTTCCCTGCCTCCCCCTCCTCAAAAAAGAAAAGAGAATGTTTTTGGTGTTGGGGGAGGAAGGGGAATGACCCCTGACTTCAATTATTTCAAGGATTGTTTTGGCCCCAGAGCACAGAACTAGGAGCAAAAAAGGGAAGGTACAAGAAAGATGTTTTGGGCATTACTGGTGGTGTTTAAATAGTAGCTGGCTCATAATTGTTGGATCCATTGTAGCAAGAACGCATGTGTTGGGCAGGGGATTCAACTAGGAGGATTCTATCCCATCTAAGATTCTAGGAGTCTGTGATCCTTGAGTACTCAAGTTATTTGGAGAGGAGAGGTTCCCCAGGGTTCAATTTCTAGCTTTGAAAATTATTAGCTTTGTGACCTTGGGAAAGTCATTTCTCCCTTGGGGGCCTTGGTTTCCTCATCTGTATAATGGGGGAGATGGGTTAAATGATCTTTACAATCTCTGCCAGCTCTCAGTCCTATGAGCCCTCCATCCCCTGACACTCAAAAGGAGCTCAGGCATCTGGCCCTATAGCTTCATCCACTTGGGACCTGGTCCCTGAGATTTAGCCTTCCTAAGTCTCTGACCATCTCTCCTTTCCCACTGAGAAGTCACGACTAGAATAAGTGGCAAAGCTAAGATTTGAACTCAGGGAAACCTTTCCTCTCCTCTCAAGACATTAAACCTAAAAGGTTTAAGTGCGTAAGGATCACAGAGTTCTAGAATCTCTTGTGCTGTGCACCCCCTCTCTCCCCCACACATACACATGTACACACACGTGTATACACACACACACACACACAGAGCCTCACCCCTCACACTGGTGTGGGAAGAAAATCAAGACCCCCAGATGAGATCGTTGTCTCCTGGCTAAGAAGGGGATCAGTTTAATGAGCTGCTCCTTGACCCATAGCCCTCCACCCCCGGCCTGGGTTTCAGATTCTGTTCAGTGTTGATATAACTCCTCTCTCCATACCCCCCGAGGCAGTCACATCTGCTTGTAATTTTTTTTTCTGGGAAGAAAGTAAGATCTCACTTTCAGGCAGCTTATCCCCAAAGAGCATCCCTGGAATGCTGCATGCCCTAATCTTTAAACCCCCTAGTTCCCACCCCCACATACTCCCAGAGAGTCATCAAGGCCCTCTTCCAGTCTCTAAGATGGGTCACCCTCGGGTGGCTAGGTGGCACAGTGAATAGAGTACTGGCCCTGGAGTCAAGAGGACCTGAGTTCAAATGCAGCCTCAGACACTTATCACATACTAGCCATGTGACCTTGGGAAAGTCACTTAACCCCAATTGTCCTGCCTTCCCTCCTCCAAAGAGCCAAAAAGCAAAAAAAAAAAAAAAAAAAAAAAAGGTGGGTCACCCTCTCCTCTTCCTTCTTCAGAAGGCTAGGTGGTGCAGTGGGTAGATAGGTACACTGGACCTGGAGTCAGGAAGACCTCATGTCAAATCTAGCCTCAGATACTTACTGGCTGTGTGACCCTGAGCAAGTCACTTAGCCTCTGTCTGCCTCACTTCCTCATCTGTCAAATGGAGATAATAATAACAACTTCCTCTAACAGTTGTTGTAAGGATCAAGTGAGATAATAATTATAAAATGTGCACCACAGTGCTTAGCATGTAGTAAGTGCTATAATAAATTACTGATGCTGCTGCTGCTGCTATCCAGCCTCAGACACTTACTAGCTGTGTGACATTGGGCAAATTATTTAGTTTCTGTCTGCCTCAGTTTCCTCACCAGCAAATATGGAGCTAATAATAGCGACATCCTCCCAGGGTTGTTGTAAGGATTAAATGCGGTATTTGTAAAGCCCTTTCCAGACTTAAAGCACTATATAAATACTGGCCATTATTATTATTCCTTGAGGTCCCCTGAGAAGAGAAGACAGCCTCTCCCTAAAGCTGACTCATTCAAGTGCCTTGGGAAGTCCTTCAGACACAGGAGTGGCCACTCCTTTCAGGTTGGTGGGGATGAAAGCTTCTTCCTCCCACTTTTTCCTCAGTCCTTTGCTCCAGCTTGTGACACCCCAGTCATCCTTACAGTCTAGCCTCAACCTTTTCAGTCTCTGATTCCCCTCAGACATTCCCCTCACCAGAGCCCCAGGATGATGTAGTGGAAAAAGCATTAGGCCCAGTCATCAAGAGACACAGGTTCAGATCCCAGGTCTGCCCATTATATTCGGCCTCTCTTTGGGTCTTTGAATCCTGATATTTAAAGTGAAGGGGTTGGCTGACTGGATGTAATCTAACGCCCCTTTTAGTTCTAACAACCTATGAGTCACCATGCCCTGTAAGCTTTGTGTCCTGGGCACATCTAGCTATCCCTGCTCCCCTGTTGGTTCCAGTCTTTCTCTCTGTGTCTCTGTCTCTCTCTGTGTGTCTCTGTCTCTCTCTCTGTGTGTCTCACTCTCCCTCTGTCTGTCTCTGTCTCTCTCCCTCCATCCAGAAGTCACTCACTAGCTCCCTGTGACATTAATCTGAGTGGGATGGGAGGCCAGTCCTGGCATGGGAAGAGCCAGCCTTGTCTGGGGCTAGTGTGTAGAAGTAGGGGGTCAGGAATCTGAGGTGGGGAGGCTGACCAGAATCCCTACAGCCTGAGGCCAGTAGAGTACATAAAAGCTGATGGGGGCTAGGGGGAGGGGGAAATGATGCTTGGAAGAGCAACACAGGATACAAAACCTGAAAACAGGAAACAGAGACCAGAGAGGATGTGTGTCAGGGGGAAGACAGCAGCAGCAGCAGCAGGGACAGAACTCTTCCATGAGATGCTGAGCCCTTGGAGCCCTCCTCCTAGGCTCTGCTTGGAGCCTGCTATAGCCAGGTGATAAGATGGGGAGGTCTGGGGGGAGAATTCAAGGACCCAGGATTTGAGAGAGAGAAACAATGATAAGAATGTGGAGTTTTTCAGTCCAGGGGAGCTGGGTTCAAGTTCAGATGCTACCATTTACTAGCCGTGTGAGTTTGAGCAAGACATTCAAGGATAGATGAAGGTGAGCAGACCTGTTCCCCTACCTGACAGGCTGTGGTGAGGAAAGTGCTATCTACATATAAGCCACCAACAAGGATAGATATTTAGACTCAGAATTTTACTGGTATAGGGAGCTACCTGGTGGAAAAAACTCTGTCTCCCAATGCAGGGAAATACCTCTATTACAATTCACAATCCTAGAGAGTTGTTGCGGTGGGAGTAGAAGTTAAATGACTTGCCCAGGGTCACACAGACAGTATGTTTTAGAGATGTGACTTGAACCCAATCCTTCTGGTTCTGGGTCCTACTCTCTATCCAGTACACCACTTGAGTTATTATTAGTATTTATTAATCATTTAAAATAGTATTTATTAATAATAACTATCTATACTGCCTGTATCTGAAACAGGAGAGACGTTTCTCTTTGGCTTGGTCTCCAAGGACTGACCTTATGGTGTAGGGGAGGATACTAGGGCAAAGGTCAAGATTGGACAGGAGCATAGCAAATCTGTGCCCTTTCCCCTAACAAAAATCCTGGAATATGCTGGGGGGAGGGGATTGGAGGGGTGAGAAAGGGAGGCAGGGAGCAAAGAAAGAGGCAGAGGCAGAAGGAGAAAGGGGAGAAGGGTTTAGTTAGAGACCCTTTACCCAGCAGGTCTGAGAAAATCTTTGGAGTCCCTGCCTATAGCTGACAGCCTGCCTGCCTGCCTCTTTCCGTTATCTCTCTGTTAGTACTTCAGTATCATTCCCTGCCTTTTCCTTTCTCTAATTCTCTCCCTGTGTCTTTCTCCAATTCTCTCTCCTCCCTCACAGCCCCCATCCCAGAGCAGCTGCTGAGTTTGTTTTGAAAATTCCCAGGACCGGAAACTGGCTGGGCCTCCATCCACTCCTTTCCTAGGCCCCTGGGGCCTTTGGGTCAGGCTAGTTCTGGGCCAAGACCAGGGCCATAAGAAAGAATTTTTTGCTAATGGGGCCCTAGAAATAGTTATGAGATAAATAAAAATGTCCTTTGATGGAAACAAGGGACATGGGTATCCCTCAAATGGAACTATGCTCCCTAATATTCTAGAGCAGTTACAGCCCTGACCTTAGGTGACCTCCTACCCAGTCACCTCCAAGCCCCACAGGAATCATTAGATCTAAGCTTTGGGTGAAGGGAGAGGTCAGTGAGTAGGTGGGGCAGCTGGGCTAGGCTGGGCCTTAGTGGGAGTTTGGGAAATATCAGTACTCAGTTCAGACAATATTTGTTGAATGAATGATTGAACAAATGAATGAATGAAGGCCCTGGGCCAGAAGACCAAGAGGTAAAGATGGGTCAGTTTCAAGGCCTTAAGGAAATGTAGAATATTGGGAAAGGGGACTGATGTGAGAGCTGAAGAGGTGATAGTGCTGAGGTAAAGACATTAGACCTGGTTTCATGAGTATGTGACTATGGACAAGTCACATAACCCTTAGAATCCCTGTTTCCTCATCCAGAGTTGGCTGGCAGCCCAATGGAAGAAGTACTAGGTCTGGAGTCAGGAAGACTCCAGTTCAAATCTAGCCTCAGATACTTACTGTGTGACCCTGGGCAAGTCACAAGTCATCTAACCCTCTATTTGCCTCACTTTCCCCATCTGTAAAATGGGGATCATAATAGCACCTCCCTCCTAGGATTGTTGTAAAGATCAAACAGGGTATTTGTAAAGCACTTAACTCAGTGCCTGGCATACAACAGATGCTTAATACATGTTTATTCCCTTCCCTTCCCTTCCCCATCTATCAAATGGCCAGAGATACTTTAGAGGTAGAAATTATGGGATTTGGTAGAATTGGATATGGGAAACTGACAGGTCAAAGCAAATGGTGGTGACTGGGAGGTTTTGGACCTGGTATACTGGGAGGAGGGTAATACCATTCACAGAAATTGAAAAGTTAGAAAGAAGAGCAGGTTTAGGGGGAAACATTCAATTTTTTTTTTGCTTTTTTGGAGGGGGAAAGGGGGGGGGCAATTGGGGTTAAGTGACTTGCCCAAAGTCACACAGCTAGTTTTTGTGTTGTGTCTGAGGCTGGATTTGAACTTGGGTCCTCCTAATCCAGGGCCAGTGCTCTATTCACTGCGACACCTAGCCACCCCTTAAATTCAATTTTAGACATGTTGAAGATTAGGTACTGATAGCCCAAGGTTCAAGGCCAGTCCTGTGTCACTATCTTCCTGTTGGACATCTCCAACTGAGTGTCCAGTAAGCATGTGACTCTCTAATATGTGATGTATACATAGTAGGTACATAATAAATACTATTGGATTTGATTGGTAGGATATTGAGGTAGAGAGCTGTCCAACAGGCAACTGGAAATCCTGGACTGGAATTCTGGGAAGAAATTGAGGTTGGTGCTATAGAGTAGGGACTGATCTACACAGAAGTGATATTTAAAGTCAAGAGATGGGTGAGAAAAAAAAAGAGATAGGTGAGATCATCAAGGGAGAAAGGGTAGAAAGAGTAAAGGGCCCAAGATAGAACTCTGGAAATATCCCCATTCATTCCTGCCATATTTAATTCTTTGTGTCAAGAAACATCTGAGGAGAAGAGGGGTTGTGAGCACCTACAGCTCAACCCAGACTGCCCTTTAGGAGATCGTCTTTGTCTTCTAATACAAACAAATAGTTTACAACATATATAGGCTTACAAAGTCCTTGCTTCACAAAATTTGTGAAAGACTGAGTCTCCCCTAATGAGAATGCAAGTTCCTTGAAGGCAGGGATTGTTTTGCTTTGAGCTCCATCGCCAACACTTAGCCTTGGGTCTAGAATGAAGTAGATGCCCAATAAATGTTTGTTATTCATGTAAATACTCATTCCTATTCTACAATCGAGGAGTGATTTCTACTAGGTTACAAAGCTAATAAGTGTCAAACTCAGGATTTGAACCATCTCTCCAAACTCTTCTCCCCCATCCCACCCCCCAGTCTTCTAACCCTAGAACCATTGCTCTTACCACCAGGCTGCTTTCCAAAATTTTTGTTGTTTGGTCATTTCAGTTGTTTGACTCTTTGTGACCCCATTCGGGATTTTCTTGGCAGAGATACTGGAGTGGTTTTCCATTTCCTTCTCCCTACCTATTTACATCTCTGTCTATTTACCGTCCTCACTTGCCAGATCCCCCAAGGTAGGAAAGAGCCTCTAACCTAGATTGCCCCTTTTAGTCTCAATTTCAAACACTAAAATGAGAGGATTGGGTTAAATTCTGGCTCTCTTGGTCTAGATGAGGAAAGGAAATCCTTCTTCTCTTAGACTAATGGATACCTTCTAGAGTTATAGATCACTAAAGTGAAAAGCAAAGGAGACAGAAGTTCACTTATTTTCTTGGTCAAATGTGTCTAACCCAGTCTCTGAGGTGTGACCTAGGTACTTCCAGGTACCTACAAACTTACACCAGAAATGAGGCATCATGGCCAAAAGCAATGATTTTGGAATGAGACAGTTGGAAGACTTGGGTTCCAAATTTGACCTCTAATACTTACTAAGTGTCACAATCAGGGCCCGAAGTCAGAAAGATCTGAGTTTGACTCTGGACTCATACATATCCTTATTAGCTGTGTGACCCTAGGCAAGTCACTTGAACCCTATTTGCCTCAGTTCCTCATCTGTAAAATGGGGACACACTGGAGAAGGAAATGGCAAAACCATTGTGAGAAATAACTCATTTGGACCCCTGCTCTATTCCAATCAGTATTAATCAGTTCAATATTTTACATAAACTAATTAGATAGGTTCTTATAGTGGGTCTCAAACTTTAATGTAATGTTCATTACTTGTTTACCAAGTTATGAGGCCCACTTGTGCAACCACGAGAATGCTGACAGATATTTCCATCTGGTTTTACTTGAATTCCATGTCCAAACCCAACATCAATGGGATGCCTTTATGCTTTGCAAAGTCCCCCAATTTATTTCTGTACCTCTGGACCATTCTCTCTTGTCCAACATGAACAGGTGATCATCTTAGGACCACTTAGTCGGTGAAGAAGCCCAAGCTTCACCCAACCTGTGACCTACCCCCCCCCCCCCGCCGTTAATATGTCATTTTTGACTCTCAAGAGCAAAGTCTATTGGCCAATGAGATTCTGTATTTTTCCATGCCTCTTTTGCATACTTGGGTATCAAACCCTGTAAGAAGAGCAAGGTGCTGGAATAAGGGGGCATCTCAGATAGTGAGGAAGGTCTGAGGTTCACTTCATTAGAGGGGACCATGGATGCTTTAATAAAGTGCCATTGGTTCAGAACTCTGCCTTAGTCTCTTTTAGTGTAGGTTGGACCATTTTAATCCCCACACCACTTCAGTATCTTTGCCAAGAAAATCCCATGGACAAAGTTCATGGGGTCAAGTAGACTCTGATGTGACCAAACAACAACAATACTTACTCCCTGTGTGGGAAAGTCTCTTCACCTCTGAGCCTTTAAAATAAGACGCTTATTTTCAATGACCTCTAAACACTCTTACAACTCAAAATCACATGTTCTCTCCAACAAGAGGTTTATCAATGACACCTCCCCAGGGGCATCGGAACATGAATGATGTAGGTGTCTATGATCCCAACAATCCAAGGCAGAAGTGTGACGAAGTCTACTCCAAAGGACTTGGAAGGATTGCTCAGCTTTCAGGGTGAGCATTTGCACTTTGGAAACCAGCAAAAGCTCCGCGTCAGGCCAGTTTATTGCTCTGTTGGTCTTCCAAACTTGAAAATGCTAATAATGAAGATTAAATTTGAGTGTGTCGTGTACATTTCCCCCTAGAGATCAGGCTGTTACCCATTTCCCAGCACAGCCCTGATCCAAAAGCACCATGAGCACGGCCGGCTTCGGAAGGCATAAACTCCAACTTCTGAAACAATGAAACTGAGTATCAACTGCGCCCCCAAGATTCCTGTTCCTCAAGCCCAGTGGGCAGCTTGTCCACGCGATATGGTAACGTGGCTTGCCCAGGACACAGGGGGTGGGGCTTGCCCCCAGAAGGAGCGGACTCAGCTGATCCGCTTCCAAGGCTACGGTGGGCTGCGTGGGAGGGGGGAGGAGATAAGGGAGATCCGTGTGTGGTCCGAAGACAAGGGAGGGATGGGCTGAGGGAAGATCTGGGCCAAGAGCTCAGCCCGCGGGGGTCGGCCTCATCTCCACGGCGCAGAGAATGGGGGAAAGGATTCAGCACCTTTGTCTCCGTAGCTGGGCAGAGCTTTCTGAGGGTCCCATGTTCCTTTCCTTAAGAAGGAGGGTACTCGGGTATCTCTCTATTCTCTTAATTTTCTTGATATCTTTTACTTTACATCCCTTTCATTTCTGAACTTATCCCCACCCCCCTTCCTTTCCAAATATATCTCTCCCTCTTCCCCTACCCAGGGAGCCATTCCTTCCAAGAAAAATTTGAAAGGAAAAAAAGCAGTTCTGCAAAGCCAGCTAATACATATCCACCCAGTCAAAAGGCACAATATTCCACACTTCAGCTCTCTGACCTTACAAGCTCTTGTGATCTTCTTGTTAGGGGTCTGGCCCCAAGAAACTAGGAATCGCTGCACCTCTCCCCCTCCTTCCTCCAGCCCCTCTCCCTTGCAAGCACTCAGAGATGGAACCAGAGGTCCAAGTGTCCAGGCCTCCGGCTCTGGGGCGCCTTTTCACAGTAGGCTCAAGGCCAAGGAAAGCAGAAGTACCCACTCCATTCTCTTTCTGCCTCACTCGATGTCTATCTTCCCTTTTCCTCCTGTGCTTCTCCACCTTAATCTCCATGTTCCTTGTATGGGAAAAATACTCAGGCTTTGGGGTCCCAGCATTCCCCAAGTGCTGAGGGTCATTTGCATATTGATTTGCATGGCCTAAATTTCAGGTCCAATAGTGGGAAGTGCTCCCTGCTCTAGTCAGTAACCCTTCCTTCCCAGCACTCAGTTCCCTCTGGCTTTTCTTGGGTGCCAAAAATGAGGCCCAGAAAGAAGAGAGGAGGAAGGAAGGAGTAAAAGGGTATGGAAGATGGAGAGAGAGAAAGGAGAGATGAGCAGTGATAAAGCAGAAGGGGAGAGGCCAGGGAGAGAAGAGAGGGGAATTGGGGAATGTGGGAGAAAATAGGGAGAGAGAAAAAGAGGGAGAGAGGAATAGAGAGAAGGTGGAGGAAAGGAAGAGAGAAAAGAGGAGAGGGAAAGAAGAATGGGGAGAAAGAAGGGAAGAGGAGGAGGATGGGGAGAGTGGGGATAGGGAGGGGGTAAGAGGATAAAAAGAAACAGAGAAGGGGAACAGTGAGGGGGGAAAGCTACCACAAGAATGTGATCATCGTGGGAAAGAGAATATTTACAGTCAGACAACTGACACTTCTCTCTTTCCCACCTCCAACAAGAGATCTGGAAGTATCTGGGATCCTTGCCAGGGTCCAAGAATCCCCCAAGTTGGAGCCTAGCTAGTCCCCAGATTCCATCACTACCCACCCACCCCAGACCTGCCCCCTAGACATTGCCTCCTGCCCAGCACCCTTTCCTAATTCTCCCCTGCCCTTGGCCTTTCTGAACTCCCTCCTTTAGATCCCTTCTTTACTTTCACGGTTCCTCAGAAAGTCCCTCCCAGGCCTAGGGCTGAAGGCTAGAACAAGCCTTTGGGCAGGGGAAGCTATTTCAGCTGAACAGCAATGGGGTTCAAGCCTAGCCTATAGAATTTAGACAGTATGATGGACTTTCTGGTTTCCTTTCCCGATTCTGAGCCCCAACCCTACTCCTCTGGCTGGCCCCCATCTCCCTTTATGCCTTTATGTCCCACTGGTCCTAATCCCAGGAAAAACTGTTTCTCATTATCCTGAAGATACCCCAACCCCCAAGTTGATTTGGGAACAGAGCTGGGGCCGCAGACGCTGACAGAGGGAAAGGAAATGGGGGGAGGGAGCCAGGCGCCCCTAGAGAACCTGATCCCCCCCCAAGCATCGGGCCACCCTCCAGGAGAGTCACCAGGCCAAGGGAGAGGCAAGACATAAAATTCTGGGTCCAGGTCTGGCTCGATCCCACCTGCTCCCCACAACCCCCACACATAGAATCTTTGAGGTCTCTGACTAATGGCATGACTATCTCTTGGCTTCAATCTCCCCCTCTCTCCTCTGTTTCTGGATCTCTGGATCTCTCTCTCTCTCTCTCTCTCTCTCTCTCTCTCTCTCTCACACACACACACACACACACACACACACACACACACACACACACACACACACACTTTTTAATTCTCGTGGTGCTTTTAGCAAATCCAAGCTTCTGTTCAACTGGTTGGTGTAGTAAAGTACTAGATTTGAAGACCAAAAACCCTGAGTTCAAATCCCATCTGTGGCATTTGTTAGTTGTGACTATGGAAAAAAAAATCACTTAACCTATCTGAGCCTTGATTTCCTCACCTGTAGAATGGGGATACTAGGGGCGGCTCGGTGATGCAATGAATAGAGCACCAGCCCTGGAGTCAGGAGGACCTGAGTTCAAATCCAACCTCAGACACTTGACACACTTAGTAACTAACTGTGTGACCTTGGGCAAGTCACTTAACCCCAATTGCCTTGCCTTCCCCCCTTCAAAAAAAAAAAAGAATGGGAATACCTCTGGTACCTGTCACACAAAGCTATTGTAGGAACCAAATGAGATAAAGTGTCAACTGAATTATAAATCTTAAAATATCATATCAAGGTATATATAAAGCCAGTTAGCTCAGTGGACAGAGTGCTGAGCCTAGAGTTAGAAAGACCTGAGTTCAAATGTGACCTCATAAACTTACTAGTTGTGTGACCTAAGCAAGTCACTTAAGCCATATTTGCCTCAGTTTCCTTAACTGTAAAATAAGGATAAAAATAGCACCTCCCTCCCAGGGGTATTGTGAGGATCAAAAAAGATATTTGTAAAGCACTTAGCCCTGTCCAGCATGTAGTAGGTGGTGCATAAATGCTGGCTATTGTGATTATTTATTTACACACATAAGTGATTATTGTTACTTACACTGTCCCCTCCCATAAACCGCTCCCTGTTCCAGATCATAAGCATGAGACCAACCAGGAACAAAGCAGATTCTGGCCACGACTACGGGGATAGGAAGTGTGAGTGTTAACCGCTGGATGGTCAGGAAGCATTGGGTGGTGACCAAGAGGGGGTGGGCCTCAGCTTGCTCGGCAGCTCAGGAAATAAGAGCTTGAGGGTCCCTGGCCCAAAGTGTTTACTCATCAGCATCAGGAAATGTGAGAGCTGGGCCTTGGGTGGGCAGAGGGAGACAAGGAAAGAAAGGGAATGGCCCCACAACTCTGATCGCCACTGGGGCTGGGGAGCAAGCCTAACCTGCTGCTGCAGGAATCTCCTCATTTCTAGTTCTCCTTGAAATGGAAGAGAAACCATCTTACTACACACACACACACACACACACACACACACACACACACACACACACGCACACACACACACACACTCGAGAGAGAGCAAGTGTGCACACATTCATACATATGTTCACACTCGAGCATGCACACATACATATGCACACGCAAGCTTGAGCACATACACATGTGCACACACACATACATACACATGTGCATATACAAGCATGCACACATACACATACCCCACTCTCCTTCTAACTACACACAGTCAAAAACACAGTGGCTACTTATTGCCTACAAGATAAAAATGAAATTTCTCAGACCAGCTTTCAAAACCTCCCAAAATCTAGGCCCAAACTTTGTTGTTCAGCTGTGTCTGATTCTTCATGACCCTATTTGGGGTTTTCTTGGCAAAGATACTGGAGCGGTTTGTCATTTCCTTCTGTAGCTCATTTGACAGATGGGGAAACAGTCAATCAGGGTGAAATGACTTGCCCAGGGTCACCCAGCCAGTAAGTGTCTGAGGCCCTATTTAAACTCATGAAAACGAGTCTTCCTGACTCTAGGCCTGGCACCCAAGCCACTGTGCCACCTAGATGCCACTTTATCTCCCACTAAACTCTTGTATCAACTGGAAACTTCCGCCAGCCCAGCTCATTTTCCTGCATTTGCTTTTTTTTATTCTTACCTTTGCTCATTCGGTTCCCTCAAATATCTTCTTAGTCTATATTCTGAAATCTTACCTGCCCTTCAAAGTTCAGCTCAAATATTACTCTGTCCATAAAGCCCTTTGCTGATTACCCCAGCAGTAAATGCCTGCTCCCTCTGAACTCCCCAAAGCCCTTAATATCTCCATGACTCATTTTAGTGCATCAAACATTTTTTAAGAATCTACTGTGTGCCAGCCTGCTGTGTAGTCTCTCTCAAGGGTCCTTCTCTTGGGGCCCTCAAGGAGTGGGCATTCTATAAGGGCACAGATCTATATGCTTGATGCTCATTTTAGTCAGGAGAGAGCTTTCACACTTGGGGAAATCAGGAGAAGCCTTACAAAGGGGCAGGCATGTAAGCTAAAGATTGTAGGAAACTTAGAGATCACATTCAGCCTCATTCTTTGGAAGGAACATTCTCTTTGATGGAAAACCAATGGCAGCAGAGAGCCCAGGGGGATGACCTTAGGAGGGTCCTGCTGAAGTGAGGTTAGATACAGAGGCCCTGGCCTGTGACTCTGTAACGAGGCAGGTAGGTGGTGCAATGCATAGAGTATGGAATCAGGAAGACTCATCTTCATGAGTTCAAATCTGGCCTCTGATGCTTATTAGCTGTGTGACCCTGGACAAGTCACTTAACCCTGTTTGCCTCATTTCATCTATAAAATGAGCTGGAGAAGGAAATGGCAAAACACTCTGGTATCTTTGCCAAGAAAACCCCAATGGGGTAATGAAGAGTTGGACATAACTGAACAACAACATCTCTCTGAGCCCATTTCCCCATCTATAAAATGGGGATAATTATGTTCACTACCTACCTCATTGGATTAATGTGAGGAAAGCACTTGATAAGCCTTAAAGCTTAATAGAAATGTAAGCTATTGTGCTGATGGAAATGTGATGCCTGAGTGAACATTTCCAGTCTCCTCAGGTAAACTGTAAGCCTCCTGAGGGCAAGAACTGTGCTTCATTCCTCTTTCTATCTGCTCAACATCTAGCACAGTTCTAGGACATAAGAGATGCCTAATTGTATTTGATGATGATGATTTCCACATGGGGAATTGGAATCAGGGAACTAGAAGGAAGAGGAGTCTCTAGGGAGTCTCCTGGACTGGAGACAGGGGGATGAATGCAATGACCTTGGGAGGTTCCTACTACTCTTTCAGTTCCAACTCCTGTCCCAAATGTACTCAAGTATCTCAGGGAGCCAAATCCTCACCTCAATACCTATCCTAGTCTTACCCTGGTCCCCAACTTTGTACTGACCCAATGCAGACCCAGATGGTCTCTCTCTTCAGCCCCACTAAATCCCAACCTTTATTACAAGGGAAAGGGAGAAGGTGAGGAATTTAGTGGCTTTCCTATTCACTCCCCAGTTCTAGATAATAGAAATGAGGAGTTCACCTCCAAGTTCTCTCAACTCCATGGCTGCTATTCAGTCTTCTTTGTTGAGACTGCAAGAGGTCAGGCTGAAGTTAGTACTTCCCAACTATTGTAAAGGACTGATGTCCCCTTTGGCCTGACCCTGGGAACCCCTGGCTGCCCAGCCTTGCCAAAGGAATGTCAAATATCTGAACTTCAAATTCCTTTGTTGTGACTGGTCAATAGTGAGGTGGGGAAGGGAGGGCGTTGAGTCATCTGGAACTGAGTCACCTGAGGGGACCCCCATGAACCCCCCTTCCACCTTTCCATCCTACTAGATCCTTATTGTGCAGTCCACAATGCCTTCCCCACAAACTTCCAGGACCAGGAAGGGCACACTTGACAACACCATGTGAGGTCTGGCCCAGGAATAGGAAGAGTGAAGACTGACACATAGGGAGGGAAGAGAAAGGACCCAGGAGGTCCCAAGACACCCTCAGCCCCTTCCCCTTTATTCCTCTTAACCTTTTGTCCCTTTGTCTCTCTCACTGATGTCCCATTAGGCGTCATCCTCTACAGCTCTTTATGCCCCACCCCTAGACCGCCATTGGGGTTTCTTTTTCTTATTTTTACCCTTGATTTTTCTTTCTGGGCTCTTTCTACACCCTGTCTCTTCTCTTCACTTCCCTTTCTGGGCTTTCTTGGGCACCCTGCCTATCCTCTCTCCGTAGTTTTTTTCTCTCTCTTATCTCAGTCTTCTTACTCTTGGTCCTCTCTGTTTCCCTCCCCCCAGTTTGTCTTTCCTCTTTGCATTCTTCTTGTTGGTTTCTCTTTGTGTTCTTTTTATCTTTCTTTCTCTAGTCTCTATCCTTCTGTCTTTCTTACCTTTTGTCTCTGTGTGCCCCTCTTTGTTTTTGCCCCCTTTCTGCTGTCTCTCTCATTCTGCTTCCTCTCTGGGCTCTCTCTCTGCCTTCTCTGTCTCTTTGAATTTTCTCCTGTCTCCATCTCCTCCTCTCTGATATTTCTCTCTCTCTCTCTCTCTCTCTCTCTCTCTCTCTCTCTCTCTCTCTAGTCCCTATCTTCCTATTTATCTCTCTGCCTCTCTGCACTCTTTCTCTCTCTGTGTCTCCTCTCCAGTTCCTATTTATTTCTCTGCCGCTCTGCACTCTTTCTCTCTCTCTGTCTCCTCTCCAGTTCCTATTTATCTCTCTGCCTCTCTGTACTCTCCTTCTGTCTCTTTCTGTTCTCTCCCTCCTTGCACACACTCTATCTCCTTTCTGACCTCTCTCTCTGTCTCTACTTCTCTCTGCCTTCTTCATGCCCCATCTCGTATTTTACTGCCCTCCCCAACCGAGCCCTGAGCCTTGTCTCTTTTCTTTTTTATTCTCCTAATTCTTCATTTTGTGCCAGAGGCTAGGAGCTGACCAGACTCCCTAATGAGAACTAAGTGGCTAATGGTTGCCAGGATAGTCTCTCCAAGATAACCTATGTTAATTTCACTTGAAGCCTTGAGACTTAACCCCTGAGGTAGGTGAGATTTTAAGGGCAGAATTTCAATTTCCATGGCAGGTGAGTGGAGAAGAAATTAGGAAGTGGGACCTTGTGGGCACTCGAATTTTATATATCAGCTGCTTCAGGTGAAGGCCCTGCCTACCCTAAATCTAGCCTTCCTAATGCTCTTATCCTCCCACCCCACATCAGGCCACAGTCTCTACTCCCTACAAACTGGGAGGGAATGGGGAAAACAACAGCAGCAGGCTCTATCTGACTCCAGGTTTCCGATTGGTGGACAGAGCAGTCTGGGATAGAGAAAGTTTCCTTTTCTGGGAGAGTCTGATAGGAGAGAGAGGAGGGGAATCAAATACCAACATTCCCCCCACACGCCCTCTTCTCCACCCCATTCCTCATCTCCCAGGAAAAGATAAAGGGAGGGACAAGCCCCAGGATCCTAATTTCTAGCCACCACAGAGAATAACTCAACAAACAACTCAATTTACAATATATAGGATGGGAAGTTAGACTATGGGAAGAATTTCCCAGTAGAAAGGGATGGAAGATGTAGAAATAAAGGAGTTTGTTTGGAGGAGAGGAAGCTCTCACTCTCCTACTTACACACACACACACACACACACACACACACATCCACACACCAATCTTGGGCGTAGGATCCTTTTTTTGACCAGAGGTAGGGGAATGGATGAGATGACCTTTCCAGTGTCCTGTCATTCATCCCTCTACTACTGCAAATAACCAGGGTGAGATGAAATCTGGCAATCCTGCGCCAAGTCCTAGGGTTGGAGCTGCATAGCCGGTACTCCCCTTCCCCCAGAGCCTGGGAACCTCTATCCAGCACAGGCTGTTCCCAGTCCTCAGGGACCAGGGGTCAGAACCCAGCCTTGCCTGAGAGAAGCTGTCCTTAAACGGTTAGCTCAGAGCATTGGGAAGTTGAACTAGGGAATGAACTGGGGAAGGAGGGGCTGGGAAATGGGCAGCAGGCTTTGAGTCACAGGAGTCTAAACACAATTTAACTCAAGAAACATTTTAAGGATCCACTATGTGCCAGGCATTTAGCTAAATACTGAGGATACCCACACACACAAAGGGGCAGAAACAGTCCCTGCCCACCAGGAGCAGGAGGAGAAGAAAGACCTCTCTCTGGCCTTCATCCTCTTCACTCCACCTGCTCCTCAGCCACAGTCCCCATGACTGGGGACAAGGATGTTCAGATCCTCAACCCTCTCCCACCTGGTACCTCAGTTTACTCCCAGAAGTGCATTATGGGACTCGTTATGTCTGAATTCTGTCCCTTCCTCTCTTCTTTCCCTGGACTCCATAGCTAGGAATAGAGTGAGAATGAAGGGCCTGAATGCCTAGGTGCCTTCTCTTTTCAGCACCTGAGTTTCTCCTCCTTTCTCCTCCAGCCCTTCACTGCCCCCAGGGTCCAGGAACAAACTTTCTTCCAGGTGTTGGGAATCAGAGATACAAGGGGCTGAAAGGGGGGAGATCATCCAGAACTGAGGTGGGGTTGGGTTAGAGTAGTTTTAGATGGGGGTATGGGGAGGATCCCTTCTTTGCTTTATGAGGATCGAAGACAAGGAGGGAGGGGAATCACAGAGCTCTGGGGTTCAGCTACAAAAGCCCCCAACTGTGAACTTCAAAAGATACTTATTTGCATATCATTTACATGCAGAGCCGTTATTGACTACAAGTACAAAAAGCCCCCTAGCCCTCGCCCCTCTCTTCCCACAGTCTAGCACAGCCCCTGTCCTGGCTCTCAGTCACTTTCCCTTATCCCTCTGTAGGTCAGTCTCACTCTTTCTTCCCTTTCTGATCCTAATTCCTAGGGATCCCAGAGTTGGAGGATGAGGGTGTTCTGTTTAGGAACACACATTTGTAGCACCCCTGCATCTTTCCCCTGGGCAGAGTTGCCGAAACCTCCAAACCTATCCCTCTTGTGCCCAGCCCCTGGCTGTCTCCCATTCCTTTGATATAGAGAGCCCCCATCCCAACTGCAGCACCCAAAGTTTCACTCACCTGCTTCAGGCTTTAGGTCACTTGCCTCTGATGGGGAGTGCCCCAATCCCAACCTCCTCTTTAGCCCCAGCACCACAAGGATCAGTCACCTGCTTCAGGCTTTGGATCTCTTGTCTGACTAGGGTTAGGTCTTTGGGGAAGTTGGGGATGCAGGGTCCAGGAACTGGGGCAAAGGGGGCCAAGGGTGTCCTGGCTGAGCCTGAGCCCGACTGTGTGAGCAGCCAGGGGGAGGCGGGAGGATAGCTGGGCGCGGTATGGGGAGGGGGGCAGGAAGGGGGTGGGAACTCTGGCCCTCAACTCAGGCAGGAAGTTTTGACAAGGAAACTGCAAGCAGTATGGAGGGGAGGGGGGATGAGGGAATGGGAGGGAAAAGAGAGACAGAGGCAGAAAAGAGACTGATGCGGAGGCATTGGGAAAGGCAGAGATATACATGTAAGCAGAGATTCTAAGACTGGCAGTCCCAAGGAGATAGCCAGAGCCCCAGGTGAGAGGAGAGACTCCCAGACAAAAGCTAAAGACGGAAGAAGGAAGACCAAGACAGAGAAACAAAGGCACGAATTAAGCAAACAAACGTCCAGAGAGAAACTGATTTAGAGACGAGCTAGGGGCCCAAAGATGTAATACAGACACAGTCCACATCTCTCCTCTCCTCCCCTCCCACCCCAGAAAGACCTGGGACGGACGATGACTGATGAAGGTCCTGGGGCTCCCTCCTTCATCTGCCTTTTTTTAGGCCAATGACTGGGAGGAGAAGCAAGGAATGCCAGGTCACCTTTCATTTTTAGATCTGCAATCACCTATGGTGGGGAAGGGAAGGAATAAGTGCTTACTAAAGCCTGCGATGGGCCCGGCACTGTACTATGCCCATTTTACACGTGTTCTATCACCTGGTGCTTGCACACAACTGAGAGCTGGGTGCTATGGTTATTTTCCTCATTCCTGTTTTATAGTTGAGTAAACCAAGGGGGTTTTGGGGGGAGGGAAGGGTGGAAAGGATTGTTGTTTTGTTTGTTTAGGTGATTGCCCAGATAATAAGTATCCGAGGCCGAATTTGAACTCAGGTCTTTCTGACTCCGCTCTATCCATGGGGTCACGAGCTGCCTCTGCTTACAGAATGAGATAAGGAACAGAAAGACCATGGAATCATAAAATTTAGAGTTCTAGGTGTTCTTAAAGATCACAAACGTCAAGCCTCTCATAAGCTGGGGCGTGTCTCTGGTCTGTCCTGTGGTTTTCCCAGAGTCCTAAAGAATGGAACTGTCCCTGAGGGGCCCAGTGGTCTCTGGGAATCTAAAAGCATCTGTCCACATCTGCCAGATGGCTAGCTACAGGGGAATCCAGGAGAGGAGCTCCATCTGGTGGCTCATGAGGCATCCTTCCCCTTAAATAGAAGCACGGGCCAAAATGTGCAAGGGTGCAGCTGGCGGGCGGGACTCCTGGGTCTCTGAGCTTGGAGGGGGGTGCAAAGAGAAGGGACAGTCCATCTGTCATCGGAAGAGTTGCTCAGTGCTGACTCCAGATGGAGCAGGTTCCACTAGACTTGCAGTTCTTCATGAAGGACTTTTAAGAGCAGGAGAGGTTCCATAAACCTGGGGTACCCTCAGACCAGGAGGCAGATTGTTCAGGCTTGAGGCTGGGGAGTGTTGGTCTGAGCAGGACCTACGGGAGGAAAATTGGACTAGGTTTTGCTTCCACTTTTCTCTGCAATGAAATAAATCACCCCCAGAGGGCAGCAGAGACCTGAAAACCTGCTCTAGGCTGGGTGATCTCTAAGCACCTTTTCTTGAGAAGAGAAAGGACTAGAATGCCTGAGTCCCAACTTTACAGAAGAGTAGGACATAGAGAGTAGGAGAAGGACCCACTTCCTTCTCCCAGATGATCTTCAAAAGGGACAAAAGAGAGGATATCTGAACTCAAGACCCTTAGTGAGACTCCTGCCTTCTTAAGCTCTGTCCCACTCAGCCCAATCCATTGTCTCACCCCCATCTCAGGGTGACTGAATGGGGTTAGGGAAAGGTAGCGTTATATCTATCTTCCACCCATCCTTTTTTTAGAGTGGGGAGCTTGTGGCTGCGGGAGGGTGAAACAAGGAGTTTCACCTCCTTCTGCTTTGGACTTTTTACTAAACACCCAGGAAAACTGGTTATGCTTGGGGCGGGGGGCGGTGAGCCACACTTAGGTCAGTTTCACTGATACAGGTAAGAATACCAGATACAGGTAAGAATACCACTGATACAGGTAAGAATACCAGAACCCAGTAATACAAAAGACTTCCTAGAATATCCTACAGAGAGACAGAGAGAGTCAGAGACAGAGACAGAGAGGAGAGACAGAGAGAGAGGACATACCACATGTAACACTATACACAGCACACCATAGATTTTCCATAGCATGCCTAATCACGTTCAATACTGTACACATTTACATAGTACTACACACAACCCCAAACAATTCTGAGCAGTCATACATAGCCATAAGTCAAGTCAACAAGCGTTGTTTTTGATTTTATTTATCTTGTTTAATTTGTGTTACATTTTGAGTTTCAAGTTGCCTTGGTCCCAGCCTTGCATTAGAGGACAAAGTTTACATATTTATACACATGCATGCATACATACATATATGTGTGGTGTGTATATAAACATATATATACATGCATATATATCTATGTGCATATGTAGGTGTGCGCATACATTGTACGTGTACGTGTCCATCCACGCATGTATATTATACACATGTGTATATGCATTATACACGTGCACGCATGTGGCACCATACAATATGTGCTTTCTTCTAGTAGCTCTTTCTCTGGAGATGGCGAGCATCTTTCTTCATGAGTGCTTTGTAATTGATTTGAATGTTGGTGTTACTCAGAATCCCTTAGTCATTCACAGTGACTCTTTGAATGATATTGCTGCTCTTGTATACAATGTTCTCCTGGTTCTGCTAGTTTTGCTCTGCTTCAGCAGTCATTTATTAAGCACCTCCTGTGTGCCGGACCTTTTAATGGAGGCAGTCAGGTGATACAGTGTCTAGAGGACTGGGACTAGAGTTAGGAAGACCTGAGTTCTGACATGAGCCCAGGCACTAGCTCTATATTCCTGGGCAAGTCACTTAACATCTGTTTGCCTCAGTTTTCCTATTTGTAAGATAGGGACAATATTAGCACATACTTCTCAGTGTTGTTGTGAGTCTCAAATGAAATACATATAAAGTCTTAGAACTGCACCTGGCACATAGTAGGCACTTAATGATTTCTTACTCCTATCCCTTTCTTTTTGATTAACCACATACAACAGTGTACCGTACACATACCGCACATATCATACTGCATATAATCACATGTAGCAACACACAACATGGCATGCTGCTATGTACAATGTTATCACCCACAAAATATGGCGAAGAGTCCCAGGGAGAGATGCACCATATGTCATAATCTCAGGCCTTGCTCCACTTACTTCCCCTCCTGCAAGAAAGGGTTCCATATATATTCACCATGGCACAGGGAGGATTAGCACACACACATACACACACACACACAAACACACACACACACACACACTCATACCCCCCCCACACACACACACCCAGCATACTTCTCTACCCAATTAGGCCTTCAGTAAAGGCTATGGGATGAGGATGCCCACAGATTCATGGTCAGACTCACACCCCTGCTTCTCCAAGCTTCTAACTCTTAATGCCTTCCTCTAACTCCATTATTTTTTTTTCTGACCAGGCTGGAGCACAACCCAGGAGCCCTGGTGTCAAGCTTCCCAGATGAGCCCTGCCCAGTTTCCATGGAGCTGCCTCAGATGACCCCCCAGGAACCCCAGTTTCATGAACCCCCAATACTCCCTAGAGATCCCTGCTTCCTTCCTTCTGTGGACCTAGGATCCTGCCTCCTAGTGCCCCCTCTCCATGGGGCAGGGAGCTAGACACTCCAGCTCCCCACTGCTACCTTCCCCCCTCCTCATCTCCTCTCCAGCTGTAATCACAGTCCCAGTGTCCAATCCCTCCCCCTCCTCACTGTAATTGGGGTTGATTTAGGGGCTACCAGGGGAGAGGGGGCGGCTAATGGAGCTAGTGGGGGGCGGACTGGTGATGAAGGGAAGGATGAGAGGCAATTAACAGTCTTGACATCAATGGGAGTTATCTAATGCACTCTCTATGAATAGCTAAGTGTCTTGGTTTGGTGGTGGTGGGAGGCTGCTCCCCTCAACCCTTCCAGGACCTGGCTTTAGGAAGGATCCCAGCTCCAGGGTCCTATCTCACTCTCAGATTCTGGGGCAGCAGGAGAGATGGAGGATAGACAGTAGGAAGGACTTCCTAACAGGTGAGTGAGAGGAACAGGGGCTAGTGGAAACACGTCTAAGGGGAAATGCAGAGTTAGAGGTGGGAGGGACTTGGAGAGGAGGGGTTGAAACAGGGGAGGGGCCTTGATGGGGGTGGACTATGCCAACTAGAGAAGGGAGAGAGATAAGAGCAGTATTCCCATCTCTAAGCAAGGTCCCCTCCCCCGCAGAGTGCAGGATGAATTCTATCCCTCGCTGGGGACTGACTTCTGATTAATACCAACATTAGATATGAACACTCTCCCCTACTGGCCTCTTGGTCATTAATTACCTCCTCTCTCTGCGCCCTAGGGGAGGGAAAGCAGTGTTCCTTGGGAGGCAAAAGACCCAAGTGTCCTAACCCCTAGCTTAGGGGGACCTTCCCTTTTCCCCTTTGCTCCCAGGCTCCTCCTCCTCCTTGGAAAGGAAAAGGGAAAGGGAAGAAGGAAGGAAGGAAGGAAGGAAGGAAGGAAGGAAGGAAGGAAGGAAGGAAGGAAGGAAGGAAGGAAGGGAGGGAGGGAGGGAGGAAGGAAGGAAGGGAGGAAGGAAAGAAGGGAGGAAGGAAAGAAGGGAGGAAGGAAGGAAGGGAGGGAGGGAAATATTCTTTTTTCTTTTGTTACTCTTTCTTCTGTGTCATCAATCCCCTCATACTCTAAATCCCAGGCTCTGTGCCCTTTTCCCCATCTCCTTGCCTTCTCTTCCAAAGTCTCTCACTGCCTTGGAGAAGGCCTTCTTGTGTCCTAACTACCATCCTGCTGCCACCTTCTCCAGAACTTCATTTATACATGTGTCAAACTAAACAGAAATTAAAGTCTTCATATTTTAGTCCCAAGGGGGGAACATATGCTCACATGTATACTCAGATGCAGATACCCACTTAGACATGCACGTATTCATATACAAACTTATGTTCTTTTATACACATAGGAACCCAAATAGACCACATGCACACATACACATATATAAATACACACCAAAGGTGTCAAGATAATCTTAGGGTCATCCTGTGTTGGGATATAGGGCATGGGGTACATGATGCTATGATATGAATCTCAATGTCACCTTATAATGAACACCCAGGACAGTGTTGAAGGGGCAATTACATTGTCACAGAGTGAGTGACCTGCTACTGGAGAGATACATATTTGGAAGGAAATATCTGGGTTTGAAGGTCAGTACTCATGTATCTCTTCCCTATGTCTAGCTTCTAACATTACTATGTGTATACAGTAAGGGAATAATAGATGCCTCTTGTATACCAGGTGCACTCAGGCTTGCTGCCCAGGATTTGCCTCATCTCTCTCTTAATCTCTACTGAACAAGGTACAAAATTTCCTAGACAAGATGAACTCTTTGACAAGATAAGAACTGGCCTTGCCCTTGGGTCTTAATTGGCCCTTATTGTGGTCCTTTGTCCTACCACTAGGATGATGAAGTTCATAGCTAAGGAATTGTAATATTAATGAAAATCAACAATCTGATCCTTCATAGTTGAAGAAATTCACATCTGAGCTTGGCCCTGGTCTCTCTTGGCCACTGAAAGAGAGAAGTAGAGAAAGAGTGAGGGGAACTGACAAGGACCGCACATGTACTTGGACTATATTTCCTGGAAAGAGCTTTGCCCATCTCTTTGACCCCTTCAGGGAATCACTTGTGTGTCAACAACAACAACAAAACAGAAATAAAAGGAAAAACAAAATGGTTCCAGGTAGAGATAGAGGAGAAGAGAGAAATCTCCTAAGAGAGAGAAGCTTCCCAGTTATCTCTTCTGAGAGAGAGAGAGAGACAGAGACAGAGAGAGAGAGAGAGAGAGACAGAGAGACAGAGAGACAGAGAGAGAGAGAGAGAGAGAGAGAGAGAGAGAGAGAGAGAACAAAAACAGATGGGGCTGTTGTGAGACATGGAGAACTATTGGACCTATCCATTCACTGATATTGGGAATCATGTAGGTCCAAAGAAAAAGCAGAATCTATCAGAGGCTGGGATTGACTCTCTAGCAACCCCAAGTTCTTTCCCTGGGAAGGAGCTCACCTAAGTCAGTATTTTAACTCGAGATCTAGACAAGGTCCCTGGGGAAAACAGAAACTCACGAGAGGTGAGGTGGCTTGCTTCTCTAGCAACCCTGAGTTATCTTCTCATTGGGATGGAGGGAAAGTTCTACTGAAGATAAGTACTAACAGACTAGAGGTCTATATAAATCCCTATAGAAAGCGCAAACTCACTGAGGAAAGGAGAATTGTCCCAGCTGACTATTGACTCAGGTATTTGTCCTTCGGGTTTCCTGCTAAATAAAACACCCTATATTTGACGTTTTGTTAGCCTGAGTACTTGCTTGGGAACAGAAGACTTTTTTAGACAGGAGTCAAATTCATATATTCCCAGGGTAAAGTGGGTGGAAGTACAAGGCAAAGATGTTATTGAGAGTAGTCCCTAATGTGAGCCCAGTCCTTATGGTCATAGAGACTATAACTGAATTGAATAGAATTGAACGGTGCTTTGCATGTAATTGATGCTTAATAAATGTTGAATTGAATTAAATTGAGTAAAGGCTTTGCCTTGGTGAAGGGGATGAATGTATGTATATAAGTTTCAGGTCTCTTTCAGCTGCTGGCTTCTTTCCTTGGCTCATCTGGGGAGTTCGGAGCAAAGGAGGGTAGTGATCTTTGTCCCTTAGAAATAAGTCTGACACACGGACACATACTGTACTCATCTATGCTTCTCATTCCTAGGAGGGACTGCCTGCCTTACCCCAACACACTTCCAGCTCTTCATCCTGAAATAGAAGGAGAGATCCCCATCTGCCTTCAGATCTGTTCCCATCACAGAATGGGGACCCCTCCGCTCAGATCGGAGTCTTGCAGACTGAGTGCATCCCAGCCACCTCTGTGGTTTTGCTCTCCCACAGAGGCTCCTTTTCCCTTTCTCTTTTCCCACAAACACTCTTCTGCTTCACAGACACTGATCTCAAAGCCCCTTTCTTAGAGGGGGACCCAGGCATCCTGTTCCATGTGGGGATGGGAGAGGGATGAGCCTATTGAGTTGATACTGAGCCACCCTCCTCCCCAGCCCGTTTATAAGGCCAAGTGAGTCTGGAGACATGACAATCGATATCCCTCAAAGATGAAGACGCTAATAACTTTATCCCCTCTTGTCCTCCGCCTCTCACTTACATTAGCTCCAACCACAGGCCCCAGGCAGCTGGGACCTGCAGTGGGAGGGATTTGAGTTGATCTCTAGGCAGAGATGGGAGGTAACCCCTTCGGGTCCGGTTGAGGGAAGGGTGAAGGTTAGACTGCAGGAAGCACTACCCAACATTTCCAGATGGGAGGCTGAAAAAAAAAGAGATGGGGCAGGACATCAAGGAAAAAAGGACTAAAGAAGTCTTGGAAGGACGTCTCTTCTGCTCCCCCCACCCATGTTGAAAGAGCTCAACCTTGGGCTCTTTTATTATGCACCCTACCTCGTATGCTCCTCCACCCCCCACTTCCCACCTCCTCCCACCCTTCTGGCAAGGCTGACAGGTCCCAGTGGTGTGGTGGGGGTTAGTTTAAACTGTGGACTTTGATAAGGTAATAGTAGTTCACATGCCCATGTTGCTTCAAGGCTAAAAAAGTACAACAATCTTGTTAGGTAATGTGTTTTATTGTACCCATTTTATAGATGAAAAAATTGAGATGAAATGGGAAAAAAGGTGACTTTATTCACCTAAAGTCATATAACAAGTAAAAGGCAGAACTGGGTTTAGAACCCAGGTTTACTGACTCAAAAATCTGTATTCTTTCCCCACAACCTCTCATCCTAGGGTGCTACCTTCCACCAAGAGGAAAGAGATGCACAGTTGCAGAGTGAGGGATGGTACTTAGACCATAAGTCCATAAATTCAGAACTGAGAGGGACCTTAGAGGTAATCTAGGCACAAAGCCATAACATGACTTATCCAAGGCTACAAAAGTAGGAAGTGACATAGCCAGGATCTGAATGTCTGATGGTCTGGCTCTAAAACCAATGTTCCTTCCACTTTATGATGTTATTTCTTTTTTGACTCTCCCTTCCTTCCTGATCTCCCAACCCCACCCCTCCAAGATCAGCAAGAAAAGAGTTGAGATGGGAACCTAGCCTGCCTGGGTCTCCTCAGCTTCAAAATCCTCTATGGTCTTCTTCAACTAAGATGCTTTGAGATCAGCCCCAATGTTTTTCCAGGGACTCAAATCAAAGGGGTTTCAAAAGTTTAAGAATGAATCTTTCATGTACATAAATGAATCTTTCATATGCATATACAGCCTCCCCTTGGGGAAGGTAGGAGGACAAAAAGGAGAGGGGAAGGAAATGGAATGAAATGGTGTTTTTCACATATACCTCTAACTACCCCATCCTGTCCCACTACCCATCAGCTAAACCTGTCATCTCCCCCTAACTGGAACCTCAGGGGCCAGAGGGAAGCAGAAAGAGATAGGGGAGAGGAATGGGTGCAGAAGAATAGAAAAGGGGGCCCACTTGCAGGTGGGAGGAGAAATATCATGCTTCAAGGGACTCCACACAGGGGCAAGGCCTTTTGGGAAGGTCTGTGCCTTGTTGTCTCTGGTTTTCTCTTTGTATCTCTGTCACACCGTATCTCTGCTGTGGTTTCTGTATTTCTCTCTCCACATAGGGGTTATGTACATTGTTGTCCCAATCTTGTCTGACTGACTCTTCCTGATCCCCATTTGGGGTTTTCTTGGCACAGATACTGGCCTTGTTTGCCATTTCCTTCTCCAGCTCATTTTTACAGATGGAGAAACTGAGGTACACAGGGTTAAGTGACTTGCCCAGGATCAGACAGCTATTAAGTGTCTGAGGTCAGATTTGAACTCAGGAAGATAAGTGTTTCTGACTTCAGGCTCTTTACTACTACACCACCTAGCTGTCCCTAAATTTGGGAATAAAAGGACTTGGGTTATAATTCTGATTTACCTGCCTTAGTTTCCTCAACTGTAAAGTGGGGATAGCAGTAATAACACCTACCTCCAAGGTCATAGTAAGGACCAAATGTAATAATATTCATAAAAATGCTCGGCACAGTGTCTGGTACACAGCAACTGCTTAATATATGCTCATTCCCTTTCCCATTTACTGGTTGTGTGACCTTGAGAAAGTTACTTCACTTAGATGAGCCTTAGTTTTCTAAATCTGTAAAGTGAGATGCTCTCATGGGCCCCTCCAGGTCGAACTCCTGTGTCTCTGTATATCTCTGTGTTTAGGTCACTATCTCTCTTCAGGTTTCTCTACATATCTGTTACTATATTTCTCTATTTCAGGGTGTATTTCTGCACGTCTCTCTGTCTTTTCATGTGTCTCTGTAATCTCCAGCACTTTCTGTCTTTCCTACATCTTTCTGTCTCCATGGCTCTGCAATGCCCGGCCCCCATGCCCAACCTTGGCACCAGACCTGGTAGGCTCCCCTCCTCCTTTTCTGCCCTCCTCAGTTCCCGAAAACAGCACAAACTTTCCATCTTAGAGCCCAAGTGGAGGAGGGGAGAAAAGGGGGGGCAGGACCAGGAGAGAGGTGATTGGTCTGAGTCACAGCTGGGGAAGAATCCCCACAGGGTGTTCACCCAGAAATATGACTTATGTGTCTGTGCCCCCACCAAGCTTGTGATCCTGAGTCTGGGGGCCAGAATTCCTGCAGCCCTACTCTTCTTCTAAAGGTTTTACCCCTCCTTTCCCAGCTAGAAAGCCTGCTTATTCTAAAGAAAGAGATAGCAGGTGCTTGGAGATCCATGGTTCTCATTAGGTTTGGACCTCTCTCTCTGTTCTGGCTCCCAGATATGGGGGTGAAGAGGGAGGAAGAAGAGGGGAGACTGGGGGAGATAGAATCCAGAGAGGGGGATACTCTCCAGGCAGCATTTCTTCAGCCTGCTGGTTCCTGGAAACCCTAACGCAGGCGGCTTCTCTGATCTCCTGTCGGGAATCCAAGCCCCCAGGGAAAGGAGGGGGGCTGAGATATGTAGGAAGGAGACTTTGGCTGTATAGACAAACTGAGGGGAAAGACCTAGGACACTTGGGTCCTTTGGAGAATCTGTTCCAGTGCCGGATACTCCAGAGACTCTCACCACCCTCCCTGGGCTAAATTGTCCTCATTCTTGAAAAATCTCTCCATGGGAGGGGGGAAGATTGTTAGCAGATGGTGATGGGGCCTGGTGAGGACCTAGGATGTCTAGGTTCAGTTCTCAACTCCCTTCCCTTCTCCTACCTGACCAGTCACCCCTGAAAAACCTGCCACCTTCTCTGGGCCTCAGATTTCTTACTCCTCCCAACCCCCACTGCCAGAATGGGGACAAACAGCACAGAAATATGGAGCTTTAACTGGGAAGGTAGGAGGACTAGGTCTCTCTTCCTTCAGTGGCAGCCCTTCTGTTTCCCTCTGATATTCTGAGAGGGCCAGGTCCTACAGACTCTGGTGTGTAGGGGCCCTGTTGTCACTGTCTGAAGCTCCATCCTCCACTTCCAACCCCTCCCTATGGGGTCCCTGAGGCCTCATCCCCATCGATCCCCCCTGGGCACTTTCTCTGTTTTATCTGGTGTTCTGACTAGGGGCTAATGGACTTGGCACAGGGAGGAGGGAGAGGAGGTAATTAACGGGGATGGGGCAGAGGCTGTGTGGTGCTCTGGGAGGTTAATGACCGGGGAGTCCAGGGAAATGGGGAAATATGAGAGGGGGTACGAGGGGAATTAGAGGGTCTATCAGTGTCAGTGTGTATCAACGTGTCAATTTGTTGTGTTAGTGTGTCAACAAGTGTGCATTGCTGTCTGTCAGCAGTTGGGTCAATGTGCTGCGTCAGAGGGTGTCGATGTTCGACTGTGGGTCCATGCCCCTTGCGTATATCAGTTTCTACATATGCCCATGTGCATTGCTGTTTGTGCATGTGCTAATGAGTTGTACCAGTGTCTTAGTTTCAGCTGGTGACTGAAACTCAGATAACACACACGTGATACCCCTTTCCCTCCAGAAAAACCCGGGGCCACTAATTCCAGACTGAAGGAGGAGCTGGGGGTGTTTGGCTGGGCCAAATCATTTCATTGTCTTATATCAATGGCCTCCATCCAGTCCATTTTCAAACTGACCTGAGAATTGTTCCCTTCAATATCTCACTCTTATTCAGGGGACACTCAGCCCTACCCTGCTCCCAATCCACCCAGAACCGAGGCTTCCCCACAACCTCCTGACATTCTATAAATGACCTCCAAGCACCAATCATGGTCAAAGGAGGGTGGATAAAGTGATATTCTCATCACCCCTCTTCCTCCAAGACAGCTATCCTTTTCTTCAGGGTGTGTTGGGAAGAAGGGCCTGCCCCTTTTCAATGCTCTCCTGTGCCAAGGTCTCCCACTTTCACATAGAAGCTCCTCCCACTGTCTAGACACCATCCTTGGCTGCAGTATGGGACCTGATCACTTTCTTTTCCCTTCTGGGAGGTTACGCCCAAGACAACTCTCCCCCACCCCCACCCCAACTCCCATCCAAGCCTCAGAGACCAGTGCTCCTCTGCAATCACTTCCCTAAGCCTTTTCAGCTATGCCCACACGCCAGGGGAGGGGGCACTGGGGTAGAGGGCACTGGGAAGGGGGCACTGGGGAGAGGGCACTGGGGAGAGGGTGCTGGGGAGGGGGCACTGGGGAGAGGGCACTGGGGTGGGGGCACTGGGGAGAGGGCACTGGGGTGGGGGCACTAGGGAGAGGGCACTGGGGAGGGGGCACTGGGGAGAGGGTGCTGGGGAGGAGGCACTGGGGAGAGGGCACTGGGGTAGGGGTGGGAAGAGGAAGCACATTGTCATCTCTCAGAGTCCCTAGTATCTGTGTCTGCACTTTCTCTTTCTGTCTCCACCTGTGTTTTCCAGCTCTCTGTTTGTCCCTGTCTTTTTTTTCCATTTGGGTGCCTCTCTCTGTCCATATTACTCTGTTTCCACCTTTCTGCTCTTTCTATCTGTTGTTGCCTTCTCTAACTCCGTATCTCATTCTGTCTGTCTCTACATCAAGATTCTCCCTCTCTGTCTCAGTGTTTCTTTCTCTTTTTGCATCTCAGTCATTTTGGATTGCCTGTATCCCTCACTCTACCCAAAGTTCTTCACTTCCCTCCCGGGTCCTCTAGGTGTTTTGAGATCTTGAAAGCTGAAGCCTTAATGGGGCAGGCCACACCTAACAGGAGACTCCTTTGTATGCATCTAAACTTGGGGGTCTTAGGGGACAAGCTCAGGAGAGTCCCCCTCCTCCTCTTCACCTTCTGTATCAATCAGCCCCAGGCTGTGGGTCAGGCCTCCATTAGCTCTAACTAGACTGGACAAGAGGCAGATGCCACCATCCTGGCCAGGCCTGGGGGGGCTGATAAGGCAGCAGATCTAATAAAGGCTGAGGGGAGTGGCCTCCCAGGGACAGTCTGACATTTCCTCCTGATAAGCCCTGGAGGGATAAGGGGCTGTGGGTTCTGGCAGGATGAAGGTTGGCCATTAGGAGAAATGGGGCTTCCAGACAAGAGGTCTTACCTCTGCCTCCAATTCTTCTCCCCTTGCCATTTGCCTCCCCAAAGAGATCTCAGAGCAATTGGCAGGAAGTCTATCTCTCCCTCAGGCCAAAGGCATGAAGAGGAACTTGAGTCCTTATGGAACACTCAGCTTGTCCAGTCCCCAGACTCCAAGTACAGATCTCAGAGTACTAATTTCCCCTTCCCCAGAAGGGCAAACCCCACCCCCATCCCATTATGGCTGAACCCTTCTGTCACTAGACATATTCCCAATTTCCAGGAACTTTCCCATTGGTGATCTTTGGTACATCTAACTTCCATTCCCCAATGTTTCACCCACCCCATTTTACCCCCCACCCAGGGTCAGCTCTTCTTGAAGCTGAAGGCAAACCTTTAAGAGATCAGTCTTAGGGCAACTTCACCCCTGTGCTTCCCTCCAGTAGAGATCTAAGCCCTCCTCTTCCATTAGGAAGAACTCTAGATACTGAAGATCCAACCCCTGCCCAAACCTTTATGCAGCTTCTTCAAAAGCAGGAGGGGAAACATGGGATTTGATTTGGGTGGGAACAGACAAGGAGAAGAAGGAGGATGAGTTGTCACAGGAAACCAGGGAAGGCTGTTCCCCCTCACAGGAAGGATGGTCCTGTGCCAGGACCACAAGCATCCCCACCCCAAAGAAAGACAGAAAGAGACAGTGGAAGGGACAATAAATATATTGAATGACTGTGCCATTTGAGTAGCATACAAATCCTTCCCCCCGCCCTTGTCCCACCCCCCTCCCCAACTCCTCATGGGCTCCTGGGCTAAGGATGAGTTAAAGATGCTTTGAGATCCCCCATGAGTGGTAATAATAGGGGTGGCAGTAGTGGTGAGAGTGAGCAAGGCTGGTTGCCCCAGAGGCTAGCCCAGGATGTCCAGGTAGACGGGAGGTGCCTTGATGAGGGCCTGGAGCCGGGCGTGGATGTCCTTGATGCTGTGGCGTTGCTGGGGCTCTCGCTGCCAGCAGCCCCGCATGATGGCATACACCTCTGGGGGACAGGCCCGGGGCCTCTCCAATTCCCGGCCCTGAGTGATGCACTCAATTGCCTGCAGGAAGAAGTAAGACTTGTGAGAGGAAGCCTGACCCAGAGAAGTAGGAGGCCCAGGTTGGGTTCCCAAGATCTGAGGAAATTCTTCTCTGGGCCTCAAATTCTTCCCACATCCATGGGCTGTGTTAGGGAATCTCTAAGGTTCTTTCCAAGTCTGAAATTCTATGGAACAGTGAGGCTGTAGCAAGATGGAGTGAAGCTGGGCTGAGATTTACCACCTGTGAGATGTGCTCACACAGGGTCTGAAGGGAGGCTGGTGTAGGGGCATGCCGGCTCCTTAGACTTTTAGTTGGCTGGATTAGGGGAAACTACAGAAAGTTAGAAATGAACTAATGAGAGGTGGCCCCGGGAAGGACTTTCCAGCTGGGCAGGAGAGAAGGTTTCATTAATTAGTCTTAGTAGCTTGATGAGGTGGTGGGGTGGGTTCTCCCAATGGCCTCTCCACCCTACCCACTAGAGGAAGCAAAAAGGAGGGTAGTTAGACTATGGAAAGAAGGCAGGTGATGTTGGAATGAGACAGAGAGTGGAGAGAGAGGGAAATGCACCCCTTTCCTATATCCCTTTCTCACCCTCCTGTGGGGAATTTGCCTTCACTAAAATGCAAAGAAAATAGATTGGAATTGCAGCAGGCAGGATGAAAGGAAGACTGCAGGGTGGACTGACTAGTGGGGAGACTAGGGCAGGAGAGTATATGAAGAGGAGAGAAAGGAATGGGGATGAGGGGGGAGGGAAGGAGGAGGGATCAAGGAGGGAGTAGAAGCCTCCTTGGGTTACAGCCCAAGAGAGAATGGGGGTGTGGAGACAGGGTAGGGGTGGGGGGAGAGACACAGAGAAACCGAGACTAATTCCATTCCATCTCTCTGTGCTTGAGAAAATTAAAATCTATAACCCCCTCCCACTGCCTCTCCAGCCCCCAGGGAGCCAACTGCATTAGGAGAAGAAATGGGAACTGACAGCTGTGAGCCAGGAGGTGGGGGAGGGCAGGAAGCTGAGCTGGGAGGCGGGACACCTGGGTCCTTATCACTTTGCTTAGCTGGCAAATTAGGACTGGCCATAGGGGACATTGGTCAGGACTGTCCTTCTGATGGTCTAACCTCAGTCCCTCTCGTATTGATAAATAGGAAGGCAAACTAAAGCTGGGGGTCGATAAAATGCTTGGAGGGTTAAGAGAAGCCTATGACTTGGATCAGGGGTGGGGAATATGTGGCCTCGAGGCCACAGGTTTCCTACCACACACACACCTGGATTTGGGGTCATAGAAACTCAGACTGGGAGAATAAAGGGGGTGGCAGTGGGACAGAGGGGGAAGAACTAATAGAACTAATGGGAAGGTGATGTGAGACAGAACTGTCCTTCTGATGGTCTAACCCCAGTGCCTATCGCTGCCTCCTTGTCTCTATAAAGAGGAAGGAGAGCTAAAGCTGGGGTCTATAAAATGCTTGGAGAGTCATTAAGAGAGGCCCGTGATCTGGACTTTAGGGCCACAGAGACTCAGACTGAGAGAAGAAAAGGAGTGGGGGTGGGGAAGAGGGGGAGGGACTAATGGGAAGGAGAGGAGAGATAAGGGAAATGGACCAGAGAAGGCTGAGGGTATAAGGGGGCTCTTTAGGACATCCCCTCTCCCCCTGTCCCTGGGGAAAGGAAGGAAATGAAGCATGCTCGATAACAAGGACAGCGGTTAAACTGCAGAAAAGACTCCCCAGGAGGGTGGAATGGAATAGCAAAGTGTCTCAGGCTTTGCAGAGCAGATTCTGGGGGAGGGGGTGGGGGGCACTGATCTGACTCCATGTGCTCCCAGACTTAGGGGGAGGAGCTGATGCCAGGCTAAGGACTTAGGAAGCTAGAATGAGCAGCTGGCGCTATCGCTAGGCCCCAGGTCAGCCCAGGGGTCCTGGGATTGCCTTTGGTTGGTGTGGCTGCACAGCTCCAACACCCCCTTTTCCTGAAATCTCTGAAACAAGACTGCTCTCGTTTCCTGCTTACCCCAATAACTATTATTGTCTCTCCCAAACGACTTTGTGTTTGACAACTCTGTATATAACGTATTTATAGATCCTCTGCATTTATTCACTTTGTCTTTAGGCTACATATATTAACATGCCTAATTAACATGCATAAGATGCATATATTAACATCAGTGCACTCCGCCTTTCCCCAGAATCTGCTCTTCAGAGCCCAGGACACTCTGCTATTCCCAATGAGGCGGGCTTTTCTGTAGTTTAACCACTGTCTATCTTGTTATCAATCAATCGGTCTCCCCCACTAAAATATAATTTTCTTGCATGTAGAGATTGCTTCTTTGTACTTATATGCCCAGTGCTTAGAACATAATAGGTAATTAATAAATATTTGTTGGCTGATTGATTGATTGTAGGGGCAAAGTCAATGTCAGCTGTTGAGAGATGGGACCAGAACGGCGGTGGTAAAGATGCAAGGGGACAGGGGGCGGTTGGAGTTGACCCAAGTTCAAGAGGAGAAGGAGTCGGGGTGAGGAGTGGAAAGTGGGAGGGGGAAGCTGAGCTCGGGACCCAGGGAGTATAATGAAAATGGTACCTCAGTGTTGGAGAGCTGGTACCAGGGCTGTTTGCCATAGGTGAAGATCTCCCAGAGTAGGACTCCAAAGCTCCAGACGTCACTTTCCGTGGTGAACTTCCGATAAAGAATGCTCTCGGGGGGCATCCATCGGATAGGTAGCATGGTACGTCCTCCCACCTATGGGTAAAACACCAGTCACTTGGGTCTCCTCCCCCCAAGAGCACCTGGCCTGAGAGCAAGCCCCATTTTCTGTGGAA
This sequence comes from Gymnobelideus leadbeateri, assembly GCA_011680675.1. Taxonomy (NCBI): domain Eukaryota; kingdom Metazoa; phylum Chordata; class Mammalia; order Diprotodontia; family Petauridae; genus Gymnobelideus; species Gymnobelideus leadbeateri. The sequence continues at coordinate 63,177 of WOXC01010732.1, forward strand.
ATACTTTGGAACAGTGGGAGAAGCCCCACTCACGAACCTAGGGCCTGAGAGGCGCTGGTCTTATTACAATGAGAGGAGATTTCACAGATTTAGTGGAAATCATTTGGAGCCAAGATTCAGATCCCAGTTTTGCCACTTCCTGGTTTGGGCAATTATTCTACCTTTCTGAGACTCGGTTTCCTCATCTACGAAATGGGGATGATATTGGCACTAGCTCCCTCATAGCATAGTGAGGATAGCCTTTAGTAAACTTTCAAGCAACCAGAAGTGAGTTACTGTGCTCACCCCAGTGCCAGAGAGGGTCTTTCCATGTCTGAGTATGTGGGTGAGGAGGGGCATGGAAAGTCTGGGGGACGCCAAGTACTAAGTGATTCCCCTTCCCCAAAGATCCCCCACCCACCCCCAATCATTAAATATAGATGCTGGTCCCTAGGCCAGAGCTAAAAGGGAAAAAGTGATGAAGCTACCATCTGCACGGAGAGAAGAGAGACAAAAGCATCTTTCCTACACTGTCTCCCTCCAGCTGCCCTGCTCCTTCACTGGGTCCCCTCCTCATTCACAGTCCTTCCTCCTTCAACGCCCCCCCACCCCATTCACAGTCTTTCACCCAGGAACCTACATTAACCTGCTAAAGAACCCTGAAGTTCTAGTTCAGAGCCCCTGCCTTTGGGGTCCTGCTATTCTGTGGAGGGGCAAAAGAGAATTTTTTCACTAGGAGGCCACAAGCAAATGTCATGTAAACAGTGTGTGAAATAAGTATGGCCCTCCTTCTCTATGGCCTGTCAGAAAGACTCTGGGGTCATGGAATCCTGCCTATCCAACCAGGAAGTGACCTAAGAAATTCTCGAATCTGTTTGCACAGATTGGAAACTGGGGCCCAGGGAGGGTAAATGGGCCAGGTCATATAGTCAACTCCCTGCTTTGGGTGTTTAGCATACCAAAACTGGGAAAAGGGGATTAGAATAGGAGTCTGAGGACGTGGCTGAGTTGCTGGGATATGCAGAGAACAGGCCTCCAGAAGTGGGCTCGGGACTCTTACCCGGTAGTAGTCAGTGCTGTAGATGTCTCGGCTCATGCCGAAGTCTCCAATCTTGACCACGAGCCCCTGGCCCACCAGGCAGTTCCGGGTGGCCAGATCTCGGTGCACAAAGTGCAAGCTAGCCAGGTAGACCATCCCAGCAGCCACCTGGCCTGCCACAGCCAGCAGCTGCCCCAGGCCTAGGGGCCCAGGAGCTGTGCCCACCCCGCTGGCCAGTATCTTGGCATCTGGCCCATGAGACCTGGGTGGGAGAGGAAGACAAGTGAGCTCAGGGAGAGAGGAGGCAAACACATGTGAGCTGGCAGAGGAGACCTAGGGCTGACCAGGGGGGTGGAAAGGAGGGCTCCCATCTAGGAGGAAAAAGAAGGATACAGAGATACAGGTGCCCAGACTCTGGAGCAACAGGAGGGAAGGATTGGGGACAGATGAGGGGAAAACAGAAATCCCAGCCACAGAGAAAAGGGAAAGGTGATCCAGGGATTCTTAAGCTTTACTCTGGCATCTGGGTTCCTAGGTCTGGCTCCTGAGGGAGGGACAGACACCCCAAGTGTGCAGGGGTCTGACCTAAGAGGGACCCAGCTTTTCTCCAGCCCCACCCTCCAAGTGAGCTTGGGGCTCGATAAAGACTGAGTGGATGGAAAAGTGGTTGTTCTTAGAAGAAGATGGGGGGATACTAACAGAAACAGAGTCCTGGAGGAGGGAGGGGCAAGGGAAATATTTATTGGAGGTGAAGGACTAGTCACAGGGGTGGGGAACTGGCCATGAGGCCACACCTGGCCTTCTAGGTCCTTGGGTGCAGCCTTTTGAGAAGTCCAAGTTTTACACACTAAATCTTTTTTATTAAGGGGGTTTGCTCCATGAAGTTTGGATTCAGTCAAAGGGTCACACTTAAGGACATAGAGGGCCTCATGTGGCCTGGAGGCTGCAGGTTCCCCACCCCTGGAAGAGAAGAATAAAGACGAGTCTGCATTGACTAAAAGACTAACATTTCTGAGGTGGAAAGGATGTAAAATAGCCAAATGAAATAGAAGTTAAGAACAAAGATGGTCTGAGTAGAGGGTCTGGTACTAAGAATGAGGTGTATGGATTGGGAAGGATGGAGAGATGGAGTTCATTCCTCAGCTAGGAAAAAACGTTTCAAGGTAGGAGCCTAGAGGAGTATGCAGTGGATGGGGGAAGATGTCCCCTTCAAACTCAACATCTCAGAATCCACATTCATCATCTTCACCCCTACCCTCAAACCAGCTCCCCTCCTCACTTCCTTATTTCTCCTTTTTCCATCTTTCTCCACCTGGCTATTCAACACATCCAAAATCAGGTCTATGATCTTTCCCCCTAAACCTGCTTCTCCTTTCTCCTTCCTCCTTCACAATTTCTGGCCATGGAAGTGCTGTCCACCTGGTTTCCTGTGTGGAGAATTTTACAATGACCTTTGATTTTTTGTTTTGCCTGTTTTTCCTCTCCCCTCACTTCCAGGTCCAGTCACCTCAGCCAAATATCTCACATGCATCCATCCCATCTATTATCGCCACTGGCCTAATCCATGCTTTCATCATGACTAGCGTGGTCTATGAAAATAGCCTCTTTAAAAAAATCTTTTCATTGACACCTTTGGTTTTGGCATTATCTTAATTTTCAAATAATCTTCCTCCCTCTCCTACTCTTGGAACCACTCCATCTGACAAAGATTTAAACATAAAGAAAAAAGCAGTTCATAAAAATTAAATAATTGACATTGTCTATTCTACATGCCCATAGTCCCTCACCTCTGCAATGGTCATTATAATTATAAATGACCAAGCTTGGCCATTATAATTACATAATGTTCGGTTTCACTTTTTTTTTTTAATTGTTCTTCCCATTTACATGACTGTAGTCCTTCTGGGCAAACCTCCTTAAGAAGTCTTCCCACTTTTCCTCTCTCTTCTGCTACGTTTATAGTTTACACTGCCATCTGACTAATTTTTCTTATGGTAAAATGTGGTCATGTCACTCCTCTGCTCAAAAGTCATCTGGGGCTCCCTATGGTCTTCTGAGGAGTGTGCAGATTCCTTCACATCCAAGTCCTTCTGCAAAATGGCACCACCATAGCTTTCTAGCATATCTCATATTACTCCCTTCTACAAACTCTGTGCTTCAGCCAAATTAGACAATTTTCTGTTCTCCAAACACACCTTTTACTCTTGACACTCTGCTTTTGCCCATGATTTTTTCTGTGCCTACAATGTCCTTCCTTTCTCTTTTCCTCTTGAATTCCTTCCCATCCTTTAAAACTCAATTCAAATACCACTTTCTTTTATTCAATCATCCTACCCTTTCAATTTTATTTTATATTTTTCCTAGGTATTCTTTTGTATTATACTTTTCTGTGTATGCATCAAATGAGATAATGTAGGTAAAGCCTTTTGCAAACCTTAAATCGCTATATAAATGCTAGTTATCATCATCATCATCATCATCATCATCATCCTGTTCTCCTGTTAGGCTGTACATTCCACCAATGCAGAGACATGACTTATTCAAGCTTTGTATCTCCCTCCCATAGGGCCCTGTACACCTAGACTTAGTGAATTCTTTTTTTTTTTAAGCAATTGGGGTTAAGTAACTTGCTCAAGGTTATACAGCCAGTCATTATTTATGTGTGGGTGCTCATTTTCTGAGGCTGGATTTGATCTCAGGTCATCCCAACTCCGAGGCTGGCGCTCTTACTCACTGCACCACCTAGCCACCCCTTTTAGGGCAATTGGGGTTAAGTAACTTGCCCAAGGTCACACGGCTAGGTTTTTGTTTGTGTGGGTTAAGTGTCTGAGGCCGGATCCGAACTCAGGTCCTTCTGACTCCGGGGCCGGCACTCTACTCACTGCGCCACCTAGCTGCCCCCACCCCGTGAATTCTTAATAAATGCTTACTGAACTGAATTAAATAGAACTCTCTCTGTTACACAGGCTTAAATACCTTGCAGAGGTTCCAAAAGTGGATGATGTCACCCCCCTGGGGAATGCTGGAATGATCCAGGGGGGCAGTAGTAGCTTTGGGTACAATTGGGGAACATTGAATAAAAACAAGGTGGTAATGGAAGCATAAGGAAAGAAGATAAGAAAAATTTGAAAAATCTTTCATACATGTTTCATCTGTTGTGTAACAGAGTTAAAGTTATAGTGATAACATTATAGTCAAGTCAGCTGACAGGTCTTAACAAGCAAGTATTGACAGGCAAGTCTGTCATGCATTGCAGGGAAATCCAACGTGCATCAGCAGGAATATGTGAGTGTAATGACTTGCTTACAACACAGTACTATACAGTTACATGACGTAAGACTATACCATCAAAATTTCAATGCAGGAAAACCCCCACAGATTTACAATAAATTATTATATTTAAGATGCATCATTTAAAAATTATATACATTTTAAATGATGAAAATTAAAAAAAATTAAAGGTTTGAGGAAAGTAGATTTCCAGGGGGGTGCTGAGTAATTTTTTTTAAGCGGCAATAGGCCAAATAAGTTTATGAACCTCTTTACCTTAAAGTTATCTTTTATTCATCTCTCACCTCCTGTAAAGAGTCAGTCACCAATTCCCACTGGGTCCTCTTTCAGAATACCTCTCCCATCAGTCCCTTCATTACCACTTCTATGGCCACTACTCCAGGACCTCATCACTCATATCCTAGACTATCCAGCAACCTCCTAACTGTAATCCCTACCTCCAATTTCTAATCTCTTTAATCCAACAAATATTTATACAGTGCTTACTATATTCAAAGCACTTCACAGAGCTGCCAGCATAATCTTCCCAAAGAACCCTTTAGATCAGGTTACTCCTCTGCTCAGAAACCTTTCGTTACTCCCCATTACCTACCATACCATATGTTGAACTAATCTGGCCTTTGAATACTTTGGACATGAAATATATCAGTGGAACTCAGAAATGTTAGCAGAAGTATGTATGGGAATACCTTTAGAATGCAGGTAAGGTGAAGTTGAGAAATATAATTAAGGCCATTCTCATCCCTACCCCCTAAACTATTGTACACATTTAATATTTTTGATGCATTCATCATTTTATAGTAAATATAATCTAAAGGAAATGTACCATATGTGTCAAAAGTTTCTCATATCATCCAGGTCATTAGCATTTCTCTAAAAATGGTCTGGAAGAAGCCAACCAGGAAGACCAAACTACTTAGCCGGGTCCTCTGGGTTGGTAGCCCTCTGACCCCAAACTGCTTCTCTGACCTGTTCTCCTTCACATGTCCCATGCTCACTCCCCTGAACTCTTCCCTGCCTTCTAAAATGCCCTGTCCCTAGATATTTGCAAATGGCCTCGCCTCCATCCCTGCAGATCTCCTTACCACTTAGCATAAACCATCCTTCTCTATGCATAAGGCACCTCCCTGACTAGGGGAAGTTCCTGCAGGACAGTCTGCATCTGATATTTCTTTGCACTCTCATCCAGCATCTATCACAGCACTCAGCACAGTAGACTCAGTAGTAATTTACCACATGAATGAATGAGCAAACTTTAGGGTAGGTGGAGAAGATGGAAAGGATCTGGAAGGGTGAAGCTATGGAGGGATCAGGAAAGGTAGGGGCTGGGGGCTGTAGAACCAGGCCCCCAGAGGGCTACACACCTGAGGAAACGGTTCAGGTCTCCATGCTTCATGTACTCAAAGACCATGAGCAGTGGGCGGCCCTCTGTGCAGACCCCAAAAAAGCGGACAATGTGCTGGTGCTGAAGGACGGTCAGCAGCTCCGCCTCCCTCTGGAAGTCCTGACGGGCATTCTCAGACACCTCCTTTAGGGCCTGGTGTGGGTGGCACAGGGTGGGTGCACATGAAGGCCCAAGCAGGCAGGCAGCTTCATGCTTATCCCCACCAGCCAGCCTAATGTAATTAGGTCCCCAATCCCCACTGGTTGAAAGGGGGACCCATAGAACCAGGCTATCTGGGGCACTCACAGAAGCCCTCTGAGCTCACCTTGACAGCCACGAGCATCTTGTCCTGCTCTGGAAGCAGGTTGTGACATTCAGCCAGAAAGACCTTTCCGAAGGCACCTTCTCCGAGCTCCCATTTAAGTACGATGTCTCTGCGTTTAATGTGATGGACACCTGGGGATGGTGGGCAGTGTGGACAGTGACACAACGCAACAATTATTGAGTGCTTACTGTGTGCAAAGGACAGTACTAAGGGGGTGGGAGGAGACAGGGAAAGGACACAAAATTTAGAGATGACAAAATCTCTGCTTTCAAAGGGCTTACAGTCTAGTCTAGATATCAACACAGACAGCAAGTAATATCTCATATTACAGAGAACTGTCAGGACCTGGGGATGTATCATCCTACCAGGAAAAATATTAGCCTTCCTTCCACTGCTTAGGGACCAGCCTGGGTGTGCCAGCTGCAGGAGAGAGGAAGAAGAACCTGTGTTTGGAATGGGGGTGTTCTGCTTGTATGTGTCAGGAAGTTTGGAGGTTAAAGCATATGAGGAGCATGCCTGGGGAGTGAGCTCAGCCTGGGGGTGATTTCAGTGGGTTTAAACTGGAGAGAAGTAGAAGGAAGGAAACTGAGTTCTGGTGGATCGGGTCTGCATTCCCAGTTGCTGGTGACTGAGGGTGGTGGATGTCTTGAGCTGGGTGGGCTAAGCAGATTGGGTACCCGTGCAAAGGTGAGGCCTCAGGAGCAGGGGCCACCAGGTGGCCTAAGGAGGAGTGAACCAGCCCAAGTTGTGAACAGAGCAGAGCAAAGTTCCCACACCAATCAGAGGGGCTGGTGAGTAACCCCTGCACTTCCAGCCTGGGAGAGAAAGGGAGACCCAGTGGTCACACACACACACACACACACACACACACACAATGGAGGTGGCTAGTTCCAGGGAAGTGTTGGCCTGGGTCCTCATCACCCTCACTCCCCTAAGCAATCTATCAAAAGGGGAGCAAGTGATGAAAAGATAAGATGGGCCTCCTACAGAACATATGAATCCTGGGTTTTCCGAGTCCCTAGTTTGGAAAGAGACTGGCAGCTAGGGGGGGCAGTGAACAGAGCATGCAACCTCTGCTTCATTTTCCACATCTGTAAAATGGGGATTATAACAATAAAGAGTTGTTGTGAGGATTAAATGAGATAATAATTGTAAGGTATTTAGCACAGGGCCTGGTACACAGCACTATATAAATGTTAGCTATTATATTACTAGGAAGACAAGACGACCAAGGACATGGTAGTTTCCTAACAAAGGAGAGAATTTGACAGGTGTTTGAAAACTGCTGTATGAAGTCTGAGAGCAGAAGGTTGTGGCTGGCAGGGGCATCAGAGGAGGCAGCATTTGAGTTGGATTTCACCGATGTTGAGGATAGAAATGCAGGGGTAGAAAGAGAGGGGAGACATTCCAGATAGAGAGGAAATGTATGAATGCCAGAGATAGAAGGATATGTGTAAAAAGCAAAGAACTTTGGCAAGAGCATACATTTGTGAGTAGAGGACAGTGTTGGGTTATGGAAGGCCTTGAATGGTAGGATCAGGAGTTTAAACTACTTGATGGGAAATAGGGAGTCATTTAAGATCTTTGAGCTTAGGTGTGACAAACATAACCATGATTCTGGCAATCCCATGGAGGATGGACAGAAGACTAGAGTGGAAGTAAAAAAACCTGTGAGGAAACTCTTATAGTAGTTCAGTCAGGAAGAAATAAGGGTCTCTATTGGGTCAGTTAGGTGAAATAATGGATAGAGCACTGGGCCTAGAAGTAGGAAGACCCGAGTTCAAATCTGACCTCAGACACTTACTAGCTGTGTGACCCTAGGCAAGTCACTTAACCCTCTTTGCCTCAGTTTCCTCATCTGTAAAATGAGCTAGAGAAGGAAATGGCAAACCACTCCAGTATCTTTGCCAAGAAAACCCAAAAGGGGTCATGGAGAGTCAGACACAACTGAAAACAGAAAGTACATAAAATATTCACCTCCTTTCTAGCAATTCATGATGTTAGGATAGGAGGCACAGTTTGATATTTTTTGCTAAATTACTGACTGGTAGACTTTCTGAAGCAGAATTTCTCTAGCCTAGGGTTAACTACAGTGGATGGACAGAGAAGTAGGAGCTGGGCTGAGGAGGGCTCTGTGGCTGCCAGGCTAAACGTTAGTGAGTGACGAGGGCCATCATCTCACCAGTATGAAGGCTCATTTTCCCCATCCCCCCTTACAGGCATCACTGAAGTATTGTGGATTCTCAATGATGTGTCCCTGTAGCCCAGATCCCTTTCCCTCAGGAGAAAGGGAGCTGTTTCCCAGAGTCATGAAATGTAGGGACATGGCCAGACCATCCTCTGGAGCCAGCACCGCAGGACCTAGGAATGGGAAATAGGCAAGTCATAAGAATACTGACAATGGCTATGCCCCAGTCTCTTATCTCCCCCTCCATGTTCCCAGTGTCCAGACACCACCCCCAAGTGCACGGTCATATTAAGGTCAGGAGAGCAATCAAGAGATCCAACCATATTGTCCCCCAACCCAGACACCTGAGCATCTCAAAGTATGTGGAATTGGTATTGAGACTCCAGGGCTTGGGGCACTCTAGACAGAGAAGACAGGAGACCTAGAGGGTGGGGCACTGGAGGTTGCTCTTGGCTGAGCTCCTGATTAGCCTCAAGCCCCCACGAGGACTACAGACACCCCTCCCTCCCTCAGGACCCCAGGTCTCCCAGAATCACTTAGCGCTTGACTCTGATCCAGCCACAAATTAGTGGCTGCTGCTGTTGTTAATACTAACCCCCCCCCACACACACACATACACAAACCCAGCCCCCAGAACACAGACAAAGGGAGGAGTCAGGGTATCAAGAGAGACAGGAACACAGAAATGAAGAAAGAAATGCTGTGAGGGAGAGAAACAGAAAGGTGGAGATGCAGCCACACCAAAAAGCTGACACATAGAGGGGCACCAAGACAGGGAGTGGCAGAAATGAAAAGATGTTGAATAAAGGAACAAAACTGATTAAACAGGCTGAGAAGTGGGGCATACAGAAGGGCAAGGGACACTCAGGGAGACTGTGGAGAACACCGAGACAACGAAACATGCAGAGAAAGAGACATGGAGAGACACTGAAATCAGTGAGTGACAGAGAGACAGAGACATCATGCGGGCCTAGGGCCATCCTCTAGCTCACGGTTGATTCCAAACTTGCTTCTCCGGCCACATTTGTTGAGAAGAAGAAGCAGGACAGAGAGAAAGAGGCAGGCAAAAACAGCTAGGCCCACTGCCACTGAGACCTGGGAGAGGAGCATAGGGTTGGACATGGGTGGGTCAAAGGTCGGCCTTAGGACCTCCAGTCTCTCCAGACCCTCCCCACCTTGGGCTACTTTCTCCCCTCCCAATGGGACCCTCCACACCCTTCTCCTCTCTGTTTCATGGGGGACTCAGGTATCATGTTATTTCCTCTTCCCCAATAGAACAGCTTTGACCCAGGTGGATATAGTCAGGTATTCCTCTTCATGAAGCCAGTCTATTGACACAGGAGGAATTATCAATGGAAGGGGAGAAAGGCAGAGACTTAGGGGACATTGACATCATGCAAATGTGTTTGTTATTCTGGATCAAATGACTTTGAGTCCAACCCTCCCCCATACACCCAGCAGTCCTCTATGTCTTAGCCAGCTTCCCCTAACTCTAATCAGCCCTTGTCTCTGTTCTCACCCCAAAAGATGTGTCTTCTTTCTTCTCCACAGGGTCCCCAGAAGTGCTGTTGGTTGCTGTGTAAAGATGGACAAGAGTACACAGTGACATCTGTACTTCCCCTTCAACTCCTATTTCTCTAAAGGATGCCAAATGCACTCATTACCCCTCCTCCCTTCCCCAGTCAAAGACCTGGACCAAGTGTGCTCTCCTGACTCAGGGGAAAGAGGAATGTGATACTTACCTCCTGGGGAATAAGAAACTGTGGAGGAGAAAAGAAGAAAAGAGGGTAAAGAGGCATCAGTGGGCTGGAGAGCATTAGTGAATCTCAGTCCTTTCATCCCCTAGCTACGTCCCCTCAGCCAACACGAGGAATGAGCCCCATCTCAAGGGTGAATGTAGGGACAATGAGAAGGGAGGTCACTCTCCAGCTGGGTCACAGTGGTAGCAGAAATAGGGGGATGGAGTGAAGAATGAAGACATTAAAAACCAGGGGATGGAACAGTTATCTCTATCCCTTCTCTGATGGGCTACTGTGAGAGGAGAGAGAGAACGCAATGACACAGCGACCTGGAGCCCAGGGGCATGGGTCATCCTAGCCAGGCTGTAGTGATGATGAAGGTGGTGGATATGGTGGAATGGGGCTGAGGAGCCCAAACACTGAAGAAAGAGAGGGGAGGGGTAGGAGCCCTGAGGAAGGAAGAAGAAGGAGATCATGAATCACGGGAAATAGAATTCAAAGGGATTTTAAGGCCATCTACTCCAATCCCTTCATTTGATAGGTGAGGAAAATGAAGCCTAAAAGAGGTAGAGGGAGTGACTTTCTTACTCAGAGTAGGAGAACTGGAATTTGAACCTAGAACTTCTGACTCCCAATCCAATGTTCTTTCTATTACATCATGTTGGGATGCCAGAACTTCTGGTTGCCTTTCCCAGGACAGGTCACATAGTAGGGGGCCTTTCCTGTTCCAAACCTTGAGGAAGGGGTCAGGCCCTGAGGGAAGACTAAGGAGTCATGGTGTGGCTGCTCCGCACCCAGATCCGGGACTCTCTTCCCTGGGCAGACCCCAAGTCTATGTGTGTGTCACAGGGATGGGGAACCGTGGGAGGGCTGCCTACCAGGGATGGGATCCTCAGGGTTGAACTGGAAAGGATTGTCCATGAAGGAGACCATCACAGAATCAGTGGCCCGTCCCCCAGGGTTGGAGGCCTCCAGGGTATAATTGCCATTGTTGACATGTGTGGGCTGGTTAAGTCGGAGGCATCCGTGCCTCATGGTCTCATTGGCTGCCTGTTCCAGGAACTCCGTGAAGATGAAGGTGGTTTCATTGAGCAAGTGGCCATTGAAGCGCCACATGAGGGTGGGGGGTGGCTGTCCATCCACAGAGAAAGGGATGCACCAGTGGTGCTGGGAAACTGCTTCTTGGAGATGCACTCTGGATGGAACTGTGGCCCGGGAGGGAAGGGGGAGAGACAAAGACAGAGCCCCAGAATCAGAAAATTCACAGCTAGAAGGGTCCTTAGAGAGCATGCAATACAATCCCCTCATCTGACAGGTGAAAAATGGGAGGCCCTGGGAAATTCAGTGACTTGCCTGAGGTAACAGCTATTAAACAGTAGAGCTGGGCTTTAAACTTAGGTTTAAACTCTGTCTCCAAATCCAGGGCTTTTACCATTCCCCCATGCCCAGTTGACCTGAGACAAACTATACTGTAGACTAAGGAAATTAGGCTTTGGGCCTAAGACATAAGATACTGGGCTTTAGAAAGAAGTTAGATAGTAGGATTATTTTGTAAAAAGACCTAAAGAGCATTGGATTTCAAGTGTAGTAAAATTGGGCTGTTGGTCTAAAGAAAACTTAAGCAACAAGCCTTTTGGAAAATAAAATAATTTTTCGGGGGGCGGGGGGATAAAAGTGGGAGGCAAACCTAGGAAAACTGGCCACTGAGCCTAGAAAAACTCCAATGGGAAAGGGACTATTAAAAAACAGGGATATGAGGCCAAGGGCCTAAAAACAATTGGATAGTAGATATAAAGGAACCAAATATCAAGGAGAAAAGAAAACAGGCTGTGGGACTAAAGACAATCTAATTATCTCAATCATTCAAGTCTTTGCCCTGGAAAAATCCTGCCCCCAGCCCCCTAAATTCTGTTCTCTGTATCAAGTTCTCCTGGGACTTTGAAGGAACAGCTGTGGGGCAGCTGTGGACACCTCCCCCCCCACCTCCCTATGCCTCCCATTCCCCATACCACATCCCCTTGGAGCCCAGGCCTAGAGAAGACAGAAAGATCTTGCCTCTAAGAGACCATGGAACCCAAGGACTCACAGGTAACGTTGACCTGGACAAAGCCTTCAGCCCGGCCCACATCATTCTCAGCCCAGCATGTCACATTCTTCCTGTTGAGATCACTGGAGACATTGACCAGCATCAACCATAAGGAAGACAGATTCCCCGACTCCAGGGGCTAAGAGAGAGGAGGATCAGATCAGGAAGAGCCTTTTGGAAGGAGGCAGGATTTATAAAATCTAGAACTGGAACAGGACTTGGAAAACTTCCTGTTGAGCCCCTTTATTTTACAAATGGAGGGAACAGAGGCACAAAGAAATGAAGTGATTTACTCCAAGTCACAAAGCAATACTAGGATTCAAAATTCTGACTCCAAATACCAGTGGTCGCTCCAGTTCCAGGGTCCCAGGTGAGGGGAAAGTATATCACAGCCTTAAGGGGGTGGGGGACAGACTAAGTATTCTCCAGAACTGGGAACTCTTGTGATCTCTTCTGGCTTTGGGTATACAGAAAGAGGGATTTCATGACCCAGAGGAGAGAACTGAGGAGAAGGAGTAAGTAGTCTATAGAAAGTCATAGAATCGGTGAAATGCCCCTTTCTTCTCTTTTTGTATTAATGCCTCCCTGAAAACTAGAACTCTATCAGGGGAAAAGTGCATAGGACGTGCCTAACAAATACTTGTTGAATTAATTCAATGAATACGTGAATGAAAAAGTCTGAGAACCTAAAAGGAAAAAGAAGAAAAAAAAGACGTGTAATCCAGAGACACAAATCTCCTGTATCTTGTTCCAAACCTATTTATTCTTGTTTTACAAACTCACTGATGTGTCTTCTCAGTCTACAGCACACCGAAATCCAAATACACAACATACTAAAAGCCAAAAATGGTCACGGGAAGGGCTCTAAGTCAGAGGCAGATACACTGATAGCTGTTAGAAGCGGCAGCTGCTGGTAAGCGAAGAGAAAACAAAGTTCTACAAAGACAAGAATTGGAAAAGTGGGAGGAGCATATGGCACCCTTACAATTTGCCTCAATTTCTCAATAATATATCTATATTCAGGATCCTGAGTCAAAAATGACTCACCATTTCTATGTGACTTTAAGGTAGGAATATGCTAGTAAATGTTTAATAACTGTCTCTCCCTCCCTATTCCACCCTCACCCCCACTCCCCAAAGTACCCAAGAAACACGCCTTTAATTTGCATTATTAACACTTTCTCAAATATAGACAATCAACAAAACAATAAATCAAGCCTTGATTTGTAGATCTGTCTATGGTGCAAATGCTCACACTGAAAATTTCACAATAGGTTCTGGAATCCTATTTCAGCTGGTTCCAGCACACCCTTATCTTAAGTTTTACAAAGCATTTTTCTTAGAACAACCCTACGAGGTAGTTATTGCATGTTTTAATTCTCTATATTAGTGTCTTAGTTCCCTACTAGACTGCAAACTCCATGAGGACAAGAATTAAGTCTCACCCAAGCCTTTTATCTTCTCCAGCACTAAGCACCAATGTTTTGCATGTAGGAGATATTTCATAATTTTTTTTCGGTCACATTGCAAGTATTCTTATCCCCATTTTGTGGATGAAGAAACTGAAGTCCAAAGAAGTCAAGCAATTTGTTCTGACTGGCAAAGCCAGAACTCAAACCTAGGCTTTTTAAATTGAAAGTGCTCTTTCCACAACACCCCAAGGACAGTTACATTCAAGGACTGAAAGGCAATCAGGAGGAAGATGGACTAAACTTTTTCTGCTTGGTCCTTCAGGGCAAAACTAAAAACAAAGGGTAAAAGTGGCAAAGGGGAGGATTTAGATTTGACTTAAGTGTAATGTGAACTAAAAATTGGAACTGTTCAAGAGTAAAATGGGCTCCTTGGGGAGGTTGTGAGCTCCCCTTCTCTAGAAGTCTTCAAACAAAGGTTGGATGACCTATCTAATCTGCTAGATAATGTCACAAAGGAGATACTTCTTCAGATATGGTTTGGACCAGGTGTCCTTCTAACTTCAAAATTCTATGATTCCGAGATCTCAGAATCACAGGACAACAGAACAAGGAGGGAACTTGGACCATATGATCTTAGAGCATAAAGAATAAAAGAATAGAACTTGAAAAGACATTAGAGTATAGATGTTAGAGCTGGGAGAGACTTTAAGAGAAAGTGCGAACACAGAATGTTAGAACTGGAAAAGACTGTATAGCACAGAATGCTAGTGCTAGAACATACCTTAAGACACAGAACATCAGAACCTTAGAGAATACTGAGTCCAACTCTTTCATTTTCCTAGCAGAGGAAACTGAAGCCAAGACAAGGAAATGACTTGCCCAAGATCACATATTGAGTTAATGGGCAGGACAAGGAGTCAGGAACTCCCTCCCTCTCAAACAGTCTAGAGCTCTTTATTTTATACATAGAGCAATAGATGGGTCAGTGTTTTCCAGGGGAATTACCAACAAGAATAAGGAAGAGCTGGGGTTCTAGCTTCCAACAAGGATGGACAGCAGGGAAAATTCTGCAGTGACCTAGGCCAGCATATATATATATATATATATATATATATATATATATATATATATATATATATATATATATATATAGTGTGTGTGTGTGTGTGTGTGTGTGTGTGTATAACACACACATACACTTAAAGTTCAGGTTTGTCTCCATACCAATAGAGAAGGTAAAGGAGTAAACAACCCTCCACTCTCCAGGCTATAAGGGAGAATGAAATGTTCCCTAACAAATAGAAGGGCTTTTAATAAGAAAACAAAAAAGGAAGAGGATATGAAGAAGTAGAGAGAACTCTTGACCTGCGTTAGGAGGTTGAAGGTCATGGATTGAGACCCAAAGGGGAAGATAGAGCACTGAACATTTGGGGCTAAAGAACAGATGAGGCTCTTCCCAAAGAAGAGGGATGAATCTCCTGAAGAAGAGGTCATACTTTTCCTTAAAAGAAATACTTGTGTGGACCCATCGGTGCCATGGAATAAGAGATAAGAGAGGCCTTCCCAGGCATGTATCCAGGACGTGACAGAAGACCTTTCAAGAACTGTCCATCCATTTCTGATGATTCACATGGGCCCACATGATACTGATAAGGAATCTAGAAAGCATTGTTAAAGATCACTAAATCTTGGGCAAGAAACTAAGTCTCAGGAGTACGAAATGATACTTGCCCTTTAAAGGCAAGTTCAGAAGTGGAGCAGATTTGGGAAATAAATAGTTAAGAAAACATTATCTGAGAATGAGATTTGAGTTTCTGGACCATGATATAAAATACAGGAGTGACAGGCTCCTGGCCAAGGACGAAGCATACCTGACAAGCACTAATATAAGAATGATTTGCCTGGAGTCTTGCAAATCTAATAAAGAGTGACTTAAATTAAGAAAGAAGGCAAAAAGAGGATATTGCCAACATATATCCAGCAAGCTAGATACCATAGATAACAGCATCAATGTAGGAAGAAGGATAGCACTAAAGATACCCAAATGTTCATAAGATACAAAACCCAAGAAATAAGATGGTAATAACTTCAGATGTCTATACAGAAATGTACAAAGTATGGTTAAAATGCAAGATAAATTAGAGAGACTAATATACGAGGAGTCAAAATTACTTTATAAGCCTCAGTGAGACTTGGTAGGACAAAAACCAGGACTAGAATATAATTCCTTCTTCTAAATGAATAGAATGGGTAAAGAGAGTCAGTGAAATAACAGTGTATACTAAAGCAATATGGTCATGTGAGGAAAACCTCAGGGAGAAAAAATAATAGAGAACACTGGAGTGAAGAACAACAGAGGCAAGAACAGAAGTGACATGTTTATTGGAGTATATTATAGACCAAATGATAGGGATAGAGACTTGGAATAGATTTGGAATTTCACTAGAATAAGGAACACTTTGGTAAAGAAATTCTTTCTATCATGAATGAACAAAGGTCAACTCTTTTTTTTTCTATTAATTTATATTCTTAGAGCAGGAGTAGAGAATCATGTGACTTTCTAGGTCCTTGGGTGCAGCCTTTTGATTGAGTCCAAGTTTTACAGAACAAGTATTAAGAGGATTTGTTCTGTGAAGTTTGGAGTCAGTCAAAGGGCCGTATTGAGGACCTAGAGGGCCATGTGTGGCCACAGGTTCCCCACCCCTATCTTAGAGAGTTACCTAACACACAAAGAGGTTAAGTAATATGTTCAGGGTCATACAGTCAATATGCGTCAGATTTAAAACAAGGTTATCATGGCTCTGAGGTTAGCTTTCTATCCAATACACTTTACTGCTTCCAAATAGAGCTGCCAATTATTTCTTGATTTGCTTTGATGATAATTTCATCTTCAAATGGTAAAGAAAATAATGAGAGGCAGCTAGAAGCCACAGAGAGTAGAGCATTAGACCTGAACATGAGTTCAAATGTAACTTCAGACACTCATCAGCTGTGGTAAATGTCTGAAGCACCTGGGAAAATAATTTAGCCTCCCTCTGCCTCAGTTTCCTCATCTGTAAAATGGGGCTAATAATGGCACCTTCTCCCCGGGCTGCTGTGAGGATCAAATGAGATGGCATTTATAAAGTACTTTGGAAACCTTAAAGTGCTATATAAATGCTAGCTATTAATATTAACTATCATAACTTTTATCTTGGATCTGATTCTCAACAGGAAAAGACTGGTTTGTGGTGTAGAAAGCATGGGAATCTTTGGGGGAATTCTGTCTTAGAATTCATGATAGAGGGGTGGCTAGGTGGCACAGAGAGTAGAGCACCGGCCCAGGAGTCAGAAGGACCTGCGTTCAAATCCTACCTCAAATACTTAACCCTTACTAGCCGCGTGACCTTGGGCAAGTCACTTAACCTGCTTGCCCTGCTTTCCTCCCTCCAAAAAGCAAAAGAAAAAGGGAAGAAGTCATGATAGAGAAGAAGAAATTCAGGCAGTCCAACAAGCACCCTAGATAGTAGGAGAGTGGACCTCAAAACATTCAGAAAGAGGACGTGTCAAATCTCATGGTCTCAAATTCTACAAGCAAAGTCAGTTGAGGAATAAAATTCTGAATTCACAAAGAGATAGAGTCCTGATGAGAAAAAAAAAGGAGAGATGTGTAAAGGATCAATGTGGAAGCATAGGGATCTTATCAAGTAATTTAGATTTCAAAGACCATAAAGCAGATAAAAGCAAGGACAAGTAATAGAGGAGGATGAGACATTTGTTTAAAAACAAAACATACACACACCACAATTGGAGTTAAGTGATTTGCCCAAGGTCACACAGCTAGTAAGTGTCTGAGGCTGGATTTGGATTCAAGTCCTCCTGACTCTATCCACTGCACCACCTAGGTGCCCCTGACGAAGCCTTTCTTGATCTTTCTCCCCTCCCCCTCTAGCTTCTGCTTTCTTCCCCCATAATTATTTTGTATATACTTATTCATGTACATATTGTCTTCCCTAATAGGATATAAGCTCCTTAAGGGAAAAGAATTTCTTTTTTATCTTTTTATCCTCTGTGCTTAGCACAGTGTCTGGCATACAGCAGAAGCCTAGTAAGTACTTGCTAATTGATGAATATATGGTCCACCAGAAACAGTGCCAGAAGTGCTAAAGATTAGAATTTGTTGAGGATGAGGAATGCCAAGGACAATATAAAGGCTTAATTTCTTTTTTCAGTGATATTGGGGAAAAAAACAGAATACAAGAAACTAGGGCTATTCCTCAAGGTGACTGGGTTGACACTCTAATGGATCTTAGAGAGAAGGAAAGACTACTCAGTTCTGGTTTTGCTTCTGTTTTTTTCTGCCAAAGAAAATGAACTTTGAATGGGAAAAGACAGAATAAAAATAACTAACAAGGGACCTGGATTAGAGGGTCTCTAAGTTCCTTTCCAACTCTGAAGCTATGATCCTATAACCCAGCTATCCTTGATGAGTTCAAATCACCAAGCTCAAATAAAATGCATCCTACTATGCTGAAAAAACTGCTAGATATGATTGCAAATTAATTTTGCAATATCATGGATAACAGAAGAGATAACACAGGATTGGTGATGGGCAAGTATTGGCTTGATTTTTTTTAAAACTGAAAAAGAATCACCTTCGAATTGTTAAGATGGTGAGCTTGACTTCGGTTCCTGGCAAAATTCTGGAACATATTAATTAAAGGAATGGTTAGTGAACATGTAGGAGTGATGATCACAAAGGGCCATCCTGGCTTAATCAAGAATGGGTCAGGGGGCGGCTAGGTGGTGCAGTGAATAGAGCGCTGTCCCTGGAGTCAGAAGGACACTTAATCCACACAAACAAAAACCTAGCCGTGTAACCTTGGGCAAGTTACTTAACCCCAATTGCCCTAAAGGGGCGGCTAGGTGGCGCAGTGAGTAAGAGCGCAGGCCTCGGAGTTTGGATGACCTGAGATCAGATCCGGCCTCAGAAAATGAGCACCCACACATAAATAATGACTAGCCATGTAACCTTGAGCAAGTTACTTAACCCAAATTGCTTTAAAAAAAAAAAAAAAAGAATGGGTCAGGACAGACTAACTTCATTTCCTTTTTTTAGTAGAAATGCTAGGCAAGATCCTAGATGAGGAGGGTTATTTAGGCAAAATTTGCCTGGATTTTAGCAAAGCATTTGATAAAGTCCCTCAAGCATTTCTTATGAAAGAGATGAATAGGTGTGGGCTAGATGATAGTAGTTAGGTGTATTTGTAGCTGATTTAAGTAATTGAATCCTGGAAGAGGCAAGATTAATATTCAGGTTCTAGATTCATCTTGAGATTCAGCCCTCTGTCCATGGTGGCATGTGCTGATTGCCTCTCTGCCTCTCCATTTCACAGAGTGACAAAATTTCAGAGTTGAAAGCAATAGTCAGACCCAAAGACTAATCATTAATGTTTCAATATCAACGTGGATTCAAGTCTTTAGAAAATGTCCCATGAATCCATGCTTAATTTTTTGATGTTTCACATTATTATTGGGATGGCTAGACAGCACATTTATCAAATTTGTTGATGACACAAAGTTGGAGGGGATAGCTAATATATTGGACATGTATTATTATGGACCATTTGTGCCTGACCTGTGGTGGAACCTCCCGAGCTCATGGTGGACACACTATATCTTGACCCCAACATACTGATGCCATTTTGGTCCTCTTTGAGAACAAAGAACAACCAACCAACATTGGATAATAGTCATGATCCCAAAAGACTAACAGGTTCAAATATTAAGCTGAATCTAGTAAGATGAAGCTAAAAAGGTACAAATATAAAGTCTTACCCTTGGGCTCAAGAAATCAATTTAACAAGTACATGATAAGAGAGAGATGGAGAGATGGCAATTTATCTGATAAAAAGATCTCTGGGTTTTATATGAGTCAACAATATAATATGGCAGCATGAAAAAAATTATACAATCTTAGCTACTTTAAGAGAGGGATAGTGTCCAGGAATAGGTAGATGATGGTCCCACTTCACTCTGCCCTGGTCAGGACACATTTGGAATATTTGCATTCAGTTATAGGTACAACATTTTAGGAAGGTCACTGGAGTGTGTCCAAAGGATTTCTTGAACAACCTAAAATTGTTTTAGTCTAGAGAAGAGAAGACAAGAAGAACATGAAGACTGTCTTCCAGCATCTGGAGAGTTGCCATATGAATGATGAATTAGAATTGCTCTTCTTAGTCCCAGAGGGCAAAACAGGAGAGATGGATAGAAGTTAGAAAGATGCATGTTTAGGCTCAAAAAACCTTAATTTTCTAACCATTATGGAGTTATCTTAAAGTGGAAGGGCAGTTAGTGGCTTGCCCTTGATGTAAATCTTTACACTAAGGATTAAGGACCATCAGAGATGTTACAAAAAGGTTTTTTTTTTCCTAAAATATGAGTTGTACTACATGATCTCTGGGGTCCCTGTCAACCAGGGGTGTGCTGGAGTCAGTTCGCATGCACTAGCTCACAAGCACCAATTGTTAAATTTTAGCATGAGTATTTATACCTCAGAAATCAGCAAATGCTACAAATTACAGCTCAATTTACTATTTTATTGTCTAGAAAATGACAAAGAAAATGTTAATAATGCAAAATAAGCTTAAAGGTATATTGTATGCACCTTTTTCCCCCAGAGGACTGCTTATTAAATATTTACCAGCATACTACTATTTCAATTCTGAGATTTTATCATTCTGTGGAATGGAAAGGTAAAAAGGCAATGATAGAATGGTACCACGAATGATAAATTACTCCAGAAATTAATCTAGAACCAAGATTGGAATCCTGACTACCTATACAACCTTGGGAAAGTCAACTGACCTCTCTGATCCTCAGTTTCCTGAAATGTCGAAATGAATCAGTTGGAATAAATGACCTTTGAAGTCTCTTCCAATTCCAAATCTATGATACTATGGTTGACTGGAGAGGAAGATGGCTCCTAATGAAGAGAAATCAGACCTAGGATAAGTGCCAAAAACTTGAGGCCAGAATATTTGGGTCAGACACCAGTGAAGAATAGTAACAGTCCCCAAGGATGGTGACTGGAGCTCACTTCTGTCCTTTGTACCTCAATTTCTTCATTCTATGACCCTGTGACTATTCTAAAAGCAAGATCTGGTCATGGATCCTACAGCTACAGGAATAAGAAAGAAAAACCAGTGCTTTGTAATGTGTAATACAAATGAGAGAAATCACAAGGTATAGTGGAAAGAGCCTTGGATGGGGAAGTCAGGGGCTGACTTTGAACTCAGAAATGTGTTTATAGGATCAAAGACTTAGACCTGAAATAGAAAGGGACCTTAGATGTCAAAGAATCACAGATACAGACCTGGAAGGGACCTCAGAAACCAAGAAGTCCAAGCTCTCATTTTTACAGATAAGAACTCTGAATCTATGGGGCGGCTAGGTGACGCAGTGAACAGAGCACCAGCCCTGGAGTCAGAAGAACCTGAGTTCAAATGCGGCCTCAGACACTTAATACACACACACACACACACACACACACACACACACACACACACACACACACAACCTAGCCATGGGACCTTGGGCAAGTTGCCTAACCCCAATTGCTCTCCAAAAACAACAATAAAAAAAGAACTCTGGATCTGGATTCAGGAAGACTCAGTTCAAATCTTGAATCAGATTTACTTATTAGCTATGTGACCCTGGGCAAGTTACTTAGCCTCTGTCTGCCTCAATTTTTTCAACTATAAAACGGGAATAATAATAGCATCTACCTCCCAGGATTGTTGTAAAGATCAAATAAGATGTTTGTAAAGTTCTTTGTAAACCTTGAAGCACCATTTAATGCTATTTATCTATGATTATTGTCATTGTGATGATGATGACGCCAATGATATGACTTATCCAAGGTCACACAGGTACTAAGCAGTAGAGACGGGGTTTGAATCCCCTCCAAATCTGGTCCAAATCCTCCCCTCATTTTACAGATGAGAAAACTGAGATCTAGACTGTTTAAGTGACTTGACCAAAGTCACAAAAACTTGGGAATAGAATCCAAGTCCTCTTTCTCTGAATTCTCCTGTGCCAGTGAATTCAAACCTGGCTCCTTCACAATCTAGCTATGAAACTTCAGGCAGATCACTGTACTCCTCTTAGCTTCCTTATTTATAAAAATGAGAATTATTTGCTCTGACCTACTTGCCTCCCAGCTAGGTGGTACAGTGGATAGTCAGGAAGACCTGAGTTCAAATCCAACCTCAGATACACACTAGTTGTGTGACCCTGGGCAAGTCATATTATCATTTTAACCCTGTTTGCCTCAGTTTCCCCATATGTAAAAAGAGCTGGAGAAGGAAATGGCAAACCACTCCAGTATCTTTGCCAAGAAAACCCCAGGTGTGGTCACAAAGAGTCAGGCACAATTGAAATGACTGAGCAATAATCTGCCTCACAGGATTTTTATAAGAATCAAGAAAAATTAACAGATATTTCTGTAGTGCTTTAAGGCTAACAAAGCACCTTCCCTTCAACTACCCTATCTGGAAAGTTTACAAGCACTATTATTCCAGTTTTACAGATGGGGAAACTGAGGCTCAAAAAAGCAAAGTGACTTGTCATATCGCCAGTAAATTACAAGTGTCAGGATTTGAACTCATGACTTTTAACTATATTTGGTACTTTTCCCACTGCTTCACTGACTATATCTTCCTATGAAATAACAAATAAAATAGTCTGTTGAACTATTGAGCACTATACAAATGCAAATTATGATTATAATTCTTTAGAATACAATTATTCTTATAATTCCTCACAGGATCATAGGTTTAAGGCTGATTGAGACAATCTAGTCTACCCTTTCATTTCGCAGATGAGAAAACTGAAGCCAAGACAGATTGAATCAACTTGCCCAAGGTCTCACAGGTAGCAGCTGCATTTGCACACAGGTCTTTTGACTCTCAAGCCATTGTGCTTTCTGCTATACTCTGGTTCCTCCCAATTACGCTTTTCCTGTTGGACTCATTCACTCTGGGAGTAAATAGAGTTTCTTCCTGCACCAGGACACTGTAAGTCCTATTAGGGATGGGGATACAAGGGATGGGGCAAGGAAGACTAGGAGTCACCTTCTATCTTGGCTATTTCTTACCCTTAGCATCATTTAGGATACAGGAAGAACACCTACAGATGAGGCTGGGGATGCTGGGGTGTACATGAGTGTTCTCCGCCCTCTTCTGTTCTGCCACCCATGGGAAGGGCCCCCAAGGACATGGTCTTTTTGTTTCCCTAGCATTCAGCACAGCTTGACTGGGTTCCAGGGTATGGAGAGGTTCTCTTTTCATTCTCTCAGAATTTATCTCCATGCCTCTGTCTTCACCCCACTGTCAATGTTTGGCAGCTGTCTCCTTTTTTTGTGCCTCTTTGGGTATCTCTGTTTCTCTTTGAGTCTCTCTTACTATTTCTTGGTGCTTTCTTTGTTTCTATCTCTTACCATCACAGTGGCAAACTCAGACAGTTCTTCAATATTCCAGCCGGTCCAACTCTGGCCTTGGCTCTCTACCTGACAATGCAGTGTCACATTGTCACCTACATCCACTGTGGCATTGGACGGCTCAATCTTCAGCAGGGGCAGTCCTAGTACAGAGAAAAGAAAGATCATCAGATGTAGGGTCCAAGCCTGCCCTCTCACCCCTGAGCAGTGGCTGACCTCCTTAATCACAGAATCTACCTCCCCAGCACCAATGGTGCCCCCCAAGCTTAGACACTGTCCATCCAACCAACCCCAGAAACTCATTCCTCTGCTTCAATTCCACCTACCACAGCTGTCATTGGTCATGACAGCAGAAGGGCCCTGGCATGGAAACCCCAGTTTGGCCAGCCCCTTGTCCTCCCAGTGCTGCAGCCATTGAAGGGCACAGGAACAGTTCAGGGGGTTTCCAGTCAGAATCCTGAGAGAGAAAGCATGAGGATTCATTGAAGAGGCATACATCACTGCATATTTATTACATTCAATGAACTCACTCATAAAACAGAAGATAGTTGAATGGATAATAGAATATAGAATAAATAAGCAAAATCCAATGATTATTTTTTTTTACAAGAAACACACTTGAAACATAAAGATTCAAACTGAGTTAAAAGGGGCTAGAACAAAATCTATTATGCTTAAGCTACACTCAAAAAAATTGGGGCAGCAATCAGGGCTTCAGACAAGGTGAAAACAAAGACACTTGGCTAAAAGAGATAAACAAGGAAACCACATGATAGTTAAAGACATCATAATAGCAACACTTAACACACATGCACCAAATGGTATAACATCTAAATACTTAAAGAAAAGTTAAGTTAGTTATAAGGAAAAATAGTAAAACTATAATAGTGAGAGTTCTCAATATACTTCTTTCAGATTTAGAGAAATCTAACAAAAAGGAAAAAGGAAAAGAAATATATTTAAGAACCTGAACATAATCTGAGAAAAGTCAAGTCAAAAAGCATTTATTAAGCATCTATTATGTGGCAGGCACTGCGCTAAGCATATTAGCACATCTATATCTGATAGATCTCTGGTGATTACTGAATGAAAAGTGAAAGGGGTATATATATTTCTCAGCTGTATACAGCACCTTTACAAAAATGGAGCATGTATTAGGGCATAAAAACCTCACAAATAAATAAAGAAAAGCAGAAATATTAAGCACATCCTTTACTGACCACAATGAAATAAAAAATATATTTGATAAAGGGCTTTTAATAAATAATTAAAAATTAATTGGAGATTAAATGTATTAATCCTAAAGAATTGATGGGTCAAAGAACAAAACTAGATAATTTCATCAAAGAAAATGACAAGGAGACAGCACACCAAAATGTATAAGATGCAGCTTCATCTCTAAACCCTTGCATCAATTCAACAAACATTTTAAAGTATTTACTATATACAAGACTGTGCAAGTCATCGAGGATTCAGAAACAAAAAGAAAACAGTCTTTGCCCTCAAAGAGCTTACATTCTCCTGGGAGGAAGCAATGGGCACAGAGGAAGTAAATATAATTTATATTCAAAATAATGAGAAAGTGGTTTCAAGAAACAAAGAGTACTAAAAATTGGTGGTGTTGGTAAAGGCCTTATGGCAGAGGTAGCACCTGAGTTGGGCTCTGAAATATTCTAATAGGCTAGGGCGATGGAGTGCATTCCAGACATGGAGGACCACTGGTATGAAGGCTGAGAATCAATTAATAAGCACTAAGCATTTTTTACTATAGTACTGGTACTATGTACCAGGCCCTGAGGATACGAAGAGAGGCAGAAAGTATGGAATTTGCCATCAAAAGCTCACATCTTAATGGGAATACAACTTGCAGATCACTATGTGCACACATGCTATACAGTGTAAATGGAAAGGCAGAGGAGGAAGGCACTGAACAGGTGAGGAAGAGGTGAGAAGGGAAAGCAGGCAATACAAAGACATGAACTTGGAAGAAAGAATGTCCTGTGCCTGGAACATCAAGGGCAGCTGAACCACAGAGTCCACAGAGGGGCATAAGGTATAAGACTGAAAAGGTAGAAAAAGGGCCCAGGGTGTGAAGGGTTTTAGATGATAAACAGAAGATTTTATATATGATCCTGGAGATAATATGGAGCCATTGTAATTTATTGAGCAGGGGAGGGGCATGATCTGTGTTTTAGGAAAATCACTTTGGCAGCTGAGTGAAGGATGGCTTGGGGGCAGCAAGGTGGCTCAGTGAATAAAGTACCATCCCTGGAGTCAGAAGGACCTGAGTTCAAATGTGACCTTAAACATTTATTAGCTGTGTGACCCTGGGGAAGTCACTTAACCTCAATTGTCTCCAAAAAAGGAAAAGAAAAAAGAAGGGTGGCTTTGGGAGAGACTTGAGGGCAGGGAGGTCAATGAGAAGCCCCCTCGCTAGTCCTAGCAAGAGGTGATGAGGGCCTGAAATAGGGCTGTAGCTGAGAGAAAGGGGTATATATGAGAGACCTTGTGAAGGTAAAAATAATAGGATTTGACAATGGATTGGCTATGTAGGACAAGACTGAGTAAGGAGTCAAGACCAACACTTGTGTTTGTGAGCCTACGTGACTGGGAGGATGGTAAGAACTTCAACAGTAATAGGAAAGTTGAAAAGAAATGGTGTGGGGGAAAGATAAGTTCTGTTTTGGATATTCTAGTGTTTGAGATACCTATGGGACGACCAGTTCTAGAGGTCCAAAAGGCAGTTGGTAACATAGGGCTGGAGCTAGGACTGCACAGATAGATTTGGGAATCATCTGCATAGAGATGGTAATTAAGTCCATGGAAGGTGATAAGATCTATCACCAAATGAGATCACGAAAGGAAAAGAAAAGATGCAGGCCTTGAAGGTCACCTACAGTTAGATGGCCGTGCTTATATATTACCTGAAGGATGATCCATCAAAGGAGAATGAAGAAGAAGCAGAGTTGTAAAATCAAGAGAGGAAAGAGTGTCCACAGGGAGATGGTCAAGAAAGATGAGCACTGAGAAAAGGCAGTTAGACTTGGGTTTCTGTTTTTGTGTTTTAGAGGCAATTGGGGTGAAATGACTTGCCCAGGGTCACATAGCTCGGAAGTGTTTGAGGCTGGATTTGAACTTAGGTCCTCCTGACTCTAGGGATGGTGTTCCATCTACTGCACCACTGAGCTGCTCTCCCCAAAACCCCCAAAATTGACAATTAATTGACCCCTGGTAATTTTCAAGAGTGTAGTTTCAGTTAAATGGTGAGGATGGAAGTTGGATAGCTGCAAGTTTAGAATCAAATGAGAGGAAAGGAAGTAGAGGCACAAATTGTGAAGGCTTTTTCAAAGAGTTTAGTCATGAAAGGGAGAAAATCTGTAAAAGGATAGTTAACGGGGATGAAGTCAAGGGAAGGTTTGTTTATTTATTTTTTTCTTTTTTTAAGCAGAGAAAGGATTGGCAGAGAGGGAGAGACTGAAGATTAGAAAGTAGAGATGATGGTTAGGATAATCTTTGAGAAAAGATGCGTGGACAAGACTAAGGGTACATGTAGAGGGGTTTGCCTTGCCAAAGTGAAAGGTCCTCTTCATCTGAGACAGGAATAAAGGAGGAAATAGTGGAGGAAGACATCTGAGTGATGTGAGATGAAGAAGGGGGAAAAGGGAGTTCAAGGGGAACAGAATACAATAACCATAATAGCTAGCATTTATATCAAACTTTTGGACAGCTAGGTGGAACAGCCAATAGAGCCCAGGGCTTGAAGTCAGTCAGGCAAACTCAACTTCCTGAGTTCAAATCCAGCCTTATATACTTCCTAGCTGTGTGACTCTGAGCAAGTCACTTAGCCCTGTTTGCCTCAGTTTCCTCATCTGTAAAATAAACCTGAGAAGGAAATGGCAAACCACTTCAGTATCTTTGCCAAGAAAACCCCAAATGGGGTCATAGACATTTGGGTACAACTAAAACAACTGAACAACAACAACAAAATATTGCACTTTAAGTTTTAAGGTTTTACCTCCTTTGAGCCTCATCACAAACTGGTGAGTGCTATAGATATCATTGCCTTTCTATAGATGAGGAAATTGGAGCCAAGGAAGATTGTGATTTCCCAGGGTCTCCCAGCTAAATAAATGTCTGAGGCAGGATTTGAACTCAGGTCCTCCTGACTCCAAGGCCAGTGCCACCTAGCTTCCCCAACACTTCTATAGAATTTTGAGTTTTAAATTTTCTTCCCCCCCTCCTCCCCGCTCCCCAAGACAAAGTGCAATCTGATATAGATTCATATTAAGCACATTTTCATATTAGTCACATTATAAAGAAGAATTAAAATCTGACTTTAAAATGTTGTCTCCTCATTACATTATAAGCTCTTTGAGGACAGGGTTTATCTTTTGCCTCTTTTTTTTTTTTATCCCCAGTGCTTGGCTCATAGTAGGTACTTAATAAAGGTTAATTGATTGACTGATTGATTCATGCACACTATGTCCCCTCCAAACTGACCTTCCCACTGTTCCTCATACACAATATGCCCCCATCTCTTCCCATGCCTCCACCTCAGAGAATCCCTAGTATCCTTCAAAGCTCAGTTCAGGGTCAACTTCCTGCACATGAGAACTTTAATGACTTTTCATTGTATTAGTTTTGTGTACATACTTAAATATGTACGTGTTATCATTCCAGTCCCCCAATTGAATGTAAGCTCCTTAAGGGCAGGAACTATTTCATTTTTAAAAATTTGTATCCCCTGGGCGTGGCGAGGTGGCACAGTGAATAGAGCACCAGCCCTGGAGTCAGGAGGAAATAAGTTCAAATACAACCTCAGACACTTAACACAAAAACTAGCCATGTGACCTTGGGCAAGTCACTTAACCCCAATTGCCCTCCAAAGAAGCAAAAAAAGAAAAAAGAAAAAACTTTGTATCCCCAGGAGATTCTTTAATCAGTTAGTCAGTAAACATTTATTAAGAACCTGCCTAGTGCCAGGCACTATGCTAAGCATTGGGGATACAAAAAGAGGCAAAAGACAGTCCTTGCCCTCAAGGAGTTTATAATCTAATGGATTTTTTGTGTTTTTGTTTTTTTTTTTTTTGGAGGGAGAGGAGAAAGGTAGGGCAATTGGGGTTAAGTGACTTGCCCAAGGTCACACAGCTAGTTTTTTGTGTTGTATTTGAACTCAGGTCCTCCTGATTCCAGGGCTGGTGTTCTGTTCACTGCGCCACCTAGCCGCCCCCTCTAATGGATTTTTAAGATTATAAATTACACGTTCCTGCCCACCTCCTGATATGGAGTGAGAGATTCAGAGTGCAGATTGAGGTATAGATTATTTGGGGCATAACCAATGCAGAAATTTGTTTTGATTGAGTATAGTATATATGTTTGTGCATCACGAATTCTGTTCTTTTTTTCTCAATGGAGGTGGGAGGGAGAGAATTTGAACCTAAAATTAAAATTAAATTGAATTAAAAAAAAACCCCCACTAAGTTTCAGAGCAGATTATTATCTGGTCTGCTTGAGTTTCCTCATTCCTTTACCAATGAAATTATCCAATTAAAGAAAAAAATTTCTCAGGTGGTATCTCAGCTTCTTACACAATAGGATCATGCTTTACCTAAACATTGCAATCTCTGAAGCACCTAGCCCCAGCCCAGAACACTGCTCTCAATAGATGGTTAGGAAACATTTATTCAATGTAAATGAACTACCCAATCACCCTCCAGTCCTGAGAAGGAAGCCTCTCAGGAGTGGCAGCTCTGTCGTGTGTACAAGATACTACCAGTAATTTGGGAACCACACAGCAAGTCACAGAGACTCCCACCTGGAGGGTCACTGTCACTGGGTGGCAACAGGCAATCCCCCTCGTCAGCACCCAACAAACCCAGGCCCCTCACTGGGCCATACCTGCAGTCACAGACTCATAATCACACGCAAAATAAAGCCCACCTAGTGAACAACACCTCCCAAGCCACTCCCACCCCCCACATTTACAGCCTCCTTCTGATATGCTCCTGTACAAGCCCTGGTACTCACAGTTCCTGCAGAGAAAGGTCGTTAACAGTTTTCCAAGAGAGAGAGTTCAGTGCATTGGAAGAAAGATTCCTGTAGGAGAGAAACAAGCCTTACTCTAGTTTCCCTTCTCTGCCTTCTCTAAATGTAGAACTTAACACCTGACTGCTCTTCAACATCTTCCCCCCACCCTGAGTACCATACTCCCACCTCCCCCAAACGCAGGCACTTAAGAAATGTTTCTGTGTTAGGAGACTCCTGCTTTTCTCCTGACCAGCACTACAAGGGTTAAACCCCCCTTCACTCCCTCCCCTAGACCCCCAGGGGAGGGGGGGATCTGAGGGAACAGCCGGCTCCCCCTCCCCCACCTAGCCCCAGCTGGCAAAGTGCTGAGGCCACAGCTGGGGGGTGGACAGGAGGGGGTCCATCTGTACTCCTCCTTCCCCCCACCCCATTGTCAGGGACCAGATGGGGTGGGGAAAAGAGAGAGAACATCTAAGTCTTCACCCCCCCCCAAAAAAAAATAACCTTTGCACTAAGTAACTTGAAGCATTCTTGCAGACGGGAATCAGCCTCCCTCAACGTACATATCCCTCCCTCCCTGGGTCTTGGTCCCTCTGCTTCTGAGAGTCTTGTCCCATCCCCCAACCCCTTCTCTCCACCTGTCTGATGCTCAGGCCTGTAAAGGGGAGGATAAGACAGATCTTATGATGCCTCCCTTCAAAGCCTCTGAAACTTTAGAGGAAGTCCAGGGCTGGGAAAACGGCACACACACACACACACACACACACACACACACACACACACACAAATACACACCCATGCACACACACACACACACATCCATCCATACATACACACACACACACACACACACACACACACACACACACACACACACACACACAGCCTTACAGGAGAGGGGAAGAATCTACAGAGGATTTCCTAGGTAAGAAGGGGGATGGCTGAAGTCTAGACCTTCCTCCGTGAAGCTTCTTGAGATATCTCTGATATTTCAAACCAGAAGAGGTATCAGTATCTCTCTCCTCAGACTAAGCTCCTTGTTAAGAAACACCTCTGAAAAACTGTCTGGGTCTCAGCGTCAGGGGTTGCCCCCTTCCCACCTGGACCATTTCTGTACAGGAAACAGTGGAACTCCCTTACCCCTGATCTCCTCTCTTACAGAAGGAAGGTCACGGTGGGGAAAGATAATGGTACAAGTTAGATAGAGAGATTTCCTGTGACCAGCCCTCACCTACACCTTGGGGCTTAAATGACACTTTTCCCATTTGGAAGGCCAAGGGCAGGGGCTGGGGAGACAGATTCCCAGCATGGGAGTCCAGGACACCTATCTCTACCTCTTTCTCCTCCCCCAACCTGGAGACCCAATTAGCTCCTAAAGAAGAGAAATGGTTGGAAGGACCCACTTGGGAGCTGATACCACAGCTCAAAGCTGGAAAATGGGAATTCAATTCAACAAAGATGTGCGGCTGATGGGTGAGTGCGGGAGAGTTTCAGAGATTTCCCTCTCTGAGGAGTACGATGAGGAGGGACCTCCTGGCAGAGTCATTTAGAACAAAAGCAGAGGAATGGGCTAGAGGAGCTAGGGAATCCAAGGGCTCTGATTTGGGTGTTCACAGCTGTCAGGATGAGCCCTCTGCTCTTTTCCACTCAGAGCTGAGACCCCACCCCTCCTTCCAGACGCCCTTACAGAAGGACCTAGGTGTGCTGGTACTCACAGCCGGCTCAGCCGAGGGGTGAATCGGAAGGCATCCGGGGCTACCGATTGGAGACCACTGTGTACAATGGTGCTGTAGGAAACAAATGGGGCTTAGTCCCACCTAGAGGATGCGAGATGCCCTTTCTCAGCTCTCCAGCTCCTCCTGTCTGCTCCCTGACCAGTCCCTCACCCCCAGCCCCTCCCTCTGGAGCACCAATCCTTCCTTCCCTCCTATTCCATCCCCTGCCCTCACAGATTCCTCAGCTCTCTCAGGGCACTCAGGTCAGCCAAGCTCAGATGCTTCAGATCCTTCTGGTTCTCAATGTGGCTATGGGGAAAGAGAAAAGATGGCAGAATTAAGATCTCTCTCTCTTTTTATTTTTCAGATGAAGAGACTTTGGTCCAACTCATACATAGTACATAGATTCACATATGTACCTTCCCTTCCAGGCACACATTTTATCACACATAAGCTCAGTTCCTTTGATGGAGGGCCTTAACCCCTTCTTCAAAAGTCTAGGTCCCAGCTTAGTCCTTGCTGAGAGCTCTGTATTCCTTTACCCTCTCCCTCGTCTCTGCCGACACACTAGCCCGTTCAAGTTCCAACATCCTCCAACGTGCTTCTACATCCCTCTCTCACACAGGTAAATAACACACCTGTACACGTGTCCTTTTTTTGTAGGTACTCACCCATGACTGTACATTTGTATCTGCACAGATGTGAAGGCATTGCTTCTAAGTAATAAGGACAAGACCCATGATTTAATCTGTACAAGAAAGGTGAGGGGAGTCCCTCCTCCAATGCCTTTTTTTTCCTCTATTTTCTAGTCTAGTTTTCAGCCTAGTATTTTTCTGGTTAAATTGACTTGTCCTGAGTTGCACAGCCAAAATGTGTCAGAGGCAAGACTCAAACCCAGGTCCTGTTGGCATCAAGGTTAGTTCTCTATCCATTATGCCACACTGCCTCCCTCAAGGGAGGCAAGAATCATTTTTTGGACCAGATCTGTGATTGAATTGGCAAGAACTATGAGTGAGTCAAC
This sequence comes from Gymnobelideus leadbeateri, assembly GCA_011680675.1. Classification (NCBI taxonomy): domain Eukaryota; kingdom Metazoa; phylum Chordata; class Mammalia; order Diprotodontia; family Petauridae; genus Gymnobelideus; species Gymnobelideus leadbeateri. Next base: position 94,864 of record WOXC01010732.1, read on the forward strand.
ATTCTCGGCCAATGAAGATTGGCACAACTCTAGTCTTTGAGGGCTGTGCACAGCATTTAGAGACTAAGTAATGGCCCAGGTTGCTCAGTCAGGATGTGTCCAAAGCAGGATCTGAACCCATGGTTATTTTTTTTTTCATTTCTGAGGTCAGTTCTTTACCTGTTTTTCCTTGATGCCTCTCAAATAATAAGGGGATACCATTTATTTTTTAATGTAGCAAAATTATACCTCTATGAGGAAAGAATGAGACTGAAGCTATGATTCCTCTTGGAATAGGGAGCTCCAGCCTGGGGACTTTCTCTACCAATGCAGATCAGTGCCTGGGGCAGAGAGAGGTTAAGTGATTTGCCCAGGGACACATAGCCAAGAATGACACAGGTGGGTCCTGAGCCCAGACCTTCCTGGCTTCAAGGTCAGGTCCCTATCCACTATTCCATGTTAATTCTCCAATAATAATAATACAAATGCACACAAGGCTTTAAGATTTACAATAGTAACTTAATATAATTATTTCATTTGAGTCTAACAACAGTTGTGTAAATTAGATATAGGTAAATTATAATCCTATAAAACAAATAGGTAAAATTATTCCCATTTTATAGATGAAGAGACTGAGACTAGAGATGTGAAGTTATTTGCCCAGGGTCTTCATCAAATAGCTAGTGTCAGAGATGAGACTCCAGGGCCATTGATTTTTCCACTGAACCAAGCTTATTCTCCTCCTGATCCCCCTCAGGGTGCAACCTCTCCTCCTGGGACAAGTCCCTGGATAAATCAATGGGAGTATAGGGGAAGAGGGGAAGCCTGCTACCTAGTGCCCCAAGATTGTCCCTTCCCTCTGCCCCTCCACAGAACCCTGCCTCAGAGGGTCTAGGGAGAGACAAAGGAGAGAAAAGAAAAGACAGAAAAAGGCAACAGACAGCCGGGAAATTGAGGATAGAAGCAAATAGAGGAAGACAAAGAGACCTGGCCAAAGGTGTCTACCTTCCTAAAATCCTCTTCACCCTACTCCACCCCAGAGAGGGTCCTTGGAATTCATTGTGGCAAAGCATGTTGGTCAATTCCAGAGAAATCCTAATCTCATCATGAGCCCCTGAGTCACTCTACCCTGAGGCCTGGGGGTGGTTATTCTCAGAATCCTTCCTCACCCTCCGACAACATTCTCCACCCTTTCTTCCCTCAAAGGAGGAAGGGTATAGGAGACTGAAGAGCCCAGAATTGTCTCCTCTCCCCCAAGAGCTCTCTAGCTGCCTCCCCCTTCCCCTCCATGTTTCCCTAGTCTCATCTCCCCCTAATATTTCTCTAGTCTCTCTTCTCCATATCTTTACTCCCAGATTTCCCTTTCTTTCCCAGGATTCTCCCATTCCACCCCTCACACAACATTCCCCAAGCCCTTGCCCCACCCTCTCTCTCAAGGCCCCACTCTATCAGTGTCCCTAATCCCTGTCCCTGTCCCCCAGCACCCCCCCCATCTCGATGCATTTCTCTCTTGCCCTTGGCCAGATGCCCAGACACCTCGATCCCTTTCCTATCTCACCAGCCCCTGCCCAGCATTCAGAGGAAAGTGGGGGCCCAGAAAGAGAGGCTAAGGGCAGCAGGCAGAATGGGGTTGCCAGGCAGCAAGAGCTAGGAGGCCCCTAGTTTACTTGTATTGTATTTGCCTATTCCCAACAATATCAACTCATTATTAGCTCTGCCAGGGAGACCCAGGAGTTCTGCCACCCAGTACCTCTGGCTTTTCTGAGGGAGGAGGGTATCTCACCAAACTCCAGTCGCCACATCCCTCACCCCTACATCGGCTACCCTTTCCCATCCCTCTATGGACAAAATGATTAGAAATCAGCAGACTGCAGGGGCTGGGTAGAGAACGTTCACCTGGAAGTCTGAGTTGCTTAGCTAAAGTAATGAGGACCTAGAAGCCTGATATTCCCCTTATGAAGGTCTAAGTCAGGGCTGGGCTCCAGTTCTGCACTCTACTACCGTGTGACCTTAATCAACTTGTTTCCTTTCTCTGGACCTCAGTTTCCTGATCTGTAGAATGGGTTGACTGGATTATCTTTAAGGGTCCTTCTGGATCTTACATTCTAGTTTCTATAATTGTGTGAGTCCTGGGTGCGGTGCCTTTCTTCCTTCTCTCCCCCAACCCTTGGCAAATACAACTCTGAAGAAGAAGCTAGGTAGAAGATCCCATTTCCTTCTCCCCCCTTCATTCCTTCACCCTTGTGGAGGGTTACTGAAAAATACTCGAGTATTTTCCAGTTAATTACTGCAATTGTGCTTCTTTGCTTATCCCTTCAGGTATCTGAGTGACTTCCAGACAGCTACTACAGAATATTTGGACATCTTCTAGCATGTTAGGGTACTTTCCATGTACTCACAGTGCCACACAATACTAGAGGACATTCTCAGGAAACCATCCCATATTCTAAGGAATTTCCTCCCCAACTATAAAATAAAATATTAAAATATATAGTCATTATAAAATACTCAAGTACCTTCCAGTCAATCATGCCAGGACATTTTCAAACTATATATCTTATGTACTATGGGATACACAAGTATGCCCCCCCACCCAACCTCCAGCAGCTGTTAAAAGGAAAATGGAGTATTTCCAATCAGTTACTATTGCTTGTATTTGCTGCTTTTGCAGACACCTCAAGTACTCCTCCTTCCTTCCCTTCTCCATAGATTTCCTTAGGGGGCTCACTCTGGGCCTTACTCTTACTTTCTGTCAGCTGCCTGGTTCCCCCTCCAGGCTATGAATCTAGGTCCTGAGTGTAGGGAGGTAATGGGGGGGGGGGGGAAGAGGAGAGAGAGAGGGAGAGACAGAGAGATAGAGAGGGAAGAAGGGAGAGCAACAGAGAGACAAAAAGAGAGAAAAAAGAGAGACAGAGAAGAGACAGAGAGAGAGAGAGAAGAGAGACAGAGAGAGAGAGGGAAGGAGGGAGAGAGACAGAGATACAGAGACAGAGACAGAGAGAGAAGAGACAGAGAGAAGAGAGAGAGAGAGAGAGAGAGAGAGAGAGAGAGAGAGAGAAGAAACACCAAGGAGAGGGTTAGAACATTCTTTTTCCACTATAGGCACCTTTACTTCATCATGGTCAGGAGAAGCCAAGGGACCACAAGTCATTCCTCCTGAAAAAGGGGTGGGGACAAGGGCCCCTCAGACAGGAAGCTAGGTGGGGTGGAGAGCTGACACGTTCCCTTCTCCCTTCTTTCCCCCAAGCACCGAGACATGTCAACTATGTCTTACCAAAACAACAAGCTTTCCCCAGTCTTTTATGGGCAGTGTCACTATGGAAGAAAAGGACCACATACAAGCTGGCATTAACTGGAGCTGCCCAAAGCAGAAGAGCAGAGGAGCTGGGGAGGGGCTCAGGGAGTCACGACCAGAGGGGGCTAGAAGGACACTGAGGGAGGGGGAGGAAGGTATAGGGACAGCAGGAGAAAAGGGCAGGGGACTGAGAGGGGCACTGAGAGAGGAGGACAGAGGGCAGGAGAGAGAAGTGGGTTGGGGGGACACCAGGAGAGAAAAGCAGGGGGCTAAAGGGAAGTAGGACAAGACAGAAATACCAGATGAGAAGGAGGCTAAGGGAGAGGAGAGGATCTTGGGGAGAGAGACAGAGGCTGAGAGCACCCAAGAAAAAAGGGCAGGGGCTGGGGTATCAGCTCTTAGAGCATCCTCTGCTCCTTACTGCATCCTGTCTGTGCCTGGCTTGGGAGTCTTGAGCTCCCTGGTAAGCCTCCAGAGTTGGGGGTGGGGGTGGGATACTATTTCTAGACATGAGTTTAATTCCAAAATTCTGCTGTTGGAAAATCTCATTGCTCCCTACTCTAACCCTTACTCCCAGAAGATAGTCCCAAGGTGCAGGAGAAAAAAGAAGTTACCCCCCACAAGGTACCCCACCAGTCTTTGCCCACAGGAGTGCCCACAAGGCTTGAAGGGGCAGCACCCAGATCCCTGGGTTACAGGGGCAGAAATCCCAAGCTCTCTTCCCATTCTGTATCAGGGACCACCTGCTGGCCACACCACCCTGCCAGGGAAGCTCCAAGTCCTTGCCTCCCCCAGCCCCCCTACCCAGCTTTAGCTCTCCAATGCCCATCCCTAATACCCAGTGGGCACTCACAGCTCCGTCAGGTTCTCCAAGCTTGTCAGGTTCTCCAAGCTTGTCAGGAAGCCAAAGCTGGTGAGAGCTCCTGGCTTTGTGCAGAGCAGCCCTGAGGGGCCAAAGGGGCAGCAGGCATGGGGGCAGTGGGCAATGCCCGAAGGCACCAGAAGCAGCCAGGCTAGCAGGGCCCAGGGGCAGCCCTGCCTGCCAAGCTGCCCGCTCCTCCCGGCTCTGAGCATCTCCCCCTCACTGCCTCGGCCAGCCTGACTGCACTCACCCAGCTGCTCCCAGCCCAACCTCCCCCCACCCACCCCCAACATGTGGACGGGGCTGCTTTAAAGGGACAGCCGTCTTAAAGGGGAGGAGCTGGCTCTGCCCCTCTCCCCCAATATCCCTCAGCCTCTGCTCCTCTCCATGAGTACTCCTCAGCCCTCTCCCCTCTCTTTCTGTCCACCCCCCACTCCTGTCCGTTCTCTTGTGCCCCCTGCCGCCTTCACCAGTGTCCCTCAAGCTCCTGCACCTCTCCTTCAGTGCCCCCAGCCCCCTCCTCTTTCCCATCATCCCTCCCAGTCCCTGCCCTTGTCCCCCAGTGACCCCTAAGCCCCCTACCTTTCCCATAGTATTCTTTAGCCCCTTTCTCTCCCCTAACCCTTCTCTCTTGGTCTTGCCTCTTCCCTCAGTACCCCTTCTTCCCTCCCCACCCCTCAGTGCCCCTAGACCCCACCCCTCTCTCTCAGTATCCACCCCTCCCCCTCCCACAATATACCAAGCAGCTTCTGCCTTCTCCCCCAGTTTCCCTTTACCCCCTCCCCCCTATATGCTCTCTTCCTCTAGGTTCCCCCCGGCTCTTGCCCTGTCCCTTTATGTCCTCCCCTCCAGGGGTTATTATCCCTCCAGGGGTCTCTCCACCTGTGTATTCCTGGGACATGTAAATAATTTTCTGTGGACTTAGCTCTTTTGGGATAACAAGGCCAGGCTGGGAAGCTAGCTTGTTGCTTCTCCACTCAAGATGCAGCCGCATTATTACACCTCAGTAGGGATCCCAGGGCTGGGAAAAGATCGGAACCCAGTGCCCCTGTCCTCTGCCTCCAATTCCCTAAGGGATTTGGTGGGGATCCCTTAGTGAGCGCGGGACAAAATGATCTCGAAGATCTTTTTCAGAAAGGAAAAGAGAGAACTGGAAGCAAGGGGAATTGAGGTGAGAAGTAGGAAAACGAGGGAGGAGAGACCAAAGTGGAAGAGGCAGAGGTAGGGAAGAGGTCTCCCCAAGACGGTCAGCCAATGTCAGATTTGAGCTGCGCCTACATCGGGGAGGGGCGTCTACCTTGCTCTCCTTAGAGTGGCCACGGGGTGGCGCCAGAGGCGCGTCTGTTTATGCTTTTAGGTTAGGGTAAGCCTATGAACTTGATCTGTGATTTCATCTGTGTTAAGAACTCCCGGATGAGGAAACTCCCTCAGCAGATGCAGATCAGCACCCCCTCTGCGATGTATATAGTTTTAGACGAATAACCTGGAAGTCCTCGGAAGTTAAGTGACTTGGCCAGGGTCACACAGCCAGTCGTATAGGAAGGAGGTGAGTCTTGAATCCAGATTTTCCCGACTTGGAGGTTGCCCTTCCATGTATTTTTATGACGTCAGTCGGTCAGAAAGCATTTATTAAGCTCTTACTATATGCGAAGTACTGTGATAAGTAAAGCCTGGGGATGCAAAGGGAAGCAAAAACAGTGCCCCATTCTCAAGGAATCCACATCCTAACATGGAAAAAAAAATGCATGTATCTAAACACAAGCTCTAGTGTCAAGTCAAGAACCATTAAGGCCCACTGTGTGCCAGGCCTGCGCCAAGCGCTGGGGTCTCCCAGCGACCTAGCTCACACGGAGCATTGCAGTGTTTCAAAAAATGCTTTTCCTGCAACTCTGAGAGGCAGAGAGTGCAAATATGACTACTTTACAGATGAGAAGACTGAGAAGAATCCCGCAGTTAGGACATGGCAGGTGGAGAACTCGAGCTGAGGGTCTTGCCACTACACCTACTATGTTGTGCTTGTGTTCGGGGTGGGGAAAGGGGTCCCTTGCAGGATGTGGGGAGTGGTTGAGGGGCATGGAGGAGGACGCCAGCCCCAGGTTCTCGCTAGAAAGGACGCGGCCCAACATCACAAGGCAAGCAGGGCAGGGGAGGGAAGGGGATCAATCGCCGGCCCGTACAGAGGCGCATCGATTTCCACGCAGAGAAATTAATAGGTCTTCTCTTAGCTCCTCAGAAGGGCCGGCGCTCCGGGCCAAGCCAGGCTCTGCTTACGTGTCCTCTCCAGAAACACCGGCTCTGTCTCTGCACCCCAGCTGGCAGCCCTGGAAAGCGCACCTGGGCTCCCTCCCCAGTGTCTGCCGCTATCCGTGCACTCCCAAGTGCTGGGAGCGAGGGCGTGAGGCGCTACCGCTCCTTAGCAGCGTTGGTCAGCCCAAGGTAGCTTCGGAGAAGCAGGCTTTTCTAAGGAAGCTGGGGTTGGGGCGCCCCAAGGTGCATCGAGCCCTCTGACCGTCCGCCATTGACTTCCCAAAAGCTTCTTGTGTGGCCGCTCTTCCCTCTGCCCACTCCGCCAGTGTCCCAAAGACCACATCTCTGCCCCTCTTTCTCAGTGTCTCCCCAGCCTGTCTCTTCCTGACTTTCCTCCTTTCTTACCGTGCCAGCCCCTCCAGCCCCACCTAAGGAGATGAGTTGTTATTAGATGAGCTTAGGATTTCCTTGATGCCGCTGTCAGAAAGTGTCTTCTGGTTGAGTTTGGGGTTGGGATATTTTCTCTTGGCCTCCAGTCCAAACCTTGCACCCCCTCACCTCTGCCCTTTGGCCTTATTTTCCCAACAGACGTTCCCCAAGCAGAGTCGCACCCTCCTCCCTCTCAGTTGTCAGGCTAAATATTTTGACTTCACTGGAAAGAGAGGGATGATGGGGAGGTGAAGCAAGAGGGGGCAGTGTACCTCCCCCCACTACCCCATTGCCCTCCGACCAATGGGCTTTAGGACCACAACTGGAGGCCGGCAGGGGGTTTCCAGTTCTCTGCCTGCCCAGCTTCTTTGCCTCTGGCCCCTAGAGATTCCACAGAGGCAGAGACAACTCCAGGCTGAAAGAGACATAAGCCCTGCTCCATCACCACCGAGGTCGTGCTTTCCCCATGCTCCCCAGCCCCATTCCTTCTCAACTGAGCCCTAATCTGTGCTTTCCGTGTGTCTCTGACTCTCTGTCTGCCTGTCTCTGTCTCTCTGTCCTCTGTCTCTGTCTCTCTGTCTCTCTCTCTCTCTCTCTTACACACACACACACACACACACACACACACACACACACACAGAGTCTTCTCTAATTCCATCTTTGTCACTTCTCAGTCCCCGAATTTTGGGGTTTTCCCTCAGCTCTAACCCTTTATTATTTTCTTAGTTTCTGACACTGTTTTTCTCGTGTCTTTCTATCTCCCGTGTTTTGAGTCACTCCGTGTCTCTGTCTCTCGGGATAGTTTCAGGCAACCCTTTGCATGTCCTGCCCCCACCCCCTACCCCTAGCAGGCTGGATAACACGGAGCTGGGGCTGGGTGTGGGCTCAGGGCCAAGACAATGACAGCGCCCAGCTCTTGGCTCTGGGGATCTTGCCTGCTGATGAACTTCCTCCCTTTGGGATTTGGCCTGGATACTCCAGAGGGTGAGTCTTATCTCCAACTCCCAGAGCTGGGAGATGGGACACATGGGTTCTCTTGCACTTGGCCTTGTTACTGTTGTCTCTGAGAGCAGTTAAGAGGGCTTAGCGTGAATTCCTCGAAAGGAGAGTGGCCAGCTCTTTGAAGGGGGCTTGTGGCTTCCTCTCTGGATGGTCTTCATTCTAGCTGGAATATCCATGATCCCAGAGCCAGGGTGGGAATGGAGGACAGAGGGCTTAGAAATTCCTTGTCTCTGATACGGATCATGTAGTGGTTTAACCCAAGCTTTGGCACTTGTTACTTGCATGATGCTGGGTGACCCTTAGTTTCCTCACCTGTTGATAAATCTCCGATGTATCCTGCGTATCTCATTTGTACGCAGTTGTTTGCACGTGGTCTCCCCTGGCAGACTGCGAGCTCCGTGAGAGCAGGGATTGCTTACTGCATTGCTTACTGCATTGCAGGGCTTACTGCATGCTTACTGTATGCCTAGCGCTCAGCATTGTGGCTAACACGTATCATGGTACTTTGAGGTCTGCAGAACTATACGAACATTACCTCATTTGATCTTCACAACAACCATGGGGAATAGCTGCTATTACTATCTCCATTGTACAGAAGAGGAAACTGAGGCAGATAGAGGTTAAGCGACTTGTTCCAGTTAACATCTGAGGCTGGACTTGAACTCAGTTATTCTTGATTCTAGGTCAGCACTCTATCCACTGTGCCACCTAGCTGCCTAGGGGCACATAGTAGGCTCTCAGAAATGCTTATTGACTGACTAGATATTCTGTAAGGGCCATTCTAGGTCTAAATCCATGGAGGGGGCACTAAGGAAAGATCAAAGAAGAGGCAGGACTGAGACACAAGAAAGAGAAAGATAAGCCAAGATCAAGAGAGACAAGGTGTTGGGAGTGGGGGTGGGGGTGGGGGGACAGGGACAGGACAATAAAGGCAGCCAGCTGTGTCCAAGAACAGGAGTGTGGTAAGGGTGACTCATTTCTATAACAATTTCCTCCCAACAACTTTGTCAAGTAGGTTTGCCCTTAATATCATCTCCATTTGACACATGTGGAAACTGAGGCATCAAGGGCCTTGCTTGTGATCACACAAATGTCAGAGGGAGGATTTGAACTCTGATATCAGGCTCCATACCCCATGCTCTTTCCATTATGATGCAGTGAGAGTGAAGAGGTTCCCAAGATAATCCCTGCTTCCCCACCACCCCTCCTTTCTCTCCCTTGTGCTTCAATCCAGTTTGAAGGACATCTTGAAGATCTAGCCTACATCCCCTCAATTGTCTCCTCTCTAGTCTGTCTCCTCCCTCAGACACAGGGAGGCAGTCCAAGTGGGGCTCACTTGCTCATATGTGTGCACACAGTGTATTCAAGGTCATGAGGGGCTCTCCCCAGGCTTGGTACTAGAGGAACTGTTACCTCCCCTACCTCCAAGCCTCTCTTGGGACCACTCATCAACCTTAGTTCAGAAACGGGAAGCTGATCCCAGAATTTGTCACATAATGACTCATCCAGCCCCAGCTGTGGCCCTTTGGTAGCTCAAGATGTTCAAAGAAATAGGGCAAACTGTTTCCCCATCTGGACATGGGACCTCATAGAGTCTCAGAGATAGAAGGAACTCCTGGGACTCTGAAGCCCAAAGAGGGGAGTTGGCTTGTTTAAGGTCACACGTGGAATCAGTGCCTAGAGCTAGGACTAGAGCTGGGGCTTCTTCTTGCCAGCCCAGGTCTACCCAATGAAGCTGTCTCAGCATCATCGTAGAATGGAGCACTGGGTCTGGAGAGAGGTCTGGGTTGAACCCTGAGTCTGTGGCTTGGTCTCCATGAGACTTTGGAGATCTCTAGGGTTCCCTTCTAGTTCTAAATGGCATGATTACATATGAGAGAAGGCTGAGGGCAGAAGGGAAGGAAAAGTCCTGCATCCTCCCCTTGACAAGCCACTACCAGAAGAGGGCTGAAGGATAGAGGCTAAGCAGGCTGGCTGAGGTGATAAATTAGACGGCTCCTTGGGGGCTACTAACCTGGGAAGGAGAGCAGATGTTTCTTCCCAGGCTGAGTCAGTTTGTCCCCACTCTCTCCAGATCCCTCTCCCCACTTCCACCCCTAGTCTTAGACTAGAAAGTTCCTATGTTTGGCATGTTGGGGGTGGGGGAGAGGGAAGGAGGCTGATCATGTTGACTGTAAACAAGCTTCAGGTTGGGGGGAGGGAAATGGAGGATACAGGAGCTGAAGAGGAATGAAGAGATGGCATGGGATAAAATCAAAAGGAAGGGTCAGTAAGAAGTGTGGGTTTTCCCAAGACCCCCTCCTCTGGGAAGCCTTCTGTGATTCACTGCTGACTCCCCACTACCTGTCCCTATCCTGGCATCTACAACTTAAATTGGTTGGTCTGCCTTTGTCTCTCTTCCTGTTCATTGTTTCTCTGTCCGTGTCCTGGTTGTATGTCCCATATCTACCATCAGACTGGGGCCTCTTCAAGGGCAGGGACTGGGTTTCTTCATCTGACAGGCTGTGAGTTACTGAGGGTGGGGAGGGTCTCTGCCATAGGACAGAAATGAAGGGGACTGGAGTGAGAACTGGAAAGGTTCTCTGGGAGATACTTGGGGCTTAAAAATATCTTTGCCGCCAGGTCATTATTCCCCTTCATGATTAAACAGCCTTGGGCAGGGATGGTGAGAATGGAAAAGGGGGAGACAGAGCACAGAGCCATCTCCAGGCCCCAGCAGATGCCAGACGGGAGTGTGGTTGTCCAGACAGAAGCACGTCCATGGGAGGGACAGGGAGGCTCTGAGGGAGGGAGTGGGTGTTTGATCAGGGGACCCAGGTGTCTGGTTCTCAGTGTTAGCCAGGGAGGGAGCAGGACAGACCAGAGAGGAAGAGAGAGAAGTGGGGGGAGGGGATCAGGAGGAACCTGAAGTGGGGGGTAATCAGAGAAGGCTTTGGGATTTGTTTTTCCAAAGTGTTCTCATTAGGGGAGCTCTGAAGAGCCTAGGAGCATGATGGGAAGTAGGATGAGGGGATCCTGAAGAAGGCCCCCTGCCCCTTTCTCAAATCTGATTGGTCCAGGGACAGGTGATGGAAATGGTGGGGGGTGGGGGTGAAGGGAGCTGGCTGCAATTATCATAGGTCACTTGTTTCTCTCCCTCCTACACACACATAGACACACATACACACACAATTAAAGGCAAATTTACCCTTTTCTGGGTATACACGTTTAGAAATGGGGCAGTGGAGAGGGAAATGTTAGCGATGGTAAGGTGAGATGGGGGAGGTACAGAAGGCAGAGTTTGCAGGAAAGGAGAAGAGTAAAAAATGAAAGGTGTAGGGAAGAGAATGGAAATCAAATAAGCAGAGAAAAATAATGGCAAGATGTAAGTTGGGAGGGGGAAGATTAAGGGAGTTATCAAGATGTCGAAGCTCCTATGTGAGCCTACACACACACACACACACACACAACACCCTCATGTTCATCTAGGTCCACATCCCCCCAAGAAGGGAGTCAGGGACCCAGATGTCCAGGTATGGAGGAGGCTGGGGACCAGAGCTGGGATATAGCATTCCCTGATCAAGGACAAAGACTGAAAATTTTGCCTCCTGAGGGGCAGAGTTAGAGCCCTTTCTGGAACACATACACATTGATTTAACATATAAAATATGATAATCATGAAAGGAAAGATATTCTAACAGTAAAAATATATGCTTTTACAAAAACCACTACCCATTTAATGTGATTTGCCCTAGATGACTGGCTACTCCAGACCTAGCTCTCTAGGAACCCAAACTACAAACTCTGGGAAGGCAGAAAGTATGTCTTAGGCCAATTCTCCCCTCGATTTGACAGGACATAGACGGTGCTGATCACATAGCAGACATTCAACACATTTGTTGAATGGAATGAGCAACACCATACTCTGATGTCTCATTGTCCCAAATCTGAGTTTCTTCGGGATGATTGGGAGTTGGAAGAGCTAGTATTCAAAGGCCCCAAGCTTAGGGGCCCATTAGATGAATTTAATCATGATAAATGTAATACACAGGTTCAAAAAACCAGCTGCATAAATGTAAGATATAAATAGTTTGTGGTAGTTTTCGTGGATGGCAAAGTCAATATGGATCCACAGTGGGGCATGGGGGCAAAAAATGTCTAGCACTATTGCAGGCTATGGGGCATCTAGGTGGTCCAGTGGATAGAGTGCTCGGCCTAGAGTCAGGAAGATTCATCTCCCTGAGTTCAAATCTGGCCTCAGACACTTTCTAGCTGTGTGACCCTGGACAAGTCACTTAAACCTCTTTGCCTCCATTTCCTCATCTGTAAAATGAGCTGGAGAGAAAACCATTCAGTGCCTCTGTCAAGAAAACTCCAAATGGGATCATGAAGAGTTGGACTCAAGTGAAACAAATGAATGAAAACAAAAATCATGGACTACATTAAAGGAAGTGCTGTGTCTAGAATTAAGGAGATGGTCATCCATATGTACTCTGCCATGGTCAGATTACATCTGGGATATTAGGTTCAGCTCTTAAGAGCGTTTTAAGAAGGACATTAACAAGATGAACTTCATGCAGAGGAGGGTGAACAAGATGGTCAGAGAATATTGACAAAGATCAGTTGAAGAAACTGGAGATATTTAAATTGGAAAAGAAAAGAGTAGGGGAGACATGAGAATTGGTTTCAAGTATTCATGTGAAAGAGAGATTAGATTTGCTCTTCATGGTCCCAGAGGGCAGAGATGGGCAGAAAGATCAGAATGTGATTTGGGCTCCATTTAAGGAAACATTTTCTAACAACTGGTGCTGTCCAAAGTTGAAATGGGCTACCCACGTAGGAATGTAGTGGGCTCCAGGTCATGAAGGTCTTCAAACTGAAACTATCTGGCTGCTTGTCCAGCACGTTGGAGAGTGTGTGGTTTAGACTTGATCTCAGAGGTCATTGCCTACTCTAAGATTCTGGGAATCTAGGAGTGAGAAAAGCAGGGTATGTGCAGGGGCTCAGGTACGTGAGTTTTAAGTTCTCGTGGGAAGGATTGGGGTTACAAGGTGGGGTATACTTGGGATCTAAATGTCCCTGACCTCCCTTCTGTGTTTCCTTCTCCTCTACTTCTCAGTCTGTCCCAGTCTGGACATCCGCACAGAGGTGTCAGAACTCCGGCGACTGGAAAACTGTACCGTGGTAGAAGGCTACCTACAAATCCTGCTTATATTCACGGCAACTGGGGAGGATTTCCAGGGTCTCAGCTTCCCCCGCCTCACCCAGGTCACCGACTACCTGCTCCTCTTCCGTGTCTATGGGCTGGAGAGTCTCCGAGACCTCTTCCCCAACCTCGCAGTCATTCGAGGCACCCGCCTCTTCTTCAGCTATGCCCTGGTCATCTTTGAGATGCCCCACTTGAGAGATGTGGGGCTTCCAGGCTTGGGTGCCATCCTTCGAGGGGCTGTGCGTGTGGAGAAGAACCAGGAGCTGTGCCATCTATCCACTATTGACTGGAGCCTGCTGCAGCCAACAACTGATGCCAACCATATTGTGGGCAACAAATTAGGAGAGGAATGTGCTGATGTGTGCCCTGGAATGCTTGGCACTAAGGAACCCTGCATCAGAACCACTGTCAATGGGCGCATGGACTACCGCTGCTGGACCTCTGGGCACTGCCAGAGAGGTGGGTACATGTGGGCAGAAAGTGAGCACAGGAGATATTTAGAACAGGAAAAAATTATAGCCTTTTGTTTCATAGATGAGAGTGATTTACCCACACAATTCATCAACAACACTTAAACAGCCTTGGGCAGGGATGGTGAGAATGGAAAAGGGGGAGACAGAGCACAGAGCCATCTCCAGGGGTCAAGCACTTCTCTAGATACTAGGGATTTATAGACAAAAGTGAAATAGCCCCTGCCCTCAGGGAGATTCTATAGGGCACAGCAGGGATACGCAGCATATACATATATAAGTAAATACAAAATAAATAAAAATACAAGGAAACAAGAGATTCTAAGAAAAGGAAACGAGGACAGAGGGCATTGTGGAGTGTGTAGATGATCTCAGAGGTCATTGTCTACTCTGAGATTCTGGGAATCTAAGAGTGAGAAAGGCAGGGTATGTGCAGGGGCTCAGAAGGAGGAAGGAACAGCCTGTGCAAAGGCAAGGAGATGGGGAATCGAGTGTTTCTGTGTGAGAAACAGCAAGAAAGCCAATTTGGCAAGACCAAAGCAAGAAGGAAAGGGAGTAATGTGTGAGGGTGGAGTGGTCCACGGGGGCCAGTGTGTAAAGGCCTTTACATGCTAAACAGAACTTCCCCCAAATCACGCAGGTAGTAGGAAGCAGAACTGAATTGGAACCCAGGTCCTCTGACTCCAGCCGTTACCATTTATATGACTATATGACACAGCAAATGCTTACATGCTTCCTGTGTGTCCCAGGTGGAGATGCAGACTTTAGATACATCAAGGTGCCTCCCCTCATGGAGCTCACATTCCAAGAGGATAAGACAGTAATAATTATTATTATCATTATAATAGTAACTACAATTTATATGATGTTTTAAGTTTTGCAAAGTCACTGTAACAACTATTATCTAGTTTGATCCTCTCAGCAACTCTGGGAGTAGGTGCTATTATTATACATTTTACAGATGGGGAAATTAAGGCAGAGAGAAGTTAAATGATTTACTCAGGACACTCATGAGTATCTGATTCTGGATCTGACTTGAGGCCCGCATGCTGTCCTCTGAATTGCTACAGTAAAAATATCAATCAACATTTATTAAGCACCTACTATATGTGGGGCACTGTGCTAACACTGGTATAGAAAGGCAAACAAAAGGATATATGAAACCTGAGGAGGGCAGTCATTACTGACAGGTGGGAGATCAGGAAAGGCTCAACAGATTTACAGAGCAAGTTTAAGACAGATATGGCTTACTTTCCTGAAAGGACAGGTAGATGGGCAGCTAGGTGGCCCAATGGATAGAGTGCCAGGCCTGGAGTCAGGAAATCCTGAGCTCAAATTTGACCTCAGACACTTATTAGCTACGTGACCTTAGGCAAGTCACTTCACCCTGTTTGTCTCAGTTTCCTCATCTGTAAAATGAGCTGGAGAAGGAAATGGCAAACCTCTCTAATATCTTTACCAAGAAAACCCCAAAAGGAGTCAAGGAAAGTTGTTTGCAATTGAAAAATGAGTGGACAACAATAACCTCAAGGGATATCCAGGACCTCAGAGATCACCTAATCTAACCCTGTCATTTTAGAGACAAAGAAACTCAGGACAGTAAAGTGACTGGCCCAGGGCCACATGGGTAACAAGTGACAAGAGTTTGTTTTTGAGCTGGATCCTTTGACTTCAGTGTTCCTTCCATGAGACTGCATCTTGTCCAAGATCACAAAGCTTGGGTGGCAATTTCGAAAGGAGATGAGGAGAGAAAAAAACATGAAAGATTAAAAAAGATGGAAGAAGATAAGGAGGAGAGATGGGAATATCCTAAAAGTAGAAATAAGAGGTGGGGGAGAGGCTGGGAGGAGATCGAGAAAGGAGAAGAAAGAGTTAAGTAGAGAAAAGGGAAGATGGACAGGCAGGGTGTTTGTGAGGCAAAGGGGGAAAGAAGGGAATGAGGAGAGCCTTGAGGCCCTCAGCTTGAAAATTTGCCCAAGTGGTTGTCCCTTTTATAAACCAGGACACAAGTCTAGATAATGGGGGTCTCTAGGGGTGGCTAGGTGGCACAGCGAATAGAGCACCAGCCCTGGAGTCAGTAGTTCTTGGAGTTCAAATCTGGCCTCAGACATTTCACATTTACTATCTGTGTGACCTTGGGCAAGTCACTTAACCCCAATTGCCTTGCCTTCCCCCCTCCAAAAAAAAAAAAAAACAATAAAGAGAATGGGGGTCTCAAAGGCTGCTCTCCTCCCCCATCCCCCTCTCCCCACCTAGCCTCTGGGGTAACCAGATCCCTGCTGTATCTTGATCCCCCAGGTTTCCCCACCACTACAGTGTTGTCTATAAACAGGATTCCTAGTTCTCAAAGTATATGGTGTCAACACATCCTGCCCCTGCTCCTGGCCCCCTCTCTTACCTAGTCTCTAACTTTTACCATACGAGGAACCCAGGCTCCTGATGCCCCAGCTCTAAATGTACCTATTACCCTCTACCTGCCTTACCCCCATAAGTCTTACCCTTTCTCCCCAGAATTTAAGGAAGGGACAATGAGTGACTGGTTCTCCAGCAGGGGTGTGGCTGTAATAGGCTCTGGAGGTCCTTAATGCACCCACTATGCCTCCTGATCAAAGCTTCTTACAAAAGAATAGCTAGCTTCCACATTGGCATCGTGCCTGGCATAAATCTGGGCATTCGTCCCAGGCAGGAGGGTAAGGAGACACAGGACTGATAAAGCAAGGTCACTGTTCTGTCCTGAGTTACCCCTGAGCACAGGGAAAAGAGGCCTAGGCAAAAGGAGACACTCTTCCAGCCCTCAGGGAGCCCTTAGTTTGAGAGCCAACCCAGGACAGAGGGACAGAGGCAAAGACAGACAGAGATGAAGGCAGGTGAGTCAGCATGACATCAGGCCTGGAGGCATAAATGGGGCTGGAGGAAGCTAGATGGCCAGTGGTCATGGATGCTGCATACTGTTTACATAGACATTCCATTATTGGACTCCTAGGGTCCCTTCCAACACGGAGGCACAATTATAATTAAAAATAGCTGACGTTTATATCACGTTTTGAGGTTTACAAAACATTTTACATATAATTGGGTATCAGGCAGGGGAAGCTTCTGTCTGGAGGGCAGCACTAGGCTGTGGAGGGATAAGAGAAGGGTATTGGTGATAGCTGACATTTCTACAGCACCTACTATGTGCCAGGCCCAGGCACTGTGCTAAGCACTTACAAATATTATCTTGTTTTATTCTTGTAACAACACTAGGAGATAGGTATTATTATTATTACCACGATATAGTTAAAGAAACTGAGAAAGAAAGCTGTTAAATGACTTGCCAGGGTCATACAGCCAAGAAATATCTGAGACTCAATTTGAACTGAGGTCATCCTGACTCCAGGCCCACTGCTCTATTGCTTGTACCATCTACTTCCCTCTTAGTTACCCTGGAGATGAGCTGGGTAAAAACTCAGATACTGGGGAAAGGAGGCAAACAGGGGAAATGGGATATTGGTGGCATTCACAGCTCTCTGTACCTGCTGGGAAAGGCTGGCACTGCTCCTGATGCCCATTCTCCCCCATCCCTGCAGTGTGCCCATGTGCCAGGGGCCTGGCTTGTACCTCAAGGGGGGAGTGCTGCCACCCCGAGTGTTTGGGAGGATGCAGCCGGCCCGGTGACCCCAAGGCATGCGTGGCCTGTCGCCACTTCCATTTTGGAGGTGCTTGCCATTCCTCCTGTCCTAGAGGCACCTACCAGTATGAGGCCTGGCGCTGTGTCACGGCAGATTACTGCGCCAGCCTCAGAGCACTGCCCGACCTGCCCGGCCGGGTCTCTGACTTCGTCATCCATCAAGGCAGCTGTTTGGCCCAGTGCCCGCCAGGGTACACCCACAACGATAGCAGGTGAGTCCTGGAGTCCCAGGCATATTTAGGGGGTGTCCCCCAAATATTCAAGGGAGAGGGTCTGTGCAGATAAGAGTTAAGGCTTCCAAGAAAGGGGGACAGTGAGGACAGGACCAAAGTGTCCAATGGATGAGGACAATGAGGATGAGCTCTAAGGAGGAGAGGGCTGAGGTCAGTAAGGAAGGAACCCAAGGTGGGGTGAGAACAGTAACAGGTCTCTAGAGTATGGGGTGAGAGCATTCTAGGTCTAATGCTCCTATAAATCAGAGCCAGGTTCTGGGTCTGGAGAGGATGGGAGCCCCAGCCTGCTCCAGGGGCTGAGGGAAAGGGCTAACCCTGATGACTGAATCCTGAAGAACTCACAGTCTCCTCCTTTCTCCTTCCTCCTGTAGCATCTTCTGCCATAAGTGTGAGGGGCTGTGCCCCAAGGAGTGTAAGGTTGGCACCAAGACCATCGATTCCCTGCAGGCAGCCCAGGAGCTCACAGGCTGTACCCATCTGAAGGGTAGCCTGATCCTTAACCTTCGTCAAGGCTGTTAGTAAACCCTTATTCCCATCACCCTACCCCTCCCCACTGGACCAGAGCAGGGCCCATTCTGGACCCCCCTTAGGAGATCCCTTCCTGTGGATTAGACTTTACTCACTGCTTGATTCCTCTCTTGGCTCAGGTCCCAGCCCCTTGGAGGACCAGTTCTTTCACTGACCCAACCCAAAGATCCTACCCTATTTCTCAGCTCTTCAGTCAGTCAATAAACATTTATTAAGTCCCTACTTTCTGCCAGGCACTGTGCTAAGCCAAGTCAGGCCTGCTTTCCCTCCCTTTTCCTCCCTTGCCCTGCCTTGAGCTGACCCCCTCCCTTTTCTGATTAGATAACCTAGAGACAGAATTACAGGGAAGTCTGGGCCTGGTAGAAACCATCACTGGCTTCCTCAAAATCAAACACTCCTTTGCCCTCATCTCCCTGGGATTCTTCAGGAACCTCAAGCTCATCCGGGGAGACTCCATGGTGGATGGGTAAGAGGTTGTCTGTGGGTGGTTGGGGACCCTGCCTATGCTTGGTGTGCCCACCACACGCTCCATGCCCTCATCCTTCTCAGAGCTTCCCATCTGCCCTGGGAGAGAGCCAGAGCAGGTGGTGCCATCTTGAATGGATGCTGAGAGAGACCCAGGGCAATGTATCTGGAGGCTGCTCAGAGCCCAGACAACTTCTTGTGTTAGGGGCAACAGCACCAACAGCCATGGGGAGAGAGGACAACCCACCCCCACAGAGAATCTGGCCCATGCCCCAGAAGCATTACAGGAGAAGATAGGCCCTAGCAGAGAGGTGGCATCCTGAGGGCAGTTGGGGCCAAAGCCAGTGGAGGAACAGGGACAGCAGACATCACAGAGAAGAAACTCACCCCGCCCCAGGTGCTGGTGCCCTAGGGCAGATCCTTAACACAGTCACAACTCCTCATCCCTCCCCCAAAACATGGTGCCCAGGCATGTGTGCCTCTCTGCTCCCTCCGTTCCCTCTAGTATCCCTGCCCCGCTCAAAAGCAGGTTCCTGTGCTCACTTATGCCTTCTAGGCTCTCCACAGCCCAGATTCCACACACCAGAATCTGGGCCTCTCTTCCCAGGAACTATACACTCTATGTTTTGGACAATCAGAACCTACAGCAGCTGGGGCAGTGGGCAGAGGCTGGCCTGTCCATCCCTGTGGGGAAGATCTATTTTGCCTTCAATCCACGCCTCTGTCTGGAACACATCTACCAGCTGGAGGAGGTGACAGGAACTCGGGGCCGGCAGAACAAGGCTGAGATCAATCCTCGAACCAATGGAGACCGAGCAGCCTGTGAGAGAGACACACACGCCCTGGGGTGCAAACGTGGGATGGGAGCCTCGGGAAGGTCCCTAGAGAGGCAGGATTCGGGGCACAGCCTAGGTGGGGGAAGCGAGTTCTGGTGTATGGGGAGAAAGTTGGGACTGAGGATGGGTTGGACCTGCAGTAGATCATAGGAACTAAGGACAAAAAGGATTTTACCTTTGTCCTGGTCCAGTCTTGCCACTTTTTTTAAAAATTTAATTAATTAATTTTTAGTTTTCAACAAGTACTTCCATAAGTTTTAAAATTTTCCCTCCCTCCCCAAGAAAGCCTGCAGTTTGATATAGGCTTTACATATACATTCCTATTAAACATATTTTCACATTAGTCATGTTACATAGAAGAATTATAATGAAGAGGAAAAACCATAAGAAAGAAAAAACAAAACAAAACAAACAAAAAAAGAAACTAGTCTACTTCTCTCCACATTCTGACTCCATAGATCTTTTTCTGGATGTGGATAGCATTTTTGTTTTAGGTCCTTGAATTGCTAAGAGCTAAGTCTATCAAAATCAGTCATCGAGCACTGACTGTTACTTTGTACAATGTTCTCCTGGTTCTGCTCACTTCACTGAGCATCAGTTCATATCAGTCTTTCCAGGTTTTTCTGAAGTCTACTTGTTCATCATTTCTTATAGCACAGTAGGATTCCATTACATTCATATACCACAACTTGTTCAGTCATTCCCCAATTGATGGACATCCCCTCAATTTCCAGTTCTTGACCACCACAGAAAGAGCTGCTATAAATAATTTTGTACAAGTGGGTAGTCTTCCCATTTTTCAAATTTCCCTTTTTGAAGGGAAGCAGGCAGTAAGAAGGAGCTTGGAATCAAACACATGTTGTCTGACTCCTACTTTCTACTGTAGCCAGGTTAAGGTTAAAGATGGGCAGTGGGAAGGGTGGACATAAAGGCAAGCCTGGGAATGGATGAAAGCTTGAAATGGGGAGTCGGTTAGAGTCAGGAAGGCTTTGTAGAACCAGATGCTGGTCATAGGTGGGGGCTAGTGTTTGAGAGCTAGAGACAGGGAGGACTAGAAATGGGGGAGGGCTAGGGATAAGGGATGGGCTGAGGACAGGGATTGAGAGGGATTGGGAGATATGGGAGGCATCCTGAAGAAATTCATTCCCATCTAGGACTCTCTTCATTCTATCATATGATCACAGGCTAATAAATATAGAACAGTAAGGGACCTAAGAGATTTAACTTAGGATCCAAACCCCCTCCCTCAAGAGATCCAAGGATAGATTTCAGGGGGTCTACCAATTTCAATAGGAAAAAAATTATATCATTATTTTCACTACCTTCTTATTGAAAGTTAGCATTTTCTTCAATTATTTAAAAATGTTATTCTAAGAAGGGGAGGTCTGGGGCGGCTAGGTGGCATAGTGAATAGAGCACCGGCCCTGGAGTCAGGAGAACCTGAGCTCAAAGCCAGCCTTAGACTGGCTAACACTTACTAGCTGTGTGACCTTGGGCAAGTCACTTAACCCCAAATGCCCCTCCAAAAAATCAATAAAATAAAATAAAATAAATTTTAAAAACATTTAGCACAATGCCTGGCACATAGTATACATTGTATAAATGTTAGCCTTCATTAATAATAATTTACATTTATATAGCATTTTTGAGCTTACAGAAAATTTTCCTCACAATTCTGTTATACTCCCAATAAGGTCACATATTACCTCATTTTTAGATGAGAAATCTGTCATCAGAGAGGTTGAATAACTTACCCAGGGTCACACAGTCAGTAAGCATCACAGCCAAGATTTAAACCCTGGTGTTCTGATTTGGGCTTTATACTTTTTCTGTCACACAGAGCTGTTCCCCTTATTACCTAGGCTGAGGAGTAGAGAGGTAAGCACCCAGACTGATATTACCATCCCTTACCATTTTCTGCAGGCAAGACGAGACCTCTCCGGTTTGTCTCCAATGTGACAGAATCAGATCGAATCCTCCTTCGCTGGGAGCGCTATGAACCACTAGAGGCTCGAGACCTACTCAGTTTCATCGTTTACTACAAGGAGTCGTGAGTGTGTGTGAGGAGGAATGGGAAAGGAGGGATCCTGGGGGAAGATATAGGAGTTAAGTGCCACATTTTTTTTAGTTGTTAGTGATTTAGATCATTTTTTCATATAGCAATTTCTTCTGAAAACAGCCTACTTATATCCTTTGTCCATTTATCAAGTGGGGAATAACTCTTCTTATAAATTTAAATCATCCTGGGATTGCATTCCTAATAGTGGCCAGTTTTTTGACTAAGGGAGGGAAGAGTAAAGAGATAAGAAGAAGGAAAAGTCTTTGGGGAGAATCCAGTTCTTGAGGGAACACAGCAGTGAGGAAAACAGATTTTTTTCAGTTATGTAGGGCACCATAAGCCCCCATAAAAGAGAAAGGAGAGGGCCCAGGAGGAAAAAGAGAGAGCATTTGAAATCAGCAAATACTTTCCCTATCTGAGTGTGTCAGTTAGCTCTTGAGTCCCTTCCAGCCCAACATCATGAATGGAAATTCCAGAACACCTAGGTCTCCCTCCCTAGCAGCAGAATATGTCAATTTCATTCAATTCAACAAGCATTTATTAAGCACATTTATTCATTTTTATTAATTATATTATTTATTAATATCAATCCAGTTTACTGATTTATTATATTATGTGTTACTATTAAGCAAATCTATTAATTAATTGATTAAATTTGTGTATTCATATGCCAGGTACTGTGCTATGTTTTGGGGATACAAAAGTGAAATAAGATATAATACCTGCCCTCAAAGAATTTATAGTCTAGAGAAGGGTGTGATAGATATGTATATTATAAAGTAGAGTGTTCAAAGGGTAGCACTCCAGACAGTGCTCAGGAAAATTTGAAGAGCTTATTTTTAGCTGGGGGATGAGGTAGAAATAGGGAGGAGGTGACACCTGGGGTGGGGCTGTAAGGAGAAGTTTCAGCCAGCAGAGGTGAGGAGGGAGTGAGAGGGCAGTGTGGCATAGTGGACAGAACACTAAACTTGGAGTCACAGGACCTGAGTTCAAATTCCAGCTCTGCCCTCAACCATGTGCATGACTTTGGAAAAATCCCTTAACTTCTCCAGGCATCCCCTTCCTCGTCTGTCAAATGAAAGGGCTGGACTGGATGACCTCTTCTGCAGCTCAAGCTCTATGGCTCTAGAACATTCCTGTTCTCTTCTATCTCTTTGCTAATGCTGCCCCACCCCACTCCTATCCATTGTATTTTAGCTTTTAGTCAATGGGGAGCCACTGGAAAGTGTAGAGCACAGAAATAAATCTTAGGAAGATTATTCTGGCAGCTGTTGAGGAAAGGTAAATGGAGGCAGGGAGATCAGGTAAGAGGCTATTTTTTGTTGTTCAATTGTGTCCAACTCTCTGATCCCATGGACCATAGTCTACTATCTGAGAGACAGCTGCATAGAGGTGATCATTGAAACCATAGGAGTAGACTAAATCACCAAGGAAGAATGTGTAGAGAAGGGAGTCTCCCTAGAACTAAGCCTGGGAGCATAGCCAAATTTAGATAGAAAGAGGATAATGAAGATAAGAGATTTAGATAGAAAGAGGATAATGCATTGTCAGATGCTGCAGAAAGATCCAAAAGGATGAGAACTTTTAAAAATGCAGTTGGGCTTAACAGTTAAGAGATCACTAGCATGGGTGGCTAGGTGGCGCAGTGAATAGAGCACTGACCCTGGAGTCAGGAGGTCCTGAGTAAAAATCCGGCCTCAGACACTTAACACAAAAACTAGCTGTGTGACCTTGGGCAAGTCACTTAATCCCCAATGCCTTCCCCCAAAAAAGGCAAAAAAAAAAAAAAGATCACTAGCAACCTCTGAGTGGAAAGCTTTAGGACAGAGCTGGGGTTCAGCATCAGATCACAAGGGTTGATAAGGGAGTCGGTGGTGAGGAAGGGGAGGCAGAGAGTGTTGATTACTAATGAAATGGAGTCAACAAGCATTTATTAAGCACCTACTGTGTGTCAGGCTTTGTACTAAGTGTCGGGGAATGCAAAGAAAGGCAAAACAGCATCTTTGCCTTTGAGGAGCTCACAGTCTAATGGGGGAATTCACCATTTAATGGATTTTCAAAGTTGAAGCCTTCTCTCCTTTGCCTCCCGGGGCAATCCATTTCACTTATAGATATCAGGTAGGTTCTCCTTAATCCATCTGGAACATCTATCTTTGAACCTTCTCCCCATTGCTTCTAATTTTGTTCTGTGGAGTCAATCAGGACAAATTTCATACTTCTACATTGCAGCCCTTCAAATACTTAGAATGATCAAATGAGATCCTATTTGGATTTTGGGGGGTTTTCTTTTGGAGGGGGGAAGGCAAGGCAATTGGGATTAATTGAATTGCCCAAGGTCACACAGCTAGTAAGTGTCAATTGTCTGAGGTCAGATTTGAACTCAGGTCTTCCTGAATCCAGGGCCTGTGCCCTATTCGCTGTGCTACCTCACTGCCCCAAATGAGATCCTATTTATAAAGTACTTAGTATGGTACCTAGCACACAGTAGGTGCTTCCTTAATAAATGTCTGCTTTTCTTCAAAGACAGTCATCATTCTCCACATACCCCAGCAAGTCTGTTCTCCAAAGTAAACTTGATCTGTGGTTCCTTCAATTGTTCCTCATATAGCATGTCTTTCTGGGAGTCTGACAATGGAAAGGAACAGATATATAAACTAATGGCTTGAGGCGATGGTGAAGTCAAGGAAGGCGGGTTTTTTTTTAGGCTAGAGAAGATCTGAGTCTGTCTTTTTTACTTCTTTTTAATTAAAAAAAATTTTTTTTTGCTTTTTTTTGGAGGGCAAGTGACTTGCCCAAGGTCACACAGCTCGTTTTTGTGTGTGTATTTTAAGTGTCTGAGGCCAGATTTGAACTCAGGTCCTCCTGACTCAAGGGCCAGTGCTCTATTCACCTAGCCACCCCTGAGTCTGTTTTTAAGTAGTGGGAAAGAAGTTTGAAGGAAGACTAAAGATGAAGAAGAAAGGGAATAATTGAATGAGCCAATTCCAAATGAGATGAGAAGGGATAGAATGCAGGGGACAAGTAAAGGAATTACCATGAGGAGTAGGAGGACCATAATGTCTTCTGAGAACAGAGCACAAAAAGAGAGGATGGGTGAAAATACAGATGAGAAATGAGGGAGTTCAAGATGGATGGCCTCAATTTTTTCAATGAAGTAGGAGATAAGGTTATTTGCTGATGTGAGGACTAGGATGTCTCAACCCAAGGTTGATGAGTAACAAGTCGGGAACAACGGAAGGACAAGAGGTGAGGGACCTGAGGGTGAACAGCATTTTCTTGAACTGGTTAACTATGAGGTTAACACTGTGGCAGGAAGGAAGTGAAGCAAGAAGTCCCCAGAAGAAGACTGGGAAATCAAGGGAGGACTAGTAGACTAGAGTGGAGATGAAGGACAGATAACAAGGGGAGGAATGAGACAATGGGAGAAGTAGAACTTCAGGATACCATGAGGAAAAAAGAATTTCAGAAGCCAATATCTCCCAGAGGTAGAAATGTCTGATTATGGTGAGGTCCAAAGAGTGACCCTTACCCCACCCCATGGGAGACCAAAGTGGAGTGAAAATGGAGGAGTGATTGGAGGAGCTGGAAAGCTAGGGTTCAAGAAGCCCCATCAGTGTGAATGTTGAAGCTTCTAAGGAGGATGGTAGGAGTTTGGACAAAGAAGTCTAAGTCAGGTACAGAACTGAGCAGGGAGGAGCAAGGAACCAGGGTGACCCAGAAGTTAGTATATGACTGAGCTGTAACTATATGGTGTGAACTTCAGAGAAGGGTAGGTCTCTGAATCAAGAGGGTCTTAACTCCCTCTCTTTGGGCAGGCTCCTCCTCCTGCTTTTTCCCATCCCTCTCTCCATGTCTCTGTCTCAGAACAGATAGTAACAGCAGAGCTGTCAATAAGAGTAAGTTCCTTGTCAACAGAAGTCTTTGAGGGAGACTGGATATTCGCTTTATGAGATTGTAGATTTTGAGCTGGAAGGAAGGAACCGATCACTAGTCCATTTTACAGATCAGGAAACTGAGGCCCAAGAAAATTGCATGATGCATTTGCCCAGAGTCACAAAGTAAGTAGAACAACTGCGATTCCAATCCAGGTCTCATGATTCTAAATCCCATTCCCCACTAGGGTCGTTGTTACCAGGGATTTTGTAGAAGGAATTTCTTCTTTGGGAGGGGGAATAGGACTGCAAAGAAAACCTTCATGGTACCTTCCACCCCTAAGATTCTGTGATTCAGTTTGCCATTCCGAGGAAGGTTTATGGTAGAAGCTGATGGTCAGTCAAGGAAGGAAGGGGCAGCACCCTGGGCTGGGAAATCATGGAGATTGATTAAGTCTTCATTCACTTTGTTAATGACTCTTAATGACCAAACACCTCCTGCCCCCAGCTGTGGTCTGGAGACCGACCACTAATTTGGCTAGTTTTATTAGCATCTCTGCCAGCAGTTCATTAGCCTCGAGACAGGAAGGCTGGGGGTGGGGGTGGGGGAGGGGTCAAGGAACAGCTGTTCTTCCTTCTGTGGAGCACATGAGCTGACCCAAAGACAGGAGGGCAGGCGACAGGAAGGACTTCCTTGTCAGGGATGAAAGATGTGAAAAATGATGATCCTGGAGAAAAGGAAAGCGCCCCATAGGACCGGGCAAAGGAGATGGGGTGGGGGTGGGGTTGGAAGTGGAGGAAGCATGACATAGTGAAAACCAACAACTCTGTAGTCAGAGGACATCAGTTTGAATCCTGACTCTGCCCTTCTGTGACCTTGGAAAGTGTCCAAATTCTCTGAGCATTGGTTTTCTGATCTGTAAAATGATGGGGCAAAGCTGTGATCCGTAAGAGAAAAGGATGCATAGAATCACAGGGGACTTCAGAAGCCATCTCTTCCAGTCCAATGCAAGAAGCCTTTCAGCAGTGCCCCAACAGATGCTGATTTAGCCCATCCTTGAACATTGCAAGTAACGGGGAGTTTAGATCGTCCTTCTATTGATGGAGAGCTCTGATTGTTCATCCCTCCTTTTATTAAGCCAATCTACCCAGAATACCTGAAACTCACTTCTTCCGTGTAGGCAAGCCTGTTTGCCATAGCTCTCTCCCTCCCTTCCTCTGCCTCTGCACCATATAGTAAAGGGTCTGGAAACCATATCCTGTGAGGTTCAGTTGAAGGAATTGATCCTGTTTAATGTAGAGAAGTGGACCGCTAGGTGGCGCCATAGTGGGCGGAGCACCAACCCTGAAGTCAGGAAAACTCATTTTCCCAAGTTCAAATGTGACCTCAGACACTTCTTAGCTGTATGGCCCTAAGCAAGTCACTTAACCTTATTTGTCTCAGTTTCCTCCTCTGTAAAATGAGCTGGAGAAGGAAATAGCAAACTGCTCCAAATAGGGTTATGGAGAGTCGGACACGGCTGAAATGACCCAACTGCAGCAACAGCCTAGAGAAGAACCCTTGGGAAGGGGGGATGACATAACTGTCCCAGTATTACTTGTGAAGGAATTCCTCTTTCTTGGCCATAGGAGGGAGAGTGAGAGACAGGGGATAGAGGAGACAGAGGAATGTTCTACCATGGAATAAGGTGCTTCAAATGAGCTCCCCATCTCTTTATCATTCAAACAAATGAACGTTGAGGCCCAACCATATGAAAGGCTGAATCGTAGGTAGCAGTTATACAGCACGTTACAAATGCTATCTCATTTGATCTTAACAACCCTTTTAATCCCCACTTTACAGATGAAGAAACTGAGGCAGACAGAGGTTAACAGAGGGTCACACAGGTATAAGTGTCTGAGGCTAGATTGAACTCGGGTCTTCTTGACTCTACCAAGACAGGGAAGCATGATTCATTATCCATTTTCTAGGAACAAAACTGGTCATTGCAATTAATAGGAGTAGTTTGACTGCTTTTTAGGGTTGTTTTCCTTTCTGTTACATTCTCCCGTTTCTCTATACTTCCCTCTTCATCAATTCGTACAAGTCTTTCAGCATTTCTTAGAATTTTTCACAACAGTTACTTCTTATAGACAATAATATTTCATGACATGCCTATACCGTGAAACGTTCAGCTGTGTGTTTTCCAATCAATAGGTACCGACTTTGCTTCCTGTTTTTCATTAACACAAAAAGTGCTGTCGCTACCATTTCGGTACTTGGGGCCTTTCTTGTTTGAGTTGGCTCCCTTGGGCTATCTGCTCACTAGGGGGACTCCTGGGTTAGGGTACTGACAACTTATTGAATCTTCTCGAATGATTCCTTGATTTTTTTTCTCAACATGAATACCCCCCCCCCCGCCTTTTTGTCTCCTCTGTCTCCTGTTCTTTCACTCACTGAGCTTGCCTTTGGTTTCAGACTTTTTCTTTTTGTTGCCTTAGAATCTTTATTTCTTCCAGGGATTATTTACTGCAAACTATCTAGGAATCTTCTATCTTCTCTAAAAGGCATGAAACGGGAAAGAGGCCTTCCTAGAGTCATCTTTTGGTCACATCATCTCCAAGGGCCACCCCCTGGAAATAAGCTTGAGTGCCATGTAAATTTGTTTTTTCAAGGATCAGAGGGAAAGGGGTCCTTCTGCATGTTCTCTCCCAGTCTTCTCCTCTACATAATCTTTCTCTCCTCAAATCACGGATTGGATAAAAACCTTCTAGAGTTGTCCAAAGCAGAGATAGTCTGTCACTGGGGTGACAAAATCAGAGATTCTCAAAGTTGGAAAGAACCTCAGAGATCATCTGTACCTGGACCCTATATCACACCCCTAACCATAGTCATCCAGCCTGCTGTTCAGTCAGCATTGGAACGGACACTAGTGAATTATAATAATAAATAATAGCTAACATTTATTTAGCACTTACTTTGTTCTGGGCATGGTGCTAAGTGCTTTACAATTACTATCTCAGTTGATCCTCACAGCTCCGGGAGGTAGGTCCTCTTACTGTCCCAAATTTACAGATGAGGAAACTGAGGCAGAAGTTAAGTAGCTTGTCCAAGGTCACACAGCTACGAAGTGAATGAGGCCAGATTTGAATTCAGGTCTTCCTCGCCCCAGGCTAAGTACTCTATCCCCATATCACCACTAGAGATTACTGAATCTAGTCTCATTTTATAGATGAAGAAACAGGCCTGACAAGGGATGATGATGTATTCAAAACAACTCCTAAAGTAAGTGGCAGAGCCAGAACCAAACTCCTAATTCATCACACCAAGCTTTATCCATTGCAACAAGCTCCTTGCAGAAAAAGAGGTCTCTGTTGAAAAAAGGCTGGTAAAGGAAACTGGTCTACTGTAAATCTCACCTTTTTTTTTTTTTTTTGGAGGGTGACAGCCCATTTCAGTTTTGGATGGCTCTAATTGCTAATTAGGTTTCTGTTAGATTGAAACAGATCTTGTAGCTTCCATTCAGTGCTCCTAGTTCTGCCTTAGAGGATAGCAAAACAAATCTAATTTCTCTTCCGAAAGATAATTCAATTCAGTTCAATCAACAAAGATTAAGTACCTAACTATGATGTGAAGTACTATCCTTCAAATGTGTAAAGATAGCTATCAGGGGTGCCCTTGTAGAATTAGACCACAGGATCCCAATTATCCTTTTTCTGAAATCTAGGACATTCATCCCCCCCTCCCAAATCTAGAGTATGCCTCACATATCTGACTTTCCCTTCCTATTCTGTTATGAACTTTAAGTAGGAGGAATCACTTCCTCCCAAGTTTCCCATCATTTCCATTTCTGTAACTGGTTCCTCTTTAATGGACAGAATGAGACAGCACCATTGCAGTTCCTCTTTCTACTTCCCCTATGTCATGAAGAGGTAAGTTATCAAGATAAGGGAATAATTTACTGGCTGCCCCATTTTTCCAAATAGAGATAGAAGCTTCAGCAGATGCCCAGATAGTTAAAATCTCTCCTCCCCCCTTTTACTATATCATATTTCCATGTGACATTTGTGATTCATTTCCTGAACACATTATCCATTTCCTCCTTCTTGGCAGGCGGTCCTTAATACATTCTCCTACAATTTCACTTCTGCTCCTCCTTCCTTTGATCCTCATCCAGCTAATATTGACCAGGCTTCCCTGGAATTATACTGCCCACATGAAGAATTTTCTCACATGAGTCTATCTTTATAATATACTACTCCAAAACCTCTCCTACCTCATTTCCCCCCTTTTGAATAAGGTAAAGCCTTTTATTGCCATACTCTCCTACCAAGTCATATCCCATCAGTCTCAGTGATGCTTAGGAAGTCAGATTTATCTAATTAGGTTAAAATCTCCAGTTTTAATCCATTTCCTCTTTTCTGCTATTCTTCTACCATTCAGTACTCCACCTGTACTCGTCAGTATCTCCCCTGCCAAAATCACTGTGATACTGCCCCTTCCACAACCCTTCTACCATTGCCAACTCTTGTAAAGAAATGCCTAAGGTACATGGACCTTCACTTGAACCCCCAACAAGCCTTAGACCCAGTTTACATTATTATCTGACTGTCATCCTAAGTGCAGCCTTCACCTGGATGCCAAGAGCATCACCATCTCCCTGGACACCCTACCCATCAGCACTGCCTCCATTCCTCCTCATTCTCAGACACAAAGATCCTGAGGAGGCTGAGTTGGGTGCTTCCGTGGCTCTCTAGGGAAAAGAAGGCACAAAACTAGAATAGTAGATTGATGCAGTAGCAAGAATTTTGGCAGAAGATTTGGGTTGGAATCACAAGTTCAACATTTAATAACTGCCCATTTTTTTAAAAAACAGAGCTCCAGCAGATGCCCAGATAGTTAAAATCTCCCCATCCTCACTATTATATCATGCTTCCATACCAAGTCTGTGTGAGAAATAGCGAAGGGTTAAGTTTCCACAGGACTGAAAAATTGCTGAGATGAGGCTACTGATAAAAGTAAAGTTAGAAGACAAGATGGTAACCTTGGGAAGAGTTGAGACAGTAGCCTTGGGAGGAAGTTGGATTCCCAGTTCCCATAGAACTCCTTGATAATACTAAAAGTGAAATTAGATAAAATAAAAAGGAGCTGGCAACAGCAGGTATATTTGACCAATTAGAGAGCAGACAGCAGCCTTGAGACACTCAGACCCAGATAAGGACACATTTATGTTAGACTAGTGGGGGCGGGGTGTTTCAGTATTCTGGGGTCATTACTTCAATTGCTTAATGAATCTCATGTAGTATGTATATTATCTAACAGAATTAGAGCCTCATTAGTAATAATGTATGATAATGGGAGGTGTACCCAGAAGAGAACGAACCAATCGATCCTCTGAAGGGAGTGTATGCACCAAACCACTATATAAAACTTACTTGGTTTTTGTCTCCTGCACTCCTCCTTCCACAAGAGGGACAGAGTCCACTTCCGGTCAGAATCGATAAATTCCTTTAAATTTTTCCCTAATAAATTTCTTTTGACATCAGATTTTTGGTATCAGTTGTGTTTTTGATTTTTCCAAGTTGACATTCCCAACAAATGACGCCCAAACAGGGACCTGATATGCAGGCTTGGTCCAACATTTGTGATTTGTTTCCTGAATATATCATTCATTTCCTCCTTCTTGGCAGGCAGTCCCTAGTACATTCCCCTTACAATATCACTTCTGCTCTTCCCTTTATTGGTCCTTATACAACTGATATCAACCAGGCTTCCTGATATGTTATCCTGTGTCAAGTTAGCTGTATGACTGACCTTGGTCAAATTACTGAACCCCTCTGAGCCTATTTCATTATCTGTAAAACAGAGACAGTAATATTTGGACCATCTGCCTCACAGGGTGGTTGTGAGAAGGTGCTTTGTAAAGGTGTTATAGAAAGGCCTGTTGTTATTAGCTAATATGCATTGTAGGCTCAGATTTGTAGAGAAGCAGAACTGTTAGCTGAGGGGACACCATGGAAGAGGAACTTTCCAAATTTTATTCTACAAACATTGAGACTTAAATACTATAAACTCCCACCAAGGGATGAATGGCAGAATCTTTTGCCTCAGAGGCACCTACCTTGGGACTGGTGGGAACAAGGGAGATTTGGTCTCTTTGCCCTGAGGGAGATACGAGAGGGGAAAGCTGACCCCAACGAACCACATCTCTACTGTCCCTCCAGCTGTTAGCTTCCCTGTTTTCCTTTAAGGCTCAACTCAAATTTTACTTTCTGCAAGAGACCCTTCTAGGCCCCGCAGCTGCTAATGCCTTCCCTTTTAGATTACTTTCCATCTCCTCTGTATCTATTTTGTATGTAGCTAGTTATTTACATGTTGTCTCCCCCATTAGAATGTATGTTCCTTGAGGTTTGGGGCAATTGAAATACTTGAAGTAAAATTGTACTAATATACCTATTTTTACATAGCCTAAATTTACCCATTGTCCTCTCCACTTCCAGGTAGCTTTAACATGTAACAAAAATTGTTTTAAAAGAGGGGAAAAAAAAGAAAAAATCTGCAAAATTGGTCAATACAAAATCTGACAATGTATGCAATGTTCCACACCCATGGGTGTGTAAACCAAACCTTTTTTTTTTAACCTCTCTCTCATACAAAACCGAAAAAAGGGGAAAAAATGGAAAACACACAAACTTTCACAAAATGACAATTTAGTTTGCAAACTCAGTATAACTATACACATATAATACCGGTGTGGCTCTGTTTCTTTAAGTTAAAAAGGATACCAAGGCAGGCTCAAGTAAAAACAAACCATCCCCCCCCCCAGCTAACCCTTCTTAATTCTAGTGCTTTCCCTCTTTTAATGATTTCCTATTTATGCTGTATCTATATTTGGTTGTGTGTTTGCATCAGATTGTAAGCTCCTTGAGGGCAAGGACTCTTTTGCCTCTTTTTGTATTCCCATCATTTAGCACAGTGCCTGGCACATTAAATGTCTATTGATTGATCATTGCAAAGTAGTTTGGGGAGATGTCTTCTCATTTCTCGTCTTTGGGGTCAAGATTGTCCTTCATAATTTTGCAAGCATGGGCTGGTTTTGAATTTTTGTTTTGTTTTTATTTTGCTTCTCTTTGTATTCCCAGCACTTAGCATAGTATTTGACTCAGGGTAAGTGCAATGAATTCTTGTTGACTGACCCCAGATTGTTATAAGCTTAAGAATTCCAGGCTTGAGGAAGATAGCAGCATGGAGGGGAGGGATCTTCAGACTCCAAGGAGTCTGTGGATATCCCCCATCTCCTGGTGTGGGGGTGTACAGCCCATTCCAGAATGCCACGGAACACATGGGGCCAGATGCTTGTGGGGCCTCCAACTGGAACCTGCTGGATGTGGAACTGCCCTTGAGCAGAACCCAGGAACCAGGAGTGACCCTTG
Organism: Gymnobelideus leadbeateri; assembly: GCA_011680675.1. Taxonomy (NCBI): domain Eukaryota; kingdom Metazoa; phylum Chordata; class Mammalia; order Diprotodontia; family Petauridae; genus Gymnobelideus; species Gymnobelideus leadbeateri. Next base: position 127,412 of record WOXC01010732.1, read on the forward strand.
CGCCCCTCAAGCCCTGGACCCAGTATGCTGTCTTCGTCCGGGCTATCACCCTGAGCATGGCGGAGGACAGCCCCCATCAGGGTGCCCAGAGCCCTATCATCTACCTCCGAACACTGCCTGCAGGTACCCCTCCACTACTTTCCTTCTGCCACTTATAAAAGATGGATCCTCTGGAGAATCCTAGAGGGAGACGGTAGGATATCCAGATATCCAAGTGAATGCTAGGTTTGTAAAGGATGGAGGTAGGATGCCTAGATTCCTTGGTACTGGGGAGGCAGGGGCAGCACAGAGCAGTAAAAAGAAGCCTGGTCAGAAGATGTGGGTTCATATCTCAGTTTGGCTACTTATGTAAGCTTGAGCAAGCCACTACCCTCGAGATCCTCAAGTACGGCCCTTTGAATCCAAACTCCATAGAAAAAATCCCCTTAAAAGGATTTAGACTTGACTCAGTCTAAAGGCCGCACCCGAGGACCTAGAAGGCGACATGTGGCCTCGAAGAGGCAGCAGGTTATCCACCCCTGGTTTAAGTCCTTGGAAGGGGAAGGCGACATCGGGTGTGGGGTGGTGGGGCAGATTAGCAGGGCTCTTTCTGGAAAGGGAACAAAGTGAGGCTTGACTGACCCCTCTCCTCAGCCCCAACGGTGCCCCTGGACGTCATCTCGAAGTCGAACTCTTCCTCCCACCTGCTGGTGCGCTGGAAGCCACCCACGCAGCGGAACGGGAATCTCACGTACTACCTGGTGCTGTGGCAGAGGCTGGCGGAGGACGCGGACCTGTACCTCAATGATTACTGCCAGCGTGGTGAGGGGCGGGGTGGGCTGAGGAGGGAGGACCGGCTTGGGGAGATGGGCTAGGGTGGAGTGGGAGGTGAATGGGGAAGGGTGGGGGAGATGGGCTAGTGCGGAGGGGAAGGGTGGGACTCCCACCGGGAGCTGGAAGGAATAAACGGACTTCGTGTGGCAGTGGGAAAAGCGCTGAATTTGCAGTCGAGACAAACTGGGTTCCAATTCTGTCCCTACTGCTGGGCAAACTGTTTCCTCTGCCTGGACCTCGATCTCCCCTTGACTATAAAGGGGGAGACGGGCTGCAAGCTCTCAAAGGTCCCTTCCATGATCTCCTTCTCTTCTTCGGGGCTCACTGACCCGGACCTCGGCCCTGCTCCCCGCCCTGTGCCCAGGCCTGCGACTACCCAGCAGCAGCACGGACGCTCGCTTCGACCAGGAGGAAGGGGAGCCCCTTGCGGAGGCCGAGCCGGGCTGCTGCCCCTGCCAGAGTCCAGCCCCCAAGCAGCCCCAGCAGCCAGCCCTGGAAACGCACGAGGCCTCCTTTCAAAAGAAGTTCGAGAACTTCCTGCACAATGCTATCACTCTTCCCAGGTCAGCTGGGCCAGACTCCTAGCCACAGATCGGGGTTAGAGACCCGGGGAGGGGGCCAGGGAGTGGGAGGAGGGGGGAGAAGGGGAGGGAATGGAACAGGGGACGGGGAGGGGGGGAGAGAAAGAAGGAGAACTGACAGGCAAGGCTAGGGACAGAGCCTAGGGTAGATGTGACCTCGGAATTGAGCCATGGGCTTTAAAATTCAGGGAGAGGATGAACCTGTGGTTGGAGGGGCAGCAGTGAAATTTATATTTGTATTTAAACTTTTCTTCATTATAAGTTCGATAAGAGCAGGGACACCTGGTCTCATCAAAGCCTTTTAGTTTCTCTTGGTGCCTCTATCAGTCCTCTAGGCACATAGTAGGTGCTCAGCACATGTTTATTGGATTAGCCCATTCCTGAGTTTACAGATTTGGAGAGAGCCCTGCAGATCTAGGGGAAATGCCCATTGACTGGGGGGTGGGCAGAGCTAAAAGCCAAGCCCCTTTGGTGGGAGTTGCAGGATCTAATGAAAAGACTGGATTGGGAACCCTCCCCTTTTCTTCCCCCAGATCCCCTTGGAAGGTAACTTCTATCAACAAGAACCCCCAGAGGTGAGTGGGGAGAGGTACAGAGGGACTGGAAAGCCAGGAGGGGAGGAAGCAGCAGAGAGATCAGGGGGCAGTAGTAAGTGGAAAGAGGATTTGGAGGCAAGACCTGGTTTAAATTGCAGCTCTGTCACCTTTAACCTAACAATGGTTCAGGTTCCTCAGGATTAAGTAGGAAGTCCAATCGAATGAGTACTTAGGTGATTTCTAAGGTGTCTTCCAGCTCAGAAACCTGTGAAACCTATGGATGATTAGATATCCCCTTTACCTCCTCAGGGACCCAGGACGCTACCGGCGGGCGGCAAGGGCCCCTGGGGGAGGGGGAAATAGCTCAGACATTGGGATCCAGGACAAGGTACCTCGAGAGCGGGTAGTGCTGAGTGGCCTGCGACATTTCACTGAATACCGAATCGACATCCATGCCTGCAACCATGCAGCCCACACAGTGGGCTGCAGTGCTGCCACTTTCGTCTTTGCCCGCACCATGCCCCATCGTAGGTGACCTCTAACCCCTCACCCCAGACCTCTGAACCACAGCCCCTTGAATAGCACCTTGCACATACTGAGATCCAGACCCCTGACCTACACTTAACTCTCCCATCCCTCAGACTCACTTTGGCATCTTTTGCCTTAGTTTCTCCCTCCTCCCCCCAGGGGCAGAGTGTGAGGGGGAAGGAATATTTAGGTACTGACGGAATCTCAGCGGTAGAACGTCTTTACAGGTATGTTCCCTGCTATCCCCCCAGGTGAGGCAGACAGCATTCCTGGGAAGGTGGCTTGGAAGCCATCCAGTAAAAGCAGTGTCCTCTTGCACTGGCCTGAGCCCCCAGACCCTAATGGGCTCATTCTCAAGTATGAAATCAAGTACAAGCGCCTAGGTGAGGTAGGGACCCTAGAATCTGGGCCCCCAGCATCCACCCTGCCTGCTCCTTGCCACCTCTGCTTGGGCCACCCCCGCCTGCTGAACTCCCCACCTTCTCAAGTGCTGGGCTTCTTTCCCCTACTGCCCACCCTTGGGGAACCCCTTTCCTCTCAAATGCCATAATTTTCTCCCCATTACCCAGGCCGAGTTAACTCTCTCCCCTATTATCCAGCTCCATAGCAATTTCTTCTGCTTAAGCATTGGAAGCTGAGTTTTCCCCTTCCTTTCCCTGCCCCACCCCTCACCCCAGGAGGCCACAGTGCTGTGTGTGTCCCGCCTCCGTTATGCCAAGTTTGGGGGAGTCCACCTGGCCCTGCTTCCCCCAGGCAACTACACAGCCCGAGTTCGAGCCACTTCACTGGCTGGAAATGGCTCCTGGACTGATGGCCTGGCATTCTATATCCCTGGTCCTGGTAAGATAGGCACAGATAAGTGCCTGGCTCTCAAACCCAACCTAACAGCTACCTTAGGTCCCCTCACCTCACCTCCAAACCTATGATGGAAAGGCACCCCATCACCCTTTGGTCCCATTACGATCCCTGGTCCTGTTCCCTGCCCTCCATCCTCTAACCTTGCCCCTTGATTGCTGACTAACCACTAGCCATGGTCCTCACTTTCTGAGCCCTGCCCTTTGATCTCTGGTCTCTACCCTCTGACTTTCTCCTCTCTTCCCAGAGGAAGAGCAGTCAGGAGGGTGGCATGTTCTCCTCACTGTCACCCCTGTGGGGCTCCTGTTGCTCATTGTCCTGGCTGCCCTTGGTTTCTTCTATAGTAGGAAGAGGTAGAGTATCTCCACACTCCACAGTCAACCTCAGTTTCTCTTCTCCCCTTTTCTTCATCCTAATCCCCACTTTCTCCTCCCTATGTGGCAAGCAAGTCTGAGTATTAATATGGAGATAGAGGCTGTAGCAGCAAGGCCTTTCTGACACTGAAGCCTGTTGCCTCCCACTCCCACCCCAGGAAGTCATGAAATACCCTTTTTAAGAAAAAGATGCAATACACCTGAGATGAGGGTGAGGGGAGCTGGCTTTCTGAGGCTCTCCGAAGTCCAATAATTCAGGGTACTTGGATTCTCACTAGGTGGGACAGCAGGAGGCTGACTGAGGGGCTGAGTTGTTGGGGCCTAGCAATTTCTAAGGATTAACCATGGGATCCCTGCCTCTGTAACCTCCTACATATGCAAAGTCTCCTCCGTCCTTCACCAGAGCCTGAGCCCAGGAAAAAGACCAACTCTGAGAAGTGATTAGAGACCCATTAGATCTGAATGGGGCTGAGGGAGAAGATAAGGGCTGTGACCCATACTTTTTTCTCAGTTCTGCCTTTCCTCTGTCCCTCAGGCCCCAAACTCCAACCTGCCTTATAACTTTCTACCTAGACTCCTCCCAAGCCCCCTGACTTCTACCTCCATCCCATACCCTGCCTTGCCTGGCCCCCATCTTCAGCCCTGCTTTCTGCCCTTTCAGCTTGCCTTACCCCTTTTCCTTTCCTCTGCTACAGGAACAGTGGCGGTTACCCCAATGGGACTCTCTATGCTTCTGTCAACCCTGAATACTTCAGCACTTCAGACAGTAGGCACTCTAGTGGGCCTGGGGAGAGGGGTAGAGGGTGGGGGTTAGTGAAAACTTTAACATCAAGGGGTGAGGCTTAGCAAGTCCAAGGAGAATGATTCCAGATGGGCTTAGATTGGGGTTCAGCTATCAATCAAAGACCTTCCTGGAGGGAGACAGCATTTAGAATCAAGTCATTACAGAGGGGAGCAAGGACCCCAGAAGAGGAGAGGGGTAGAGAAGTCCCTGGTTCCCTCCTCACATCCTCCTTATCTTGTTTTCTCTACCACAACTAGTGTATGTTCCAGATGAATGGGAAGTGCCTCGAGAACAAATTTCTGTGATCCGGGAGCTGGGCCAGGGCTCCTTTGGGATGGTGTACGAGGGGTTGGCACAGGGGCTTGAGGCAGGGGAGGCCCCCACATCAGTGGCTCTAAAGACCGTGAATGAGCTGGCTAGTCTTCGGGAACGAATCGAATTCCTCAAGGAGGCCTCTGTCATGAAAGCCTTCAAATGTCACCATGTGGTATGTGGGAAGGGATGGGATTTGCTTTATGGCATCTGTGGATCAGTATCACAGTTGGGGTTATATTTGCAGCAAGGGAGGGGGTCAGAATCAGGTATGAGGTCGTGGTTGGAGGAAGCCAGAGTTGAGGTCAGGTTGGATTTGGATCACAGACTCCATTGCTTATCTATAGGTGCGGCTTCTAGGGGTAGTGTCACAAGGACAACCAATTCTAGTCATCATGGAGCTCATGACCCGAGGGGACCTCAAAAGCCATCTCCGGTCCCTGAGGCCTGAGGCGGAGGTAGGGCCCTAATGGGAGTGAGGAAGGGATGGAATGTCAAGGTACTTGGGATGTTATTGGATCTCTCAGATGATGTGGGCAGGAAATATTTAGAGTCTTTTCCTCATAGATCTCCCTCCTGACCCCACTTTCAGAACAACCCAGGACTCCCTAAACCAGAGCTGGGTGACATGATCCAGATGGCAGGTGAGATTGCTGATGGCATGGCCTACCTCACTGCCAACAAGTTTGTGCACCGAGACCTGGCTGCCCGAAACTGCATGGTGTCTCAAGACTTCACAGTCAAGATTGGGGGTACAAAGGAAGAGATGTGCCTCTTCCAGTTTCGGATATTCTATTTTATTCTAGGCAGGAACTGGGAGAGGAAAAGGGGAAAGAAAATGGGAAATGAAAAGCATGGGGGAGGGACTCAGGAAAGGGGAGGTGGGAGACAAAAGAATGGGAAAAGTAGAGGCAGCTAGTCTGAAATTGGATACTTACTTGGGGTAGGGTTTGTTGGGGATTGGGGCTGACTAGCTAAAGCAGTGTGTGACCTGCCCTTCCCCATGTCCTCTGCCACCTTCAGACTTTGGGATGACTCGGGATGTGTATGAGACAGATTATTACCGAAAGGGAGGAAAGGGGCTGCTACCTGTTCGTTGGATGGCTCCTGAATCCTTAAAAGATGGGATCTTCAGCACTCATTCGGATGTCTGGTGGGGCCTGGCTACAGGGTGGGTGGGTGGGTGGACTGGGCCTGGATCTCCTGGGGAGGGAACTTGGGACCCTGACTGAAAGACTGGAGAAAGCAACCATTCCATTTTGGAGAATCCTGGTTGGATGTGCACCTTTTCCCCATGAGGTTGTAGGAGGGGAGCAGTCAGGGAGTGTTAAAGGTCCCTGATCTCATCTATCTTGTCTGCTCAGGTCATTTGGTGTAGTGTTATGGGAGATTGTGACACTGGCAGAACAGCCGTACCAGGGCTTGTCCAATGAGCAGGTACTCAGGTTTGTCATGGACAACGGCATCCTGGATGAGCCTGAGGGCTGCCCTCCCCAGCTGTGAGTCACCTCCCTGCCCTCTCCCCGCATAATGTCTGCCCACCCCTAGTCACAGCTCCTCCAGTTAACTTACATTCTTGAACCCTGCTGCCCGATACCCACTTCTCCCCATTTCCTCTACTCCTTAATCGCTCCATCTGATGACCCCACCGCCTCTTCCCCTCATGCCAGACGAGAGCTGATGAGTCGATGCTGGCAACAGAACCCCCGCCAGCGCCCAACCTTCATCCAGATCCTGGACAGCATCAAGGACGAGCTGCACCCAGCCTTTCGTCTCCTCTCGTTCTACTATAGCCCTGAAAGCCGAGGAGGCAGGGGCTCCTTGGCATCACCTGACACAGATCCTGACACCCATCCATCACCTGAGGCCCCCCCAGACTGCAGCCCTCCTAATGGAAGCCTAGGACACTGAGGAGTTCCCTTTCCCCTGCAGCATATGGGATCCCTGTCTACTGGGACATTGTTGACATCACAAGGCATTGAGAGGAGAAAACACAAGATCCCTAGATATGGTTCTGATATGGACTACATGTCCCCCCCACACACACACACAGATTCACAAGATGGCCCATGGGGTAGGGGAAATGGTGAGATGGGATGGGCCAGGGAATGTGGAGGGCTCTCTCCTGTCTTTCTGGGACCCATGGACTGGGACCAGATAAGGTGCCTCTGCCCTGAGACTCCATGGGAAACTGAGAAAAGGAGGCCAGTACAATGGAAGTATGGAGGTAGCCCTGGCAGCTGGTGGGGTGCAAGATTCTCACAAGCACAGGGAGGGAGAACAGCACTGCCATAAATGAAAAATACACCCACAAGGCATTCCAGATTCAGATGGCATGGGAAATCTATATTTTGTTGTGATTGATACATATATGTGTGTATAGACAGATAGATTCTAAAAGGGTCTACACATGGGTTTTTTTGAGAAAAGAACAGAAACCACACACACACACCTCTCATTTTCTGATACCTAAGCATATTAAAGCACTTGCAGAAATTTGGGTTGGGGGAGGAGCTTCCCAAAATATAAGGAATTGGAAACCCCAAATCTTGCCCTTCTCTGGCTCATCATCTTCTCCAGGATGACACCCTTTGGATGGCCTTTTCTCCCTGGCCTACCCTGGCAAAGGGTACAGGGGCGGGGAACCTTTGGCCTTGCCCTCTAGGTCCTCAAGTGTGGCCTTTTGAATTCAAACTTCACAGAACAAATCCCATTGATAAAAGGATTTGTTCTGTAAAACTTAGATTCAGTCAAAAGGCCATACTCAAGGACCTAGAAGCCACATGTGGCCTGGAGGTTCCCCACCCCTGGAAGGGGTTTCATTTTGGATGATGGAGGAAAGGAAATATTGGGATGAGTATTTGCTCCCAACTGTCACCCCCAGTTTCACATCTCTTCCTCTCCTCTTATCCACAACAAATGTGCAGGACACTTCTGGGGAGGTGTTAAGGCCCCTACTTTATATCTGTCTTTCTGTGGGATGATTTTCAGTAGGCTTACCTCACTTTGGACTCAGCCAGTCACCTCTCTTATTTGACCTAGCCTCCACCCCAGGTTCCCTCAGCTTGGTGCTGCTCCCTAATTTCCCTGGGGGCATCCCTTGGTGCTGACTTTCTTCTCCTCACTTCCATTTTCTTCTCAACCCCTTTTCAAGTCCCTGCCGACGAAGTTTTTAAAGTATCACCTCATCCTTTACCCACTCCACATTAAATGTGGATACTGGAGATGCAATAAAATTCCTATCTGTTTGTATCTGGGGTCTTGGTTATCACATTGTTCACTTTATAAATTAAGTATGCTATAAATTTGCTGCCTGTGCTCCTCTACTGGGCCCTAAACTGCTGCTGCTTTGGCACTAGTACAGAATAAACTTTACTACTTATCTAACCTCCCACCTTCCTCCCCCATAGGCAGTTAGGGTTGCCTTATGACAGATACATGATAATCTTATTAACAGGGCTTTTAGATGCTAGAAAAGCAGAGAAAATTAACTTTTACATCTACTTGCTACCCATGTGATCTTGAGAAGTCCCACTCTTGGGCCTTGGATTTCAATGAAGGTATTGTACTAAGTGACCACTGAGTCCCACAAATCTATGATCTTGCCTCTCAAACCTGTACTCAACCTCCTCCTTCCCCATCTTCTGCATATACCACCCCCTAAAACACAAAATGTCATTTCTCTCAAAGTTTCCCAAGAAGTGGCCTAGGTCATGTCTATCTTCCCCTACCTGGGAAAGAAGGCATTTCTCGGACCCTTGATCTCTATGCTGCAGGCTTCAAGGCAGCATGTTCTGAGTAGGGAAAGAGAATGGGAAATAAGTCAACTATTCTTGCTGGTACCAACCATTTGCTCATTGGTTAAAGGAAGCCTGACAGTGGAAAGAGCCCTCCAGTCTTGGCAGCAAGAGACCTAGGTTTGCATTCTGTTTCTAACACTTACTGTGTGACCCTGGGCAATTCTTTGAGTCACAGTTCCCTCATCTTGCCAATGACCTCAGGGTCACTGAGAGGAAAGTTCCTCATAAACCTTAAAACTGTTATAGAAATGTGTATTATTTGAGTTATCTAGTATTAAGAGGCTTGGTCTAAGGCCAAGGTGTATATAATTCAAGTCTATGTTGGGCCTCTTTAGGGGCTGCAGGGCTTGGAGCAAATTATAGTTACTATCATCCCCCATTATCTTTAGGTGAGAACAAGTTCAGATTAATAGCCAAGTTAGACTTGAAGGGGAAAAGAAGTCACAAAGGGACAATATGGCATAAAGGGGTAGGGAGCCTGTAGAAGAAGGCAGTCCCATTTTCTTTGCTAGGGTGTGGATGGGGAGGGATTGAATATGTGTAAAAAGTCTTAAAGCTTTGTTTAGCACCAACCTGTGGAGAGCTAAGCCCTATATTCTACTCTGCCCCATTTCTCCCCTCCTGGTTCAATCTCCTGCAGTATTGGGGAGCTCCCAAGGTAGAGGCACAGGAAATGGCCTGAATTCAATATGCCTTAAGGACAAGGTGTCCATGTCAGGAGCCTGCATACTCCTAATCCCAAACAGCTATCTCAAAATTTTCTGTTACTTAGGAGGACCAGTAATAGGTTCAATATAATCCATTCTACATCTCAACTTTCCCCATTGTGGTTTTGATATATCATGGGTCAGCATAAGAAATTAAATGGGAATCTAGGGGGAGTTTTGCCACAGACAACATGCAAAAGGCCAGCAGACAACACAGATAAAAGTTTGAAAACTCAGAAATGCATAAAATATATGCATAGTATTGTATGATATCAACATATTTTATCTCTTAATACTGTAAAAGCAAAAGATAAAATTCAGACTTCTCTGGTACAAAGGGAGGGCCAAATAATTTTACTCGGATTTTCCAGATCCACCCCCTTCTTCTCTTCCCCCAGAGCATGTAATCCATTCCTGCTACTGGAAATATAATTCACAGTGCATGTCCTACTGTTGGGGGGCTGTCTTCACTATTTTCAATACATAACTCCAAAGGGCATTTAGTTTGAACTCATCTTTCAATCTCACATCTTCAATCTTTCCACATCTACTGTCTTCTTTCCTGCTGCCCACTTCTTCCTCATTCTTCAGAAACCTTAAGCTGTCATTCCCTCTAGTTATTATCTTAGGTATATTTCCTCTCTTACATAGTCAAACCTCTAGAAAGTCAACAAATACTCAGAGCCAGGGGTGGGGAACCTGTAGCCTCAAAGCTACATGTCACCCTCTAGGTTCTCAAGTGCAGCCCTTTGAATCCAAACCTCACAGAACAAATCCTTCAGATTCAGTCAAAGGGCCACACTTGAGGGCCTAGAGGGCCACACGCAACCTTAAGGCAGTAGGTTTTCCACCCCCCGCCATAGCCTTCTCTTCCTCACTCTTAAGTCCGTTGGTATCTAATCTTACCTCTTGTGATTTCCAAGGTACCAATAGTCTCTAAGTCTGATTCTGTTGCTAGATCTGATGGTCTTTTCCCAACCATTAAAAAAACCTCCCTGCATCCTTTGACACTGTTGCCCAGCCTTCATTCTGGAAGTTCTTTCCTCCCTGGGCACAAACCTGGCTGTTGTCTACCTGCTTAGCTACTCCTGAATCTTCTTTGCTAGATCATCATTCATGTCCCATCCTATAACTCTGAATGTCTCCTAAGGGTATGTCCTGGGTCCTCTTTTCTTTTTCTATACCCTTTATTGGTGATCTCATCAGATCCCATTGCTTCAACTATAATTTCTATGCAAATAACTCCCAAATTTACACACCCAGCCCTCAACTCTCTCCTAAGCTCTAGCCTTGCATTACTAACTTCCTGTTGAACATCTCTACCTGGATGTTCCAAAGGGATCTTTAGAACTCCACATTATCCAAAACAGGACTTATTATCTTGCCCTCTGCTCTGCCATGGTCCTTACACCTAATCTGAACAGACCCATCTGGACCAGAGACCATGACTCCCTTCCTGGGTGGACTAATATATTTAGTATGGAACCCTGCCTAGAGTTGGGCTTGTCCAGTGAGTGGAAATTCTCCCAAAGAGCTGAGATCATGCTTCAAAACCACATACCCAAGACATCTTGGTATCTACCCTGCTGCCACAAATGACCATTTCATCTCATATATATACTTTCTACCTCTTGCTTTTTGAACAGTGACCCAGTGAATATTACCTATCACTGCTTCTGGAAAAGGCATGAAAATAAATTAGCAGATGGCTTTACTCACTATTCTAGAATTTCCCCAAACAAAAGCTCCCCTCACTGGCTACCCCAAATGTTGTCTCTTTCTTAGAATATAAACTCCTTTAGGGAAGGTACTGGTTTTTGTATTTGTACAAAGTCATTAGCATGTAGCAGGTCCCTAATAAATGCTTTTCTATATTCATTCATTCATTCATTCATTCCCCCCTCTAACCTATCCTTTCTCAGAATTTTCCTATCTCTATTGAGGGGGCCACCACCCTTCTAGTCCATCAGGTTGGCAACCTTGAAGTCATTTTGACTCTTTACCTCTCTCTCACTCCTCATCCCATATCCAATCAGTCCCCATGTCTTCTCACTTCTACTTCTATAACATCTCACCCATGTTCCTTATCCTAGTCACTCACATAAATACCATCATAGCTTAGGCCTTATCACCCCTCATTTGGACTACTGCAATTGCCTCTTAGTCTCCCTGCTTCTGGCTTCTCAGCTTTCCAATCCATCCTCTACACAGCTTCCAAAATAATCTTCCTAAAGCATAGACAGTGTCATACATCTGCACAGGAATCTCAGTGGCTTCCCATTGCCTTTAACATAAAACACAAAAATTCTTGGGTTTGCATTTAATTTGGCTCTGGCCTATCTTTCCAGACTTATTTATTATTACTCTTTTATGTACTCTACATTCCAGCCAAACTGGACTTTCCTGAGCTTGGCATTTTATTTCCTGCCTTTGTGCAAAACTACCTCTTGTGCCTGGAATACACTTTCTCTTCATCTTCAGCTTCTTGAATACTTTCTTGTTGTTCACTTGTGTTCAACTCTTCATATGGGGTTTTCTCAGCAAAGATACATCGGAGTGTTTGCCATTTTCTTCTCCAGCTCATTTTACGGATTTGGAAATTGAAGAAAACAGGGTTAAGTGACTTGCCCAGGGTCACACACCTAAGAAGTATCTAAGGTCAGGTCTGAACTCAAGTCTTCCTGACTCTAGACCCTATGCTTGACCCACTGTGCCACCCCACTGCCAAGTAGAATCCTTAACTTCCTTCAAGTTTCAAGTGCCATCTCCTACAGGGAGAGTCTCCTGACTAGCTTGTCTTTACTTATCTGTGTAAAAATTATAGATGCACATGGCATAGTGGAAAATGTGCTGGGGCTAGAGTCCGGAAAACCTTCCCTGCCTTTGACACCAGCTGTGTGACCCTAGGCTAGTCACTAAGCTCTATGTGCTTCAGGCAGTTGCCTAGGACTAGTATAGGCTGCTGCAGCCTTTGTTAGTGTCGGAATTTCCCAGATGTCTCTTGCTTATTTATATAATATTCCACTAATTCAAAAAACCAACAGTCACTAAGAATTGAGGCACCAGGCCCTGTGCTAGCACATTGTAGAGGGTAAGATCTGTTGGGGCAGGGATGGGTTTTCACTTTGTCTCTGTGTTCCCCCAGGGTTTAGCACAGTGCCTGGCACATGGCAGACATTTAATAAGTGCTTGTTGAGTTTAATTGATTTGTAGAATGGTACTAGGCCTTAGAAGTATGAATCCCTGACCACCTGCTGACTGCCTCCAGTTGCTGAAGCAACAGTGACCCTTAATGGTCAGGTTGGAAACTGCAGCTCCAATAAACAGGAAGGAATCGATACATTACCAGATGAGCTTCTAGAAGCCAACTTAGAGATGAGAGAATCATAGGTTTTAGAGCTGAATGAGAGCTAAATTCAATTTTAAAGATAAAAGAGAGGCTTGCCCAACGGCAAAAGGCAATAAGCGGCAGAGCTGGGACTGTCTCCTCATTTCACAAATCAGGCTCACAAAGAACCTAGCACACAATAGGTGCTTAATAAATTCCAGTTGACCCGACTTGACTTATTTTCTTAGTTCATAAAGCAAGTTAATAGTTGCCTTTTCCAATGCCTCTTAATTGTTACTGATTCAGAGAAGACTCCAGGTTAGCCTACATACAGACACACTTGCCTCCCCAGGCTCCTGGGTGGGGGGGAGGGTGGTGGGTAAGGTGGAGATAGGAATGTGTCTTCTGTATTACCCATTAGACAGCCTGGGTATGTAGCTCCGTCTCTGCTGCCTACTAGCTATGAGGCATTGGGCCATTTCTCCTCTTTAAGCCTTGGTCTTCTCATCTGTAAAATGGGGGTGATAATACCTGTCCTGCCTACCTCACAAGGTTGGAGAACCTTAAATAATTCTATGGAAATGAAAATACTTTATAAAGTAGTTTGACCTGGAAGAGTCATGATAACAGATTTAGAGCTGAAAGGGACTTGGAGGTCATTTAATCTGATTCCTTTCTTTTTCAGATGGGGAAACTGAGGACCAGAGAGGTTCATTGATTTTCTCCAGGTCCCAAAGTTTCTAAATGGCAAACATTTGCCAAACATTCACATCTCATGAATTTTGGATTCAAACCCAGGTCCTTTAACACCAGATCCAAGTCACATGCTGCTTTCCTACCTAAGAGAGCCAGATATGACCACCTCAGAGGAGAAAGAGAAAGTTTCATCCTTCAACTTCCTCCCCACTTTTCCCCACTCTCATCCCCAAGATTCAGAGAGAAGACAGAGTCACTGGGAGAATATCAGCTTCATGTTGAGTGAAAAAATCTGAAGCTGGAGAGTAAGGGTGGAGAAATGAAGATAAAGGGAATGGGGTATAGAAGCAAAGAGTAATAGCATGCCCCCTCCCATTGCCCCGGCACAGCCCTTTGCTCCTGCCAACCAGGCAAAGAGTATGTTAGCTGCCTGGGGGTGGCTCTCCTCCACCCATCCCTGATTTCCAGGCTCAGGAGTAGCTGCTGTGTCTTCGGCGGAGAAGGGAGGCAGAGGGCATAGTGGATTCCTCTTGGTCGCTCTCACAGGCTCTCTGGATGAAGAGGAGCAAAGGGTGACCTAACTGTGGGGTCATGCCAGAGCTCCCTCTCCCTAGTGCTCAGGAGGGTTCTATCCCTGCCATATTGGGTCATTCAAGTATGGGGTTCAACTGTGGCCAAATCCATAAGGTTCAAGTGTACATAGATATGGATATACAGGCAGGCTCAGGGCTCAGGATGCCAGACAGCTCAAAGAAATCAATAAGCTAGCAGAGACTGGTAGGAAAACATGTAGAGAGGTTGGGGGACAGAGGGGTCTCACCATTTCCTCATTCTCCTTGCTTTGGCAGTAGAATGTATTCATTTCACAGAAGTGACTGCAGGGGGAGATCATATGGCAGGAGAGCTAGAGTGGGGGAAAGAAGGAGGTAAGGTTCTCCACCAGCTCCACTGCACTATTCTCATGCAGTGTAGAAATAATACTGGACTTTGAGCCAGGAAACCTGGGTTCAGAGGTCAGATTCAACACTTAACTGTATGACCATAGGCAAGTCACAACCCCTTGAAGTCAGTTTCCTTGTCTATAAAGTGTGACTAATACTTGCACTGCCTCACAGGCTTGTTATAGGAGAAGAAACATTAAAGTGACATATTAACATTATTCCTATGCCCACCTCTAGAGAGGATAATTCTTTGCCACCCTGGGCCAAGGTGGTTAATTCCTCATCAGAGGTCTCATGTTGGAGGTGACTGGTTAATAGGAAAAGCACTGGACTTAGAGCTAAAGGACCTGGGTTCAAACCAGCTTTGCTGCTGACTGTGCAACTTTGGGCAAGTCACTTAACTTCTCTGGTCCTCGATTCCTCATCTGTAAAAATGAAAGGGTTGGCCTATATGATCTCAAGTCCTCCCAGTTCTAATTCCTATGGTGCTATGTATAATCTTTCCAACTGTGAGACTGGGATTTCATGAATGTGGGAGCTGTGTTGGAATCCCAAAGTCCCAGAGGCTAAGCTCACAAAGGGAAACAGGTATCTGTATAGCTCACCTTCCACTTACGCTGAGAATTGAACTTGCGGAAGTTAGTCATGTTGGTAAAGGAGCATTCTCGATTCCGCTCTTGTTTGATGGTCAGAGGCTAAGAACATAATGGATGCTGTCTCATCTAGCCATCTTCCTACACAGAAGGCAGCCCAGCCTAACATGTGCTCATACCTCCCTTGCCCACTGATCCAGATCTTCAGTGCTCCAGCCTGGAGATTGACGAGTCTCACCCCGCCTTCCTCTTTAGGTTGGCACAACGTGGCTCTGGGCTTTCAGGCTAACTAATGAACCCACAATCTCACATGTAATACCTTAATCCACGGGTGAAGGAGAGCTTGAGATGATGTCATCCGTTCCCTGCCAAGTAGATAGACAGGGTTGGCACAGCCCTGGGTCCCTGCCCCTTCCCTGTCCCCATCCTCATTACCCCCTTTGCCCAACCTCATCTCCAAGTCTATTCTCAGACAGGTCACTTCTTGAAGGAACTGCCTTATTTCTTTCCACCCAGCCTTACCCCCTCCCTTCTGTGAGAGGACTGTAGTACCTGGAGCATGGAACAGACTTTACATATCATCTAATCCAATTTCCTCATTTTCTAGTTAAAGAACTAAAAGATTAAGTGACTTGCTCAAAGTCATTCAAGTGATCATTTATAACTGGTAAAGTCAGAATTTGAACCCAGATCCTGATTCTTTCCATAGTATCCCTTTATCTATTCTAGAAACTCTCTAGAATATGCAAGTGGAAACAGGCAAAGGAAATTCAACAGTGTCCAAGATTACTACAGAAGGATCGAGACATACAGTTGGTAGAGAGAATGGAGGAGTGGAGGAGAATTTCAAGGGTAGGTGCTTATTGGATACTTGGGGTTAATAACCAGCAGCTGGCTGATGAAGTCCTTGGCTATGGCTGATGTAGAACTGAAGCATGTGTCCTCATATTCAAAAGTGCCTTTGATAATATTGTTGGCAACATCATTTTCCGTTTCGCCCTGGAAAGGGGATATGCCGCTGAGCCTGTGGGGTCCACAGAGTGGGCATTCAGAGTGGGTACATCAGGGGAAATGGAATGATCAAACCTTCCCCCAGGAGTCCAGAAAGCTGGATCCAATTCATAGAATCTCAGAGTTGAAAGGGGTTCAAAGTCATCTAGTCCCATCTAGGATCCAAACCAATTCACCTCAGGCTTGTAGTATTTACTGTAGACATGCTAAAGACCCTCCCTCATCACCTCTCCCTTTATCCATTCCCAGCCTAATAATATATCCTCCCTCCAATGCCATCCCAACCTCCCTCCAGGGAATCAGGGTCCCTCTTGACTATGCTGACTGCTGGAAGGATGCCCCAGCTTCCCCAACCCCTTTGCTCTCACCTCCATGGGAGAAGGTGTTGGAGGGAAGGCAGTCCTCTGGTGTGTGGTAGTGGTGGTGGGGTAGGGGGGAGGAGGTACTCACAGGATATAAGTAATGACACCAACACTCCTAGAATAAAAGGAGGGCCTGGCTCAGAGAAAGGTGTCTACTTAGGATCTAATTTATTCTCCCTACCTCCTCAAGCCACAGATCACAATTTCAAATAATGGGGAGAAAGACACAACATGGAAAGGCCGGAAAGATAGAGCAAACAAACATGGAGACATAGGAGAGGGGGTAGGGAAAGGGAGGGGAGAGGAGGGAGAGAAAGCGGGGAGAGAGGGGAGAAGAACAGTAAATGAAACCAAAACTGGAAGAGAAAGAGAAAAAACTATGAGGAGAGAAATGGTGTGGGGGCCAAAGAATCAGGTTTAAGGAAAAGAGAGAAAAGGGGACTAAAGAAAAGGTTCAGAAAAATAGTGAGGGAGGAGCCTTCCAAGTGGAAGAGAACCCAAGGCCCTCCCTCCAAACTCCCCAGCTCCTTCTTCAACCCCTTTCCTCCCAGCCCACAATCCTCACCACATGTCTGCAACAACAGTGAGAGGTTCCAACTTGATCACTTCTGGAGCTGAAAGGGGAAAACGCTCATCCTGAGGAAGCCCAGGGTGGTGTCCTCCACACCTGGTCCCCACTCCGCCCTGCAGCTGGGCTCCTGAGTACCTGGGCTAGGAAGCCCTGGCAGGTCTCAGTCTGGAATTCCTATGCAGAGGACGATTTGTGGGAAGGAGGAAGGAGCAGGAACTGAGGAGGGAATGGGGGAAGGAGTCATATAGGGTCAAGAGGGTAAGGATGATTCTTTAGGGAAATGGAGTAAAATATCTCATGGAGGGCTAGAACTGCAGCAAGAAGGGATGGTGGCTAGGTGCTAGGGGAGACATGAATGGTGGAATAAGAAAGCTGTTAGGGGCAACTAGGTGGCACAGTGAATAGAGCACCAGCCCTGGAGTCAGGAGGACCTGAGTTCAAATCCGGCCTCAGACAATTGACACACTTACTAGCTGTGTAACTTTGGACAAATCACTTAACCCCAATTGCCCTCCAAAAAGCAAAAAAAAAAAAAGCTATTAGAGGAACATGCCCCATTGGCATTCATATCTCAGTGGAAATGAGCTCCTAAAGTAGAAGAGGTAGAAGACTAAAGATTGAGGAAGGCGAACTTTTCCTAAAACACAAAAACAAAAATCATTGCAACAAGACAAGGGGCTAAGGGAGATGATAACTTGATGAAAGGCAAGAAAATGGCTGAGAGGACCTCAGGAAGGTCTAACTAGTCAAAACTTAGTAAGCTGCAGACAAATGGGCTTTGGGAGTTTGAAGGGAGAGCTAAGATGGAGACTCTGATATCCTAGAACCCAGTCTCTCTACCTACCAACATACTCAGGAATCCCACACCAACTGTCAAGGCACATGTTCTTCTTAATTTTCTGGGCCATCCCAAAACCAATTATCTTGATCTTAGGTTTAATAACATCTTTCTGATGTAGCATGATGTTCTCAGGCTAGGGAAAGGGAAAAAGAAATTCTTGGCCAGCTCTCAGTTCCTGCATCACCAATAAACTTCCATTTGTTAGTTTTGTCAATCTGATGGATGTGAGGTATATTCTCAGATTTTCTTTAATTTGCATTTCTCTAATTATTAGCAATTTAGAGCATGTTTCTTTCCTTGAAAACTATCCGTTCGTGTCATCTGACCATATATCAATAGGGGAAAGACTATTATAAATTTGAAATTTGTTCCTTATTTATCTTGAAAATGAGAGTTTTAAAAATGTACTACAAAGATTTTTTTTACTTCCAGTTATCTGTTTTCCTGCTAGTCTTAGCTGTATTGAATTTGCTTGTAAAAATTCTTTTTAATTTTATGTAATGAAAATTATCCACTTTATCTTTTGAGATACTCTCTATTTCTTTAGTCACAAAGTCTTCCCCTATCCATATATCTGAAAAGTAATTTCTTCCTTGTTCCTCTAATTTGTCATTTAAATTTTATATCTAGGTCATATGTACATTTGGAACTTATCTTGGCATATGATGTGAGGTATGGTCTAAATAGAATTACTGCCAGACTGCTGCTGAGTTTTCCTAGCAATAGTTGTCAAACAGTTAGTCCTTACCCTAGTAGATAAGACCTATGAGTTTACTAAACAGTAATATTTTTTACTGAGTGATCTATTTTTTATTTTAATTAGTACCAAATTGTTTTGATTATTACTACTTTATAGTATAATTTGAGATCTGGTGCTGCTAGGACCCCTTCCTTCACACTTTTCCCTCATTATTTACTTTCAGATTCTTAACCTTTTGCTCCTTCAGATTACTTTTATTATTTTTTCTAATTCTATTAAAGTAATGGTAGCAATATTTGGAATCAAGATGGCGGAGTAGAAACAGGACTTTCGAGGGGCTCCGACTTCCACCTTCCCCAATTTATGCAAACGGTGACTCTGAACAAACTTTGGAGCTACAGAATCCACAAAATGACACAGAGAAGCTAACCTCCTGCTGAGGACAGCCTGGCAGCTCGGCTGGGAGTGGCAAGCACAGTGCTCTGGGAGCCGAGTACAGGCCCATGTAAGTCAGAGGTTTTAGCCCCAGGGAGGGCCTGACCAGCAACTGACTGGAGGGACCAGCAGCTGTGGTGGTTTCCAGAATAATCAACACATAGATGCTAAGGACAAAGTGAGAAGTCAGTGCAATGTGGACTTTGGGATCCAGTAGTTGGGAACCTGTTGGCTTTTGCCCCTGGGGCAAGATTCTTCTACCCTGTAGCCACAGCCACATGTGGCTGCTTTAGCTCCTGGCCTGCAGACTGTAGGGGAATCAAGCAACCAGTCTGAGGGGTAATCACTCATGCTTTAACCTGCTTGGATCTGGATTGCAGTATAGAGTGGAGGTCCTGGTGTGTGTGACCAGCTTGCCAGAGCATGTGGAAGGTTCAGAGAGGGCACCCAACTAATACCTCTGGCAGCTGAGAAAACCCCAGTGTTTGGGACAGAAGCTCCCCTGTCTGGTGGCGGAGTCCTACTGTAGTAAAAAGCCCCAAAGTCAAGTAATTGAGTGGCAGCATGACCAGGCAAAGGAAGCAAAACAAACAGAATAATCCAAGACTAGACTCCCATTTTGGGGACAAAAAGGATCAAAGCATGGAACAGGAGGAATACAGTGAAGTCAGAACTCCTGCACCAAAAGCTTCAAAGGAAAATACAAGCTGGTTACAGGCCATAGAGGACCTTAAGAAGCAGATAAGAGAAGTGGAGGAAAAATTAGCAAGAGAAATGAGAATGATGCAAGAACATTATGAAAGGAGAGTCAACAGCCTGATTGAAAAAAATAACACCTTAAAAATAGATTAACTCAAATGGAAAAAGAGGCTCAAGAAGGCAATGAGGAGAAGAATGCCTTAAAAAGCTGAATTTGCCAGATGGAAAAAGAATCTCAAAAGCTCACTGAGGAGAATCATTCCTTCAGAATTAGATTGGAGCAAATGGAAGCTAGTGACTTTATGAGAAATCAAGATGCTGTTAAACAGATCCAAACAAATCAAAGAATAGAAGGCAATGTGAAATATCTCATGGGAAAAACCACTGACCTGGTAAAAAGATCCAGGAGAGATAATTTTAAAATTGTTGGACTACCTGAAAGCCATGATCAAAGAAGGAACCTAGAAATCATCCTCCAAGAAATTCTCAAGTAAAACTGCCCTGATGTTTTAGAACCAGAGGGCAAAATAGAGGTTGAAAGAATCCACTGATCACCTCCTGAAAAAGATCCCCAAAAGAAAACTCCTAGGAATATTATAGCCAGGTTCCGGAATTCCCAGATCAAGGAGAGAATATTACAAGCAGCCAGGAAGAAACAATTTGAATATTGTGGAAACAAAATCAGGATAACACAGGATCTGGCAGCTTCTACACTGAGGGATCAAAGGGCCTGGAATATGATATTCCAGAGGTCAAAGGAGGTGGGGTTAAAACCAAGAATCACCTACCCAGCAAAACTGAGTATCATGTTTCAGGGGAAAATATAGTCATTCAGTGGAATAGAGGACTTTCAAGTATTCTTGATGAAAAAACTAGAGTTGAATAGAAAATTTGACATTCAGATAAGAGAAGCATGAGAAGGTAAACAGGGAAAAGAAATCATAAGGAACTTAACAAAGTTGAACTATTTAATTCCTACATGGAAAAATGATAATTATAACTGATGAAACTTTTCTCAGTATGAAAATAGTTGAAGGAACAGAAACATATATATAGTCTATATCAGAAGGTATATGGGCATATGAATACATATGTGAATGTGTGTATATATGTTTACAGGTATACATAGATAGAGGGCACAGGACAATTTAATAGAAAAGGATGATACCTAAAAGGTGAAATTAAGAGGTGAGAGAGGAATATAATGAGAGGAGATGGGGAGAGACAGAATGGGGTAAACTATCTCATACAGAAGAGGCAAGGGAAAATGGTTACAATGGAGGGGAAGAACAGGAAGGAAAAAGGGAATGAGTCAACCTTATTCTCATTGAATTTGGCTTAGGGAGAGAATGACTTACACAATAAATAGGGTATCCCACCCTACACGAGAGTAAGATGGAAGGGGATGAGAGGGGGGATGATGGAAGGTAGGGCAGACTGGGGTGGAGGGAAGTTGGAAGCACCCACTTTTGAAAAGGGACAGGATCAAAGTAGAGAATAGAACAAGTGGAAGGTGGGATAGGAGGGAGGGAAATATAGTCAGTCTTTTACAATATATCTACTGTGGTAATGTTTTGCATTAGCTATACATGTACAACCTATATTGAATTGCTTATCTTCCTAGTAAGGGTGGGTGACAAGGGAGGAAGGGAATGAATCTGGAATTTAATGTCTTAAAACCAAATGTTTAAATATATATATATATATATATATATATATATATATATATATATATATATATAATATTATTAATACTATT
>WOXC01010733.1:0-37079 GCA_011680675.1 Gymnobelideus leadbeateri
AGCCAAGATGGCGGAGTAGAAATAGCTCATCCAAGCCACTCTGCCCCCAGATTTCCCCCAAACTATGTAAAAGGGGACTCTGAACAACTTCTGGAGCCCCAGCACCCACAGAACGACACAGAGAAGCTAACCTCCCGCTGAGGACAGCCCAGCAGCCCTGCAGGAAGGACCAGCGCAGTGGTCTGGGAGCCGGCAGCTCGCAGAGCACAGGAGCCGAGCCGAGCCCAGGTCCACGTGAGCCGAGGTTTTAGCCCCAGGGCGGCAGGGCCAGCAGCCGGCTGGAGGAACCCCAGAACACCAGGAACTGTGGAGATTCCAGAATTATCAACATAGACTTGCCTAGGACAAAGTAAGAGGTTAGTGTCCTGTGGACTTTGGGACCTGTATTTGGGGAATGCGTCAGCTCCCTCCCCTAGGGGCTAGAAGCCTCTGAGGAGACACGCCATTTTGTAGTTTTCAGAGGCAGCTCCGGCTCCCAGCCTACAAATCGTGGGGAGATCCAGCGATCAGTCTTGGGGGGTAATCGCTCTTGCTTTAACCTCTCTGGATCTGGATTGTGATCTAGGGTGGAAGTTGTGGGTGGGTTTACAGCTTGCCAGAAACGGAAGCTGCCCCCCACACGTTTGGGACGAAAATTCCTCTATCTGGCCTTAAAGCCATAGTGTGGCAACAAGCCCAAAAGTCAAGCAATTAAGTGGCAACATGCCAAGGCAAAGGAAACAGAAAAATGCAACCCTAGACTCCTATTTTGGGGGTATAGAGCGGGAAAAGGACTGTGAGTTCAGAAGTCCTGCTCCAAAAGCCCCAGGGGAAAACATGAGTGGGTTGCAGGCCATAGAGGACCTTAAGAGGGACTTTAAAAATCAAATAAGAGAAGTGGAGGAAAAATTGGAAAGAGAAATGAGAAGGATGCAGGAAAAGTATGAAATGAGGATCAACAGCCTGACTGAGGAAAACAACACCTTAAAAAATAGACAAATGGCAAAGGAGGCCCAAAAGGGCAATGAGGAGAAGAATGCCTTAAAAAGTCGAATTTGCCAGATGGAAAAAGAATCTCAAAAGTTCACTGAGGAGACTCATTCCTTCAGAGTTAGACTGGAGCAAATGGAAGCTAATGACTTTATGAGAAATCAAGATGCTGTTAAGCAGATCCAAACAAATGAAAGATTAGAAGCCAATGTGAAATATCTCATGGGAAAAACCACTGACCTGGAAAATAGATCCAGGAGAGACAATTTAAAAATTATTGGACTACCTGAAAGCCATGATCAAAGAAAGAACCTAGAAATCACCCCTTCAAGAAATTCTCAAGGAAAACTGCCCTGATGTTTTAGATCCAGAGGGCAAAATAGAGGTTGAAAGAATCCACAGATCACCTCCTGAAAAAGATCCCAAAAAGAAAACTCCCAGAAATATTATAGCCAGGTTCCAGAATCCCCAGATCAAGGAGAAAAATACTACAAGCAGCCAGGAAGAAACAATTTCAATATTGTGGAAACACAATCAGAATAGCCCAGGACCTGGCAGCTTCTACACTGAGGGATTGAAGGGCATGGAATATGATATTCCAGAGGGCAAAAGAGCTGGGATTGAAGCCAACGGTCACCTACCCAGCAAAACTGAGGATTTTGTTTCAGGGGAAAATATGGTTATTCAGTGGGATAGAGGACTTTCAAGCATTCTTGAGGAAAAAACCAGAGTTTTTTAGAGTTGAATAGAAAATTTGACATCCAGACACAAGAAGGAAGAGGTGCCTGAGAAGGTAATCAGGGAAAAGAAATCAAAAGGAACTTATCAAAGTTGAACTATTTACATTCCTATATGGAAAAGCAATAACAGTGACTGATGATATCTTTCTCACTATGAAAATAATGGAAGAAGGGTGTGTGGTCATATGAATACATATGTGAATGTGTGTGTATATGCTTACAGTTATATATGGATAGAGAGCATAGGTTCAATCTGTTGGGAAGGGAGAATACTCAAGGGATGAAATTATGAGGTGAGAGAGGAAAGTGGCAAGAGGAGATGGGGAGAGACAGGGTAGGGTAAACTATCTCATGTAGAAGAAGCAAGGGGAAGTGGTTGCAAGGGATGGGGAGATTAGGAAGGCAAAAAAAAAGGCAAAACCACATTCTCATTGAATTTGGTTCAGGGAGAGAATGACACACATACTAAATGGGATATCTCAACCTGCAGCAGAATAGGGGGAAGGGGGATAAGAGAAGGGATGATGGATGGGAGGGCATCCTTGGGGGGAGGGGAGGTTGGAAGTACCCACTATAGAAGAGGGACAGGATCATGTAGGGAATGGACCAGGTGGGGGTGGGATGAGTGGGAGGGAATTATAAGCAGCCTTGTACAATATATCTACTATATAATGTTTTGCATAGCTAGACATGTACAACATATACTGAATTACTTATCTCCCCAGAGGGAATGGGTGACAAGGGAGGAAGGAAATGGATCTGAAATTCAAGGTCTTAACATTAAATGTTTTAAATATATATAAATACTATGATTAATAAAATTTATAGAGAATTGAGCCAAATCTATATGAACACAAGTCATTCCCCAATTGATAAATGGTCAAAGGATATGAACAGGAAGTTTTCAGAGAAAGAAATTAAAGATATCTACAAGCATATGAAGAAATGCTCTAAATCACTATTAATTAGAGAAATGCAAATCAAAACAACTCTGAGATACCACATCCCTCCAGTCAGATTGGCTAAGATGACAAAACAAGAAAGTGACAAATGCTGGAGAGGATGTGGACAAATTGGAACACTAATACATTTCTGGTGGAGTTGTGAACTTATCCAACCATTCTGGAGAGCAATCTGGAATTATGCCCAAAGGATTATAAATAATTTCATACCCTTTGACCCAACAATACCACTTCTAGGGTTATATCCCAAAGAGATCATAGAAGTAGGAGGAAGACCCATATGTACAAAATTATTTATAGCAGCCCTTTTTGTGTTTGCAAAGAATTGGAAACTAAAGGGGTGCCCATCAATTGGGGAATGGCTAAACAATTTGTGGTATATGAATGTAATGGAATATTATTGTGCTATAAGAAACGAGGAAGTGACGGATTTCATAATTACCTGGAGAGACTTATACAAACTGATGCTGAGCGAGAAGAGTAGAATCAGAAGAAATTTGTATACGATCACAGACATACCATATCTGTGATGACCAACTATGGCAGACTGGACTTTTTTCAGCAATGCAGTGATATAAGTTAATCCCGAAAGACTCAAGAAAGTGAGAAATGCGCCATCCAGAGATATAACTAGAAAGAACTGAGCCTGAATCCTGATGGAAGCAAACTAAATGATCTTATTCTTTTCATTGTTTGGTTTTATTTCTTCCTTACCATCTTTCATACCACCTAGTACAATACGCCTTTGTAATTGGAATAATGTCTAATATGAATGCATTTGCAGATCCTATACTGGACTATATGCTCTCGTGTGGGGAGGGGGGAGGGAAGTAAAGGAAATTTGAAAATCAAGGAACTATGGAATTGAATCTTGTTAACTGAAACTAAACTAATAAATTAATTAAAAAAAAACAAAAAAAATAAAAGGAATAGCAAGTTGTACATAATAGATTTGCAGTTTCATGTACAATCATCCTTTTTTCTATTTTACTATGTCATGGAAATGATTGTTTTATTTCTTAACTTCAGTATAAAAAATAAATATTTGAAAAAATAAAAATTATCATAACCTCTCCCCCCAAAAAAGGACATTGGCTCAGAATCCTTGCTTGGGGTCCTTGAGGTACCAGGGACAGCTCAACCTCAAGGCATTAAAGGTAATAATAGTCTCCCTGTGTTAAGGTTTAGACTCTATCTTTGAAGCTCGGAAAGTGTAAGCTCTTAACTTAGGAGGACCAGATGTTTGGTCACCAGGCTTGGCCAACAGCTCCTGAGCTCAAAGATAAGCCTTTAGTGGTAGCCTAGTCAGTTACTGGGGGCCCAAGAGAGATAGTGGCTAAGGCAGTTGCTCTGTGAAATTAGCCCCCAGGGATGCCCTGGGCCAACTGCTAAACTACTTACTTCTCCATTTGCAAGCAACCCAGAGAGGCTGGGGAGAGGGGGTCAAAACTTTTCCCTTCCCTACCCCTAACCCTGAGCTCTAAGATTTTCAAGGACTGGGTAGTGCAACCCATCACAACCTGGCCCTTTCCTATATTTCCATTCTTCTTATACTTTATTTCCCTCCACAGACTCTATGATCTAGTGACACTGACCTCCTTGTTATTCTTCAAACACAATACTCCAACTTCCATCCCCCATACTGGCAATAGTCTTCCTCCTTACCTTCGACTCCTTGCTTTCCTAGCTTCCTTCAGGACTCTGCTCAAATCCTACCTTCCTCAAGAACCACCCTCCCCTACTTCCAGTACCTCTCTTTGAGATTACCTCCCATTTATTGTCTAGATGTCTTGTAAACACATAGTTATTTATATTTTATTTCCCCCAATTAAACAGTGAATTCCTTGAGGGAAGGGACTGTGGTTTTGCCTTTATTTCTATCCTGAGTGCTTAACATAGTTCCTGACACATAGTTAACCCTTAAAAGATGCTTGTTGGTAGATGAGATCGAGAGTAAACTTTCCTGCACCCACCTCTACTCCCAACACACCTCTCTGTCCTATTTATAGTTTTTCTTCACAATCGTATTGGCCACAAAGGCATGTCCTCTATGTGAAACCCGGGTGAAATAGAAGACAGGAAAGCCTCACAGGGATGCTTCAAGGCAAGAACTTTGTAAATTGGAAAGCGTCACAGAAATGGAGGTCTTTGTCATGATCTTTCCAGAAACTACTTCCCTTCCTTCTCTTTCAGCATCACCAGGACAGTGAAGGGTCACTAGTCCATATGAAGATCAGAAAAGAAGCTGAGGATCGAAGTTCTGGAGACCAGAATACTCAGGAAGGCGTGAGGGCCATGGTCAAATATTTGGAGGGCTTTTTTGTAGAAAAGGGATGAGACTTACCTCTGTTTTAGGGGAGGCAGAATCAACATTGGTGGGTGGAAGTGGCAGAGAGGAAAATGTATATAAGGAGATATAAGGGAAGACTCCTTAGCAATAGTAGGATACTCTGTTTCTGAGGTAATTGGTTCACCTTCATTGAGAGTCTTCAAGCACAAGCTCAATGACCACCTGTTGGCTGTTATTATGGGGGTTCCCCTCTTGAAATTAGGATTGAACTAGATGGTCATGAAGGTCCCTTCCAACTCTAAACTTCTCTAATTCTGTGGCTACTTAGGCTCAGAGGGGGAAATTTGATTTGCCCCCAAATCATGAAGGTAACAGAGTCAAGCCATGGATCGCCATCCTCTGATTCTAAAGCTGGAGCTTTCTTGTATGCACGGCTCTTCACTGGTCTGTGCTATATGTTGTTCTTGTTTGACAGATGAGGAAACAATCCCAGAACTCCCTGATTGCCCAATTGGGTAAATGCCCTGCTCATTAAATTGATTTTTAAGGACTCATGGAATGTCAGAGTTGGAAGGGACCTCAGTGGCCAGCTAGTCCAATTCATATGCCCAAAGAATTCCTACTACAACATAGCCAATGAGTGGCTGCCATGTTCTGCATGAAAGCATTCATTACTGGCCAGGAATAGGAGAGGGGAAACTCACTATTTCCCAAGCAGCTCTTTGACATTCATCTATTGTTCATCTCCCTCAGTTCTGAGGACATTCAGAGATTCTGTTATTCTGTAAATTTTAATCCTGACTCTGTTACTCAATACCAATGTCACATTCCACATAAGGAGAGCTCTGATCATTAGGACAATTTTCCTGACATCAAGCCTAAATTTGCCCCTTTGTAACTTCCAACCTTGCTCTCAGCTCTGCTCTCTAGAGCCAAAATAGAACAAATCTCCACATGACAAACCTTCAAAGACCTGAAGACGGCAATCATATCTCCTTGGAGACTTCTCTTCTCTAGGATAACCATCCTCAGCTCCATCAATCAACCCTCACATGACATGAAATTCATGGACCCCATCTTAGATGTCTCCTCTGGACACTGCCCAGTTCACCAGTGTCCTTTCTAAAGTGTAATGCCCACAAGTGGACATAATATGCAAGATGTGGTCTGATGAAGACAGAGTACAATGGCGCTATTACTGCCCTATTACTGGAAGTGACTCTGGATGTGTGTACTTGATCTGTCCTCTTCCTGACCCTGGCCAATGTGGAGAACTACCACAGTATCTATAAATACTACCTTATAAAGAAGGTTTATGGTATTCTCATTGTGCTCATGTAATATTATTAATAATTTTTATAACATATTTTATGGCACTTTCTAGTTTACAAAAGCACTTTATCCACATTATTCTTAATTAATCTTTATAATCATTTGTCATTAGACAGATGGTGAAACTGAGGTACAGAACTAAAATGTCAAGAAGCTCACAGTTAAAATCTGTGGGAGAACCAGCACTCAGATTCAAATCACCTGACCCCAAATCCATTCTCTCTCTTTAAAAAAAAAAAGTCTTTTATTTTTAATTTATGGAATAAAGCAAGCATTTTCATAACACTATAATGAAAAGGTGATTGCATATGAGACTATAAATCTACTATGTACAACTTTCTATTCCTTTTTTTTTCTTTTTGGAGGGCAATTAGGGTTAAGTGACTTGCCCAAGGTTACACAGTTTTTGTGTTAAGTGTCTGAGGCGCATTTGAACTCAGGTTCTCCTGACTCCAGAGCCAGTGCTCTATTCACTGCACCACCTAGGCAACCCAGGCTATTCCTTTTAAATATGCAAACAAAGTCACGTCGTGAATTTCTTTTTATCCTCTTTCTTCTAATTTGTGTCTAATGATGGCCAAACCCAAGTTCTTTCCACGAGAAACACTGGAGGGTGTCCTCTATACTAAAACACTCCTGTCTCATTAGCCTCATTAGGGATGGAGATGGGACCCTTAAGGAAGGTTATCTGCTCTCAGTAACTCAAATAAGATTAGACCTGGAAAGACCAAACAGCTTTATGCCCTTTACAACCATTCCCACCTAAACTTCCTGCAGAATTTACCTGTTCTTGTTTCTTTTTCTTCTGTTTTACTCCATTTGTGTTCCTTAACACAACCAAGTTGAAGTTGGCTAAAGAGAAAAGTAGTTTCATTCCATGCCAAACCAATAGAGTTGGGTAGATCCTGTACCCCAGGGGCCCAAGGAGTAACAATCACATTCTATATTTCTATAGCCTTTTAAGGTTTCAAAAGTACTTTCCTCCCAACAAACCTGAGAAGTAGGTAGTATAATATTATTATCTCTACTTTAAAGATGAAGAAATTGAGATGAAGAGAGGTTAAGTGATTTTTCCAGTTATATATCTAACTTAACAATCCAAATCTTCCTCTCCCACACCCATCACCACCTGCTGCCCAGTGGTGATGGGAGATGAGTCAAATAAAACATAAAGTCTTAAAGAAGGTAGATATAGGATTCTTTGTCCTCTTTCCATATGGGAAGTTAAATTAGGCTTTGGAAATCTCTGGTCCACCACTATGCTGGAGATTGTAAACTCATCTGATATTTAGGAAAGATGGAACACAAATTGTGGTGTTAGAAATGAGATGACATGGAGAAAGCATTTGTTATGAGGTTATGATCAGGTTTCAAGGGGTCCTGGGAAAAGATAAGAAGGATCCAATGACCCAGAACTTCCACAAGAAAGATGGGAAATTCTCATCGAGTAAAACTTTAAAAACAAAATCAAAAAACTCAGATCATGGAAGAAAGCAGAAGCTACCCAAAGAAACCAATGTGACTGCACAGGGATCTTATCTCATAAACTTAGATTTCAAGAAAGGTGAAAGTAATACAATATGAAAAGCTACAAAGGAGTGTCATTATCCCTAAAACTAGAGCCAGGAGCACTCTATCACTGAATAAGCTGAGCCTGACAAGGAAGACTGACAACAACAAATTTGTTTTGGGTTTTGTTTTTAAGCGTATTGAAGAGAAATAGTGGGAGAGAGAGCTAGGTTTGCTGCTCAAGGTTGATTGGACCATAATAATGGATGATGATGAAAAAGCGAAACACCTGCCTGGGGAGACAGTGATATAGTGAAAAGAACTGTCTCTGGAGACAGAAGGCCTGGGTTCAAATCTTTCCACTGATATTTATTACTCTTTTGACCTGGGGCAGGTTCCTTGAGTCCCCTAGACTCTGGCTTCCTCATTTCTAAGATGAGGAAGTCGGCCTAGGTAGGAAGTCGGCCTAGGTAGGAAGTCGGCCTAGGTAGGAAGTTGGCCTAGGTAGCCTCTGAGGGCCTTTTTAGTTCCATCTTCAAGAACTTCTCAACTCTTGTCTCTTTTCTATGCCAAGGTGATTCTTTTGAAGCAAAAAGTGAAAGTTGCAGAAAGAATAACTTAATGTAAATATTTGGAGAAGCATCTGACCTATTAGATCTGTCTACAAATTACTGTAAAACCCTGGAAGAGAGTGGCTTCCCACTTATTAAAGGCTTCCAGGCAGAGACTAGGTGACCACTTGTTACTGACTCCATAGAATTGATTCTTCTTCAGATATGGGTTGAACTAGAACAAGAAAAGTCACTTAATCTCTCAGCCTCAGTCTATTCATCTATA
The DNA here is from genome assembly GCA_011680675.1 of Gymnobelideus leadbeateri. Lineage (NCBI taxonomy): Eukaryota > Metazoa > Chordata > Mammalia > Diprotodontia > Petauridae > Gymnobelideus > Gymnobelideus leadbeateri. The sequence goes on from WOXC01010733.1 coordinate 8,640, forward strand.
AAATGTGGATAATAACACCTGCTTCAGAGGGCAAACAGGACTTTTATGCCCCTCTCTTGGGACCCATTGATAGATTTTTGGGGGGTGTCTATGTACTTAGGACAAATTACATCCTTAGTTTCACTAACCTCTAATTAAAATACAGTATTTCTTTTAATTGTGTTTTTAAAAACCATTATCCTGAGAATGGGTCCATAGGCTTTGCCAAGACTGTCAAAAGAGTTCAAATCACAAAGAAAGATTAAGAACTCTTGAGTAGATGGATTCAGTAAAATTAAAGACTGCTTCCTAGACCTGGAATACAAAGATTCTGTGGTTCTACAAGTTTTCATCTTGGTGGCTGCATGATTTCAGTCTGTTCCTCATTCTGTTATTCCATAAATTTTAATTCTGACAATGATACTCAACACTCATGTATCCTGGTGCAAGCCACTAAGCCTTGCAGGTCCTCAGCTTTGACATAACAATAATAATAGCCCTTAACATCTATGTAGTGTTTTAAGGCTTGCAAGATGTCTCATTTATATTATAGCACCCTGTGAAGTAGGTATATTATTTTCAAATTTTACATACAAGGAGACTGAGGCTGACGGACGTTAAATGACTGGCCCAGGGCTATACAACGAGTAAGTATCTGTGGCAAGATTTGAATTTAGCACTTCGTGACTCTAGGCCCAGAACTCTTAAGGCACTGTGTTATCTAGTTGTAACCCCTTCCATTTCTAACATTTTGTATTTATATTCTATGGTCCCTAATGGTTCAGTATTAATGGTTCTAAAATCTTTCTGAGCTGTGACATTCCATTTTCTATTTTCCAAGTTTCCTTCCAGTTCTAGGTCCTATAAGACATTACCACATATCCATCTTTTAACATTCCCTTTTAATCTTTAAGAATGAAACACTCTGGGCCCATTTGAAATGTTTGTGTAAAGATCAGGGGAAGAATGCCATATGCAGGACAAAGAAGAGGGAACAATGATTTGAACTTTCAGAAATTTGGTTTATTTCAGGAAACAAAAGGGAAGGGAAGAGACAGGCCTCAACCTAAGCCCTCCAGTGGCATTGTGGCATAGGTCTTGGCTGATTTCTTCAGTGGAGCCAGCTCAGTAAGAGCAGGCAAAAGGCAGGCAACGACGGCACGGGGCTCGACGCCAATGACCCCCTGTTAAGAAAGTTACTCCTTCACATTCCACTTCTCTACAGCCTCTAAGGAATTCATTGCTCACTTGTGCCCAGCACCCTCATCCTATTCTTCTTCATAGTGGCCCCAGAAGAGCCTGGAGACCTCTTCTTTAGAGACCCTTAGGCATGGGATTGCAGTGAATAAACTAGGGCTACCTTCCATGTCCCTTGGCTGCCCATTGAATAAGGTTTCCTGACTCCACCACCAAATTCCCCCCGGGGGACCAGAGTATGGGTGACATGTCATTATGTGACATAGCAAAACAGAAACAACATAGGAGAGATTTCCCTGCTACTCCTTTCCCCTGTTCTACCACATCCCCCGGGTTCCCTTGTTCCTACTCACCTCGGGTACAGAAGGCTACACAACGGCCCCCACCATTTCCAGGTTGGCCTGCTGCCCAGTTAGAATATGTCCAACGACTCCCATCAACCCACCAAAATCTCTTTCTGCAATACTACAGATCAGATGAGAAAGGATAGGTCAGGGGCAGAGACCATGAAATTGAATTTCACACATGTCATACAGGAAAGCTAACTAAGAATATCCCTGGCAGTCTCAGTCTCTGAACAACAGAGCATTATGGGTACTGGGTTAAAACAAGCACTATTCTAAATAGGCAAATGTTCATAAGAACTGTCCAAGCCAAACCCACTGAAAGCCAAAGGCAGCCTTCTTTCAGTCATGCCCACCACCCATAGCATCGAGTGGACATCATTAGGGCTTCTGCAAAGCCAGGGAAATAAAGAACTGTGCCATGACTAGGTAGTAAGCTGAGCCTCTTTAAAGAGAGCTGGGGTAGGGGAAGGGGGGACTCCATGGCCAGAGTTATTTTCTGTTCTTTTCTTACCCTCCCCCTGACTTTGGCTCCAATCCAGATCTGGCCCTGGTTGATTCCACTAGACAAACACTGGATGCGGTAGTTGGTGTGGGAGCTGTGGATAGAGACCAGATGGCCTCGATAGCAACGTCTGCAGATTCTCTGTGGGGACAGAAAAGAAAAAGGAGGAAAGAAGCATGAATGGGGAATCCCTCTTATTCCTAAACTCTGAGACCTCCATGAATTTTGGTATAACAGGTTTCAGGAAGACAAAAAAAGGAAAAGGAAGAGAATGAGAAAAATGGTCTATGTATATACTTTTATGGTTAATGAAATGCTTTAAATGCAGCATTATATGAGACTCTCACAGTAATCCTGAGGTAATAATAACTCACATTTCAATTGTCTTTAAAATGTTTTTAGCCTGTACCAATTCATAGCTCCATCATCAGTTTATTCATGTGCCTGCTTTCTCTTAGCCCTTCCAGCATGTGTCATTTTTCTTCCCCCCACCCCCAGCTTCACTAATCTGATAGGTGAGGCAAAATGCCAAAGTTGCTTTAATTTGTGTTTCTCTTCCAGACAGAGAGGTAACAGACTAAATATACAGAATAAAACATACATTTTTGGACCTGGCCAATGTGAGGTTTTGTTTTGCTTGACTACAAATCTTTGTTATTATAAGAGTTTTGCTGGGTTTTCCCCCCACTGGTGCAATGAGAAAGAGGAGAGAGAAAAATGTTTATTAATTTAAAAAATTTAATGAGAAATTTTCCTCTCTATGTGGCCATAGGCAAAGTATCTAACATCTCAAAGTATCAGTTTTCTCATCATGAAATAAGTATACTAATATACATGGTACCCACCTCACAGAATTGTTTTAAGGTTCAAGAGAAATAATTTATGTAAAGCACTTTGCACCCTTTAAGGCACTATATAAATGCAACTTATCTTCATTATCATTTCCTTACAACAACCCTGAGAGAGAAGGGTGGTTTAAGTAGTGTTGTCTTCATTTTTAGAAAGAAATTAACTCAAAGCAATAAAGTGATTTGTCCAAGCTAATACAACTAATAAATGGCAGCTATATGTCTCAAACTTATTAGCCCTCAGTCCAGGGCACTTTCCACTCTCTGCTAATGATCAAATCCATTAAGGTAAACTTAATGCTATTATTTCAGCAATAAATCTTGGAGTGGTAATGTGAAAAGAGCCAGGGGTGGAAATCTGGAAACCTGGCTTTTAGTCACTGATCTGACACTTTCTATGTTATCTTAAGCAAATAAAAACCTCTCTAGAGGTTGTTTTTGTCTGCAAATTGAGGAGGTTCAGCTGGATGATCTTAAAAGTCCCTCCCAGCTTTGGCATTCTCTACTATTATGATTCTAAGGACATTTCTGGTCCAATATGTCCTTTCCCCTTTTCTCCTGCTTCACCACTCCTTTTCCAACCTTTATCTTTACTTCAGTACTTCATCATGAAAAATTAATAAAGAAAAAAAGAGATTAATCTTCCTTCCTGTTTTCCTTCTTCCCCCACTCCCAAGACCTTTATCCCCATCTTGTTTTCACTCACCTGAGCTCTTCCAAAAGTCCTTGCCTTCTTAACAATCAGGAACCGGCAGGTCTCACATTCTGGGCTACCCAGTATACGGACTACATCCTCTTCCTTTGGGCAAAGGTTGGCATCATCCTCAGCAACTTCAACCTCTTCCCCTTTATCATCCTCTTCCTCATCCCCTAGGGCCAAGTCATCCCCTTCCTCTGGAATCTCCAGGTCCTTAACCAAGGTCTTTTCTCCCTCTGATGCCTCTAGTTCAAGAGCCTCATTTTCTGGGAATGAGAAATGGAAAAAGTACTGGACTGAGAAGGAACAGGCCAAGGTTCTAGATTTAGTCATCAGTTCATTATCTAACTATATTCAAGTCATTTCCCTCTGGGTCTCAGTTGGACTAAATGATGTTGCATATCCCTTTCACATCCAATGTTATGGTTTTATAAATGGCCCTCCCCTTTCAGTACCACACTTCTCTAAGAACATGCTCCCCTAAATACCATGGACAGGTTCCAAATCTCAATACTTCAGTGCACAGTCTTACCTAAAAGGGAACTTTGGATCTCAACCTGTCAGTGATTAATTGCTGAGATTCTTTATCACCTCAGATATGAGGACTCTATCCTTTAGAGTCCAGAGTCTGAGTTCTGTTTGATACAGTGGAAAGAATATTGGTCTAAGAGTTACAAAGACTTGGATGTGAGTCCTAAATCTGTCACTGAATGGTTGTTTGATCCTGGGAAAGCCATTTGCTTTCCCTAGGACCTTAGTTTCCTCATACATGAACAGAAAAAGGTCAGACTATCTGAAATATAGTATCTCTTCTGACATTCCATGTTCTGATTTCCTTCTCAGCAGCAATACTCTGTTCTTTATGTTCTAAGGTTTCTCCCAGCATTGACATTCTAAGTCTATGGGCATCTGACCAGATCTGGTCTGATTGAAAATCTAATTCAGGTGAGCTATGGCTCAAAGTCTATAGAAAGTAGAGAGGAACAAAGAGAAAAGGACACAGCCTGGGATTTTAGGGAGTGGGAAGATACTTACTCAGATGAACAGAAGACACTGTGCCCAACAGGAGAAGCGTTAAGATGAGAGGTAATTTCATCTTTAACAGTAGAAAAGCAGTTGCTCCTTCTTCCCCTAATTTCTCTTTCAGAACCAAAGGTCTACAACAAGCTACCCACGAGCAGAAATAAACACTAAATTCTTGACTGAAGGGAAGACCTGTAAAAAGGAGCAAGTAAGATAGGGCATGAAGAAAGGAGGAGGCATCAAAGGGAAGGAGAAGGATGACAGAAAAGAACCCTCAATCCTACTCCTGTTTTCCAAGGGTACAAAGAACACTTTCTGAGTGATATTGATGAGGTATGGGCTCTGGGAGCCCATACCTCATCATTATGTGTACTGGACCATGTTCTATTCCTCCATGTAGGGTTGATAGGTTAATAATGGAAGTAGTGGAAGAAGGAAAACAGGGAGAGAGGGTGGTGGCAAGCCAGTAAGTAGCTGAAACAGGCTTAGAAAGCCTGTTCCCTCCTCAAAACTCAGGAAGACCAAATGTATCCAACCACATGCTCCTAACCTGCTTCCCACTTCCATGACTGAGGGGAGTTCCAAGGATCATATATAGTTTATAATTCCAGATAAGATGAAGCCATGGGGAAAAGAAAAAGAGAAGAGGTGAGAATGGAAGGAACTACAGTTAAAATTAGAAGAGTGGTTCTTGAGCCCAGGTTTTGCCATTTGTTGGTATATGACTTTAAGCAATTCACTTGACCCCTCTGAACTTCAGTCACCTCTTCTGTAAGATTGGGATGATCCAGTCTTGTACAGCGACTACAAGAACAACATATGAAATGCCATATCCATATCTGCTATTGTTATCATCTTGGTTCCAACCTCTAAAAATAGAAGAACTCTCACCTGTAATGGTTTAAGGATTCCAGTGATGAACCAATGAATAATTACAAAGAATCAAAAACTTACAGTGTTTTCCTTCTTTAAGCCAAAGAGCAGTGACTTAGACATCCCCCCCACCCCCACCCTAGAGCTTAGCATCTCCTTAAAGAAAGAAAAGCATCGGTTTTAGGAAAATCAAATGCTAGCCTTTGGATTCCATTTGCCTCAAGCAAGAAGAAACTCACCTCTTCAGGAAAGCAGAGATGAAGACTAGATCTTCATCATTTCTGTGAGCTTGCGTGTTCTTGACAGGGTCTTATAGAAGGACATTGGAGGAAGTAGCCAATGAAGAAAAGATTGCGCCAACCCAAGGGAGATAAACTGATAATAACTGTCTTTCCACATTTCTTCTCCAGGGCTGTCCATCACCCAGCTGATGCCCTGGGTCTCCTGACACTTGCCCACTCCAAAACTGATAGAGATTGCTCTGGAAATATCCTTCTGTGTACACCTTGTATTCACAACAACCTTATGAAGTGTCTAATGCAAATATGAGTATCCCCACATTACCGAAGAGGAAATTAAGGCCAATAGAGATAAAGTGATGGCAAGTTTGATACAAAGAGGGCCAGATTGAAACTTTAAGGGCCTGGGTTGGGATTCCAGCCCTATCATTTACTATTGGAGTCTCACTGGATGTATCATTTAACCTTTCTGGTCCTCAATTTCCTTGTCTGTAAAGTGATAGAGGTGACCCAGATTACTCTCAAAGCCCCCTCTATAGTACTAAATATATGATCCTGTGACTTTCCAAGGATTATGCAGCTTGGGAGAGGCAAATTTTGTTGTTTAGTCATTTTTAAGTTGTGTCTGAATTTTCATGACCCCATTTGGGATTTTCTTGACAAAGATCTTGGAGTGGTTTGTCATCTGAAGTTGGAACTCACAATCTCACAATTATGAATTCTCACAATCCTGGCCTCTGTCTGTTAGACTTGGCTAATGTTCTGTGGGTAGGAGATAAACCACTGGTGATAAAATGCCTATGGTCTTCCTAGGGAGCTAGCTATATAGGAGATAGCAAACAGGGTGAAGTGACTTGCCCAGGGTCACACAGCTAGGAAGTATCTGAGGCTGGATTTGAACTTGGGAAGATGAATTTTCCTGACTCTGGGCCCAGCACTCTATCCACTGTGCCACCTACCTGCCTTGGGAGTGGCAAAGTTGGGATTCAAACCGAGGTTTTTCCTCACCCTCACTGTAAGACATAGCTACATAATTTCTCACTGTAAAGAGCTGATAATATAGATAAGGAGCACAGACTAATTGACACGGCACCCTGAAAGAATCAATGCACTGATAAACTAAATTGCAGTATGACCCTTCAGAGAAAGCAGAGATCCCTACGAGCTGGGGAAGTCAGGAAGGGTTATCTAGAAAAGGGGTGATTGGAGCTGGACCTTAAAAGATGGATCAGACATGAATGATTGGCAGAGAACAGCAGGTATACTAATACATGGATTAAGGCACAGCATGATAAAGGTGAACAAATCATGATGTACATGCCTTATAGCATCTTCATAAGGAGCCAGGCCTGGCTGAAGTCAAGAGGTCATTACATGTAACTTGTTGCTGCTGTCCTTTGCCCTTCATTCTTGAATAGGATCATGACATCAGGAAGGGGGTGCCATGATGTGCAAGTGAATTGAAGTAAGGGAGGGCTGGGTCCAATGGGAAGATAGGGATGAGGATGACTAGAGATGGCCCCAGATACAGGGGGAAACCTTGGTCTTTTTAAGGAATTTAACAGGTCTCAGCTTGACTAAGGCAATACTCATTCAGTGACTAAGGCTAGGCAAGAAATAAAGCAGAGAATGGCCTCTTTCACCTGGTCAAAAAAAAATCAGTCTGGGAGGGGAAGACCCACAAGGTTTTGGGCCAAAACAGAAACAATTGCTATTTACATTCACTCTGAGCCAATCAGGGTCCAAACAATAACCAAGTGGAGCTTGGCCTGGGACTTATTACTGGCCAATCAATGAAAGCCAATGTGATTTGGGTTTAAGGCAAGAACCTTAAGAAAAAAATTTAACCTGTAAACTCTAAGACATCTTTCAAGGTTTCAGGGATCAAAATTTACATTCCTTTGGGCAGAGCACATGGTTAAGGACCTGATACCCTATGGAAGCAATGGGAAATAAAGGTTAATAGGGCTGAGTGGAGCCACATTCTCCAGAACCTTGAAAGAAAAGGAAAGGACTTTGGAGTTGTCTCATCTACAGAAACACTGATGTATGACCCAAGGGCAAGTCATTCCACCTCTTCAAGCCTCAGTTTCTCCATCTGGAAAATGGGAATTACAATACTTTTCCTATCTATCACATGGGCTTGTAGTTGGAAAAATACTTTATGTGAGTCACAAAAAGCTATATAAAATTCTAGATGGTGAAGATTGTGGTGATGATAATGGTGAAAATACAGTGCCAAACAGTGGTTTCAGGCCAGGAATAAGAGGTGTGGGAGAGTTTCTTTGACATTTAACCAGATTTAGAACATTGTTTTCAAAGAATCTCTGTCACTGATGGATAACAGAACCCAAGAATCTTAGAGCTATAAACAGAACATAGAATTTCAGAACTAGAAGGGACCTTAGAACATAGGATGTTGAGAAGTGATATCAGAATATAGTCTATAGAATGTCAGAGCTGAGAAACACCTCAAAATAGAATATTAGAGCTGGGAGTGGATTTAAACTATAAAATGCCCATGCTGTGAGTGATACCAGATTGTTGAACATGGAAGAGAAGAGACCTTCGAATTTATCTTGTACAAGCCAGCAAGGTTACACAATGTGGTTATGGCAAGAACCAGGGTAGAACCCAAGCCTCCCAATTCCTACAGGAGAGTTCTCTCCACCACACTTAGTTAATCTCACCTGGTTACATTGAGTGTAGGGTGGGAGAACCAAGGGGGGCCTAAAGTCACCTAAGCACACACTCAAGTCATAAACCAACCAAATTAAAGATGGAGAAGGGTATTTCCATAGGGTCAAGGTCTGGATATGCATAAGGATGGGCTTGGGGTCAAGCTGGAGCAGATTTGGGGAAAATACTATATAGCAAAGGGAAATGGTGGGGGGAAGGTGACACGAATCTCTCTGTGTAATTGGAAGATTCCCACACCCGACTTTCTGCCTTTCTGAGTGATTCAATTATCCTTCCCCATGGTTTCTCCCTAATCAGAAGATGGTTAGGGCCAGAAGTTGGAACTCTGTTCTCCCAATCCTGGCCTCTGTTAGGCTTGGCCAATATTCTGTGGGTAGCAGATAAACTGTTGTTGATAAAAAGGCCTATGGTCTTCCTAGGGAGCTAGCTGCATAGGAGATAGTAGCCTTTTCTGTTGCTAAGTGAAAACGTGCCCCAAGCCCTCTTGCTGAGCTCACAGACTTCCCTGTTTGGGGGCCTCACTGGAGTTGAGCAAATGCTCCACAATGAGAATAAAACAATGAAGGGGATAATGCTAATAGCTACTTTTAAGGTTTCCTTCCAAAGCACTTTACAATTATCTCATTCCATTCTTGCTATAGCCTTGGGGAATAAGCGCTAATATTGTCATTATTTTATAGATGAGGAGACTGAGGCTGAGAGAAGTTAAATGGCTTGTGGGGTCCCATAGCTAAGCAAGAATCTGAGGCAGGAAGTTGTCTTTCTGTCTCCTAATCTAACATTATATCCATCGCACCATCCAGGAGCCTCACCTTACCAATTCACTTTCCATACAACTGTCAAAAAGAATCTTCCTAAAGTGCAAGTTTGACTATGTTACTCCTCTGGTTAGGAACCCTCAGCGTTTCCATATTATATCTAAAAGAAAACAAAACTCATTAGGTTGGCTTATTTTGTGAAGTTGGAAATCTCACATACATTTATTATTGGACATGCAATGGGTATAAACCAAAAGATAGGAGTAGTCCCTTTAATGATGCTTAAGTCTGTAACTAAAGGAACAGCTTTCAAAATGGTAGGGTAGCAACGTTTACTTCTTATTGGGTGTGGCATAGGATATACATTATGCACACATATATATGTATATATACCTATGTATACACACATACATAAATGTCATCATATTAACAATTCTTTATAAGGCAATCTTGATCTGATTCCAGAATTTCCTCCCACTTGTAACCATTCTTATTTCCTATTTTAATGAAAGTTCACTGAAGAATGGGACAATTTTGTTTTTTCTTCTGTGCAAGGAACCTGAAAATCTTGTGGAAATATATGGGGAATGGGGCGGCTAGGTGGTACAGTGAGTAAGAGCGCCGGCCTCGGAGTTGGGATGACCCGAGATCAAATCCGGCCTCAGAAAATGAGCACCCACACATAAATAATGACTAGCCGTGTAACCTTGAGCAAGTTACTTAACCCAGTTGCTTTAAAAAAAAAAAGAAAAAGAAAAAGAAAAAAAGGAAATATATGGGGAAGAGGCTGCCACAGTATGGGCATCACAATGGCAGAATTTTAAAAACCCATTGCTTATTACTACCCTTCATATGTTTTCTGTTTCAGCTGAACTGGCTTAATTGCTGTTCTCCAAATTCAGCATCCCATCTCCCACCTCCACACCTTTGCACAGGCTATCTGTCCTTCATGCCTGAAATGCCCTCCTTCATACTAGAGATGTAGAGGTAAAAATACACACAAGAAGTAGAGATGAAAAGGGAGGGCATTCCAGGTATGAGGGACAGTCCACTAGTGCAAAGGCAGATGTTTGGCATATAATAAACATTTAACAAATGCTTCTCAAATGGCTGAATACATGGAAAATAGAATGGCTGTATGAGGAATTGCATGAAAGCCAATTTGTGGGACACTAATGCACACTAGTGGAGTTGTGAATAGATCTAACCATTCTGGAGAGTAATTTGGAACTATTTCCAAAGTGCAACCAAATTGTGCATACCCTTTGATCCAATGATACCACCATTAAGTCTGTATCCCAGAAAGATCATAAAAAAGGACAATGACCTTCATGCCCCAAAAAATTTATAGCAGCTCTTTTCATGGTGGCAAAATATTGGAAACTGAGGGAATGCCCATCAATTGGAGAATGGCTGAACAAGCTGTGATAGATGAATGTAATTAAATACTATTGTGCAATAGTGAACAGGAAGATTTCAGAAAAACTTGGAAAGACTTGTATGAGCAAGGTGAAATAAGCAGAAGCAAGAAAACATTGTATACAGTAACAACACTGTGTGATGATCAACTATGAATGACTCAGCTCTTCCTGGTAACACAATGATCCAAGACAAGTACAAAGTACTAACAGAGGAAAATGCTGTCCACATCCAGATAAAGAACTGATGGACTATAAGTGCAGATCAAAGCATTTTTTTGCTCATTTTATTCCTTTCCATATTTTTTCTTATGTTTCTTCTTTCACAACTGTGATCAATATGGAAATATGTTTTACATGATAGCACATGTATAACCTATATCATGTTGCCTATCATTTTCAGATGACAAGACGGGAAGGTGGGAGGAAGCTTTGCACAGTGTCTGGTATATAGTAGGTGCTTAACAAATATTTATTAATTAACTATTAAAAAACTAGTCCTTGGGTCCTTGAAGTATTGAGGCACAAATAAAGTAACTGAGGGACATCTCCCAATGCACATCTCTTGATTTCCAGTCCCGGACTCCTTCCTCTACCCAAAGACTTATAACCTAAAGTCTGTGCTTTTTTTGGTTTTTGTTTTAATGTTTTGATAATTATTTAATATAATCATTCCATTTGCAATCCTATGTGTTTTATTTTATGCATTTAAAAGCATTATTCTGCTCAAGGGTCTATGGGCTTCACCAGACTGTCAGGGGGGTCCATGGATAGAACACTGGGGCTGGAGTGAGGAAGAACAGAGTTCAAACCCAGTCTTGAATGCTTACTAGTTTGTGACCTTGAGCAAGTCGTTTCACCTGTTTTCCTCAGTTTCCTCAACTGCAAAACAAGGATAATAAGAACACCTACTTCCCAGGATGTAGCAGAAATCACACTGCCATACTCAGGATTGCTGCCAGCACAGGTTCTTAGATCTGCTTTATTATGAAAGATGGTGTTTAGGGGGTCAATAACCTTTTTAAATTACATTCACTAGTTCAGGGGAAAAGTCAGCACCCTGAACTTCAGGGAAAATATAATCAGAGAAATAAAGACTAACAGACAGGGCTCTGACTGCCTGAATCAAATATACAGTTTATATACATCCCTGAATTGAGAGAGCCTTTACATCTAAGCAGTCGGGGAGTTCTACAGCCACTCAGAATCTCAACAAGGGAATCACAAGAACTTTCTCATAAGTGAACCCCCAAAGCAAAATACCAACTCAGAGTATATATACACTTCTCAAAGACAGAAGGCATCACAACCTTCTACACTCAGTGCCTAATTAGAAATTACTAAAAGTTTCCTAAGCAAATTTCCCTTAATGGGTTTGGAAGATCTTACATCGCATTAACATTACACACGGTTGTTGTGAGATCAAATGAGGCCATATTTGTAAAGCTCTTATCATAGTGACTGGTACATGGTATAAGGTGTCATGTATATGCTTCTTTTTACTATTATTATTATAACAAGGAAAAATGTCAAGTTTCTTATCCTTTTGCCCACAAAAGCTGAGAATATTTTTCCTTGAGTTGAAGCCTCAAGCAGAAAAGGTTGTTGGGTGCCTTACAGACAGCCCTCAGATCTAAAGCTGGAAACATCTTAGAAGTTTCTTGACCTTGGGAAGCAGTGTGGAGCACTGGAAAGAATTCTGAATGAACTTAAAAGTGGTAGAACCAGGAATTCCAAGCCCAGCTGTGTCACCCAGAGTTCACCTCCCTGGGCCTCAGTTTCCTCTTCTGTAAAACATGGGGTATTAGAGGAGCTGACCTCAAAGGTCCCTTCCAGTTTCAGTTCTTCGATGTTATGACATTGTCCAGAGGAGTGCAATCAGGGTACCAAGAAGAGACCATATCGTATGGATAGGTTGATGACAGAACTGCATACTTTTAGCTTGGAAAAGCAGTCAAAGCAGGGCACTATGGCTGCCTTCAAAAGTATTCAAAGACCTGTCCCATGGAAGAAGAATTAGACTAGTCCTTATGCTTATCAGAGGGTCCTATATAATGGGCACTTAATAAGTGCTTGAGGATTATTTGATTCACGAATTGACCCCAGAAAGCAGATATGGGCAGCCAGGGAGAGCAATGGATAGAGCACTGGGCCTGGAATCAGGAAGACTCATCAAATCTGGCCTCAGTCACTTACTAGTTGTGTGACCCTGGGCAAGTCACTTCACCCTGTTTGCCTCAGTTTCTTCATCTGTTAAATGAGCTGGAGGAGGAAATGACAAACCACTCCAGTATCCTTGCCAAATGGGGTCATGAAAAGTCAGCCATGACTGAACAATAAAAGAAAGCAAAATAAGAATTTGGTGGAATTTGTAGGCAGATGTTTACTTGATATGAGGGAAAACTTCCTGACAATTAGGAGTGCCCCAAAATGAGATGAGCTGCCACAATGAGTAGTAAGGGGCTCCCCTTTATTGGAAGTCTTCAATCAAAGGCTGAAGGACTGCTTGTTAATGTAGAAAAGATTCTTCTCCAATTCTAAGATTCTCTGATCCAATCCCCTTATTTTAGAGAGGAGGAGAGAAAGGCCCCAAGAGTTCCAAAAGTCACGTAGTTAATATCAAAGCCAGACTTCAAACCCAACCACTTACTATCCTGTGGGACATTTCCCATCACTAGGTCTTAGTTTTATCTCCAGCAAAATGAGGTATGATAGAAACTGGAAGGACCTTAGAAGTCATTGAACCCAAATCATTTTACAGAGCAGGAAACTGAGGCTGGAATGAGGTGATGACCAAAGTTATCCAGGCACAAAGTAGGAGAGCTGGATCCTTTGATCTCCAAATCTAGGCTTACTCCACTGAGCCACACCAGGGCTAGATGAGATAACCGAGTGGCTTCCTTCTAGCTCTACTCCCATGATCCTCTGACCTTCTTACTCTAAATCTTGGGCTCTTCCCATGGGGCCACCCCACCTCAGGCTGACCATTTAGAAAGGGAGTCTCAGGTGCTATTCCGACACAAACCTTGAGAGGACAGGTCTGAGATCCACAAAGGTCAGATGAATATACTGTTACTGACTCAGCAGAAGGTTATGTCGGATGCTCATCTTTGTCTGCCAGGTGGACCAGCTGACTCAGCAGACAGTGCTGAACAGCACTGGAAATTGTGGAGCAGCCCATTAGGGGAATGTCTTTTCAGCTGTGCTGGCCTCAGCACTAAGATGGCCGTGGAGCCAGCTCTGTTCAGGTTTCTGCCAGGCCCAGGCTGAGTGACTGAGTTTACCAGGCTGTGCCTACCAAAGGTTGGAAGCTCTGAGCCAAGAGAGGGAAATGGGAGCAGAACGTGCAGTGGGTGTGGGGCTTCCTTCTAGAAAGGGTGGACTTTCTGGATGACATGAGGGCAGTGTGGGAGGCAGTATAGGCAGGGAAAAGAGCACCAGGCTGGGGGTCAGGGGACCTGGAGTCAAGTCCTAGCTGTCATTAATCATCTGGGTAAGCATTCAATCTCTTTGAGCCCTAGTTTCTTCATCTGTAAGATAGGTGGTGAGCTAGGCCTTTGAGGTCCCTTCTGGCTCTAGAACAAATATCCTGGGATCCCGCCATATCCCTTCTCTGGGTCTCCATCTTCTTATCTCTGAAATGAGGGTGTTGGGAGATGACATCTCAGGCCTCTTCTCACTCAAAAGCTATGACCTTCCCAGACAACCTGGCCTATGTGCTGTTTCCCATATGCCACCTTCCCTGCCTTTGCCCAGGCTGTGTCCCTGATGTCTGGAATGCTCTCCCTCCTCAGCTCTGCCTCACCATCCCATACTGCCACATGATGGGTCACAGTCTTTCTGAACTCTTTGCCTTCTCTGCCAGCTTGGTCCGTAGCTATGTTCTGCGCCTCAGGCCCTGAAGTTCCAAATCCCACCCTTATGCTATGGGGTCTCCACCTCAAAGGGAAGTCTCCCCAGCCAGGGAGGTTGTCCTGGGCTGGGCTCCACATTTCAGCATTGGGCTAAATCCACTAGGGTTCTGGGGAGCCAAGAGAGGGGCCCACAGAGCTTCCTTCATACCTCACTCTTCCCCATCCCCATAAAGGGGCTCTCCTCCATGAGTCAGCACCATCGTGTACTGGAAAGATGACTGGATTTGGGGGTAGGAGGCCTGAGTTCAAAGCCAGGCTCTGACATTCAGTAGCTCTGTGGCTAAGGGTAAGCCACGGTGCTAATCTGAGCCTCCATCATTAAATCTATAAAATGGTGGTGATACTCTCTACTTCACACTGTTGTGAAAAATAATAGCCTACATCCATTATGTCCATATGTCTTTAATAAATGTCTGTGTCAATTAAGTTTCTCAAAGCACTTTCCCCTGAAATTCTGCATACTATTTCTGCCTCGTGCATGCTCTGCAACCCTGAGCAAGGGACTTAATCTCTTTATTGCCTCTGGGGCCAAATACAAGGTCCTCGATTTGGCATCTAAAAGCCTTCACACTCTGGCCTCCCTTTCTAGCTCCCCTTTTGCACCCTCATCCTTTCAGCCTTTCAACTCTTCCCTAGTCTTCCAACCTTAATATTCCATAATGGTCCCAGTGTGTATGTGGGAGCAATCTCCCACATCTGGAAAGCATTGCCTCCTCAGAATCCTCCTCTAAGAATTCCTTGTGTCATTATTGAGTGGTTTTCAGTTAATGTCCAACTCTTCATGACCCCATTTGGGGTTTTCTTGGCAGAGATACTGGAGTGGTTTGCCATTTCCTTTTCCAACTGAGGCAAGCAGTTAAGTGACTTGCTCAGGGTCACACAGCTAATAAGTGTCTGAGACCAGATTTGAACTCAGGGAGATGAGCCTAGCTGCCCTCTTAGAATCCCCATCTTCCCTCAAAGCTTAGTGAAATGGAAACTTCTGACATTAGGCCCTTACAGGTCCCCCCCCCAACTTCTAAAGACTTTTCCCTAGTCTGCCAAATCAATTTTGGGGGGGAGTGAGAATGGAATTTATGATTTCATAAGTGTGAAGAATTCCCTGGTAAGGAAACTTGCTCTGTAACTTGGGTCTTAGGCACCAAGAGTTTAAAGGAGTTATCCAAGTCCACAGCACCAGTGTTATGTCAAGGGAGGATTTGAATTCAGATCTTCCTGAGGACAACTCTCTAATGACTGTGCCAGGCTGTATTGTGTGTGTGTGTGTGTGTGTGTGTGTGTGTGTGTGTGTGTGCATGTGTGTGTTGGGAGCTAGAATGGTACTGGGGAAAGGACACTAGCCCTGGAATTAGAGGACCTGACTTCTACCTTTCACCACCTGTGTACCTTTGAGCAAATGACCACTTTCCTAGGCCTTTTTACTAATCTGTATCAATGAGAGGGCTGTCCTTTCTGACATCCCTTCCAACTCTTAAAGTATGATCCTATGTAATAATTTATCTATGAAATATACATGTTGCCTCATTCTCTCCCCCATCAGAATGTAAGCGCCCTGAGGGCAGGAACCATTTCTGTCTTTGAATCCCCACCATATAGCAGAGCCACTGACACAACAGGATCTTAATAAATGCATGTATGAATACATGTGTGCCTGACTAAGCACCTCAGGGCCCTTAGCTGTTAAATCACAAGTCCTTCTGGAGATACCACCATGACTAGTCTTAGCTCCCTTGGAATTCCACTTTTGAACTCCAGTCTTCTGAACTCAAGTACATCTCTTTTTTCATGCTCAATATTGTTGCATACTGTTGTGCTTTAATTAAATTCAAAGAGGCTTAAGAGGAACAGAAACCAATTTTATCTTCTCCAGCCCAAGGCTGGGTCTAGAGTCAAAAAGACCCATCTTCCTGAGTTCAAATCCAGCCTCAAACACTTACTAGCTAGCTATGTGACCCTGGGCAAGTCGCTTAACTGTTTGTCTCAATTTCCTCATCTGTAAGATGAGCTGCAGGAACCACTCTAATATCTTTGCCAAGAAAACCCCAAACGGGATCACAAAGTGTTGGACCAGACTGAAATGACTGAACAACACAGAGAGTCAAGGTCTCCAGAGGCCAATATGAGCTCCCCAATCTACACAAGTCAGGGAAATTTCCCATGACGCCTGCCTGTTCCTGGACCGGGGACACAGCTGGGCTCCCACAAATCCTTAATTGACTAAGCAGCAGCTCGGTAGGGTAGTGGATAGAGCTCACCCTGGACCTAGGGTTAGGAAGACCTGAGTTCAGATCCAGCCTCAGATGCTCACCATCTGGGCAGCTCTAGGCAAGTCACAACCTTTTCTTCATCTTCCTCAACTGTAACATGGGGATCCCAATATCCCTAACTTTATAGGGGGTCACATCTGTAAAGTGCTCAGCATAGTGCCTTTTAAAATGCTTGTTTCTCCTATTCCTTTATTTAGTGGATCTTGAAACAATAAAATCCTTGCTCTTATGTCTCTCTGTAATTAACATTGGCTAGTACTGAAAAAGAACACAGGAAAAAGTCGGGGGGCATAAAAGGGGACAGCTTTCACTGCCTTTTGTGGTTAAGACTGACTCTCCTCACCTACCCAGCAAAACTGAATATGATGTTTCAGGGGAAAATATGGTCATTCAGTGGAATAGAGGACTTTCAAGCACTCTTGATGAAAAAATCAGAGTTGAATAGAAAATTTGACACTCAGTTATAAGAAGCAAGAGAAACATGAGAAGGTAAACAGGGAAAAGAAATCATAAGGAACTTATCAAAGTTGAACTATTAGCATTCCTACATGGAAAAACGATCATTGTAACTGATGAAATTTTTATCAGTATGAGGATAATTGAAGGGAATATAAATGTGTGTATATATATGCTTATATATGTATGTATACATATATGTCTATATAGAAGGGTATATGTATGTATGAATACATATGTGAGTGGGTATATATGTGCACAGGTATACATAGTCAGAGGGCACAGGATCAATTGAATAGGAAGGGATGATACTTAAAAGGTGAAACTGAGAGGTGAGAGAGGAATATGAGAGGAGATGGGGAGAGACAGAATGGGGTAAATTATCTAATGTAAAAGGGGCAAGGGAAAACTGTTACAATGGAGGGGAAGAACAGGAAGGCAAAAGGGTAATCCTTACTCTCATTGAATTTGGCTTAGGGAGGGAATGACATACACACTAAATTGGGTATCTTGCCCTATAGGAGAGTAGGGGGGAAGGAATTGAGAGGAGGGATGATGGAGGGGAGGGCAGGTTAGGGGGGAGGATAGTTAGAAGCACACACTTTTGAAAAGGGACAGGGTCAAAGTAGAGAATAGAACAAGTGGGGGGCAGGATAGGATGGAGGGAAATATAATCAGTCTTTCATAATATATCCACTATAGAAATGTTTTGTGTAACTACATATGTACAACCTCTATTGAATTGCTTATCTTCCCAGTAAGGGTGGGTGACAAGGGAGGAAGGAAAAGAATCTGGAATTCAAAGTTGCAAAATCAAATGTTTAAAAATTTTATTATTGTAAGAGCACCGGCATCGGGATGACCCAGGATTGGTCCCGGGCCTCAGAAAATGAGCATCCACACATAAACAATGACTGGCTGTGTAACCTTGAGCAAGTTACTTAACCCCAATTGCTTTTAAAAATTATTATTATTTACATACAACTGGGAAATAAGATATAAAGACTTTGAGGTATGGAGATCCATCTTGCCCTATGGGAAAGTCAGAGGGGATATGGGGGAGGATATAGGAGAGAGCAGATTGGAAGAGGGGGTATACAGTGGGATCACTGTTTTGGGGTGGTAGATAGGGGAAAGACAGGGAGAAAATTTGTAACTCAAAACCTTGTGGAAATGAATGATGTAAGCTAAAAATAAACATAAAGCTCAATTTAAAAAAAATAATGATTAAAAAAAAAAAGACTGGCTCTCCCAATCATGTCAAGGCTAGAAGTGCCTGGAGTTACTCATGGTCACCATCCCACTACTTTTTGGTCCAGGACCTGAGTTGGTTTGTCCCTCATTAGGCAACTCAGTTTCCCCTGAGTGGGGCCTTCACAAGATTGACACTAAACAGTGCATTACATCCAAATGATATAGCCCACTGAGGCTCAGAATCCCCAAGCTCCAGAGATCTGCTAGCCTCAGTCTCACCCATAATTGAGTTTATAGGTGTGAGCCACCACAAATGCCCTTCATGAAAGACGTTCAATTTTGAGGTGTGTCTTTATTATTTCGATGTCAAAACATCCACTTACAATCATTAAAGAAAAGGCAAAGGCTTATAATATTGTTCTCTTCCATGATTTAACCCAGTGGTGCTGGCTACAGGCAGTAACAACTGGGCTCCCTTGTGCCCTTGAAGAATGGGTCACTCTGGGGAGCTTAGAGTGAATGAAGGCCGATTGGACTGAAGTTAAGTACTTACTCCTGTCAGGGACCACACTAGCTCCCAAAGAATCCCTTTCCACTTCTGGACAGCTAGAGCTGGTGGGAAGATGTTCTTATCACCCAATTAGCCACAGACCAATTAACGCCACACTCTCCTCCCCCAACTGCACCTAAGGTGGGGGGGGGGGGTCCTGGCTGCTGTAATCTTAGATACAAATCTCTTGGGACATTCTTAACGGTGCCAAGCAGGTGGGCCATTGCTATATGACATAGATACTTGTGAAATTTTACTTCCTTGTTTTGAATGGCAGTTGGTGCTGTCTGTGGAAAGACTAGAGGGTGGTGAGGAAAAAAAACATGGGTGTGCAATCTGGTTTTTTACTTCATCAGCTCATCTGCACCATGCCGGGTACCCATCCCCTTCCCAACTCTGTTCATACCTTCATCTCCAAGTTCCCTGATGCACTTGAGTGTCCTAGACCTCCTCACTCTTTCTGGCTACATGTTTGTCCTTTGTCAGAGCCTGTACATTACTGGTCCCCATTTCTGTGCCCTTCTCTCAAGCTCATAAACTGAATGTTGGGGAAAGTGGAGTAAGGGTGGAGAATGGGGTGAAACGTCCCAAAGGCAATGAGGAATGGTGGCAAGGGAACTGAACTCAGTGGACACTGGGAATACCTGTTTGAATCTGAGCTCTGCCACTTAGTCTCTTGAGAAAGTACCTTGACTTTCCCGAGCCTCCATTTCTCTACCCGCAAAACCAGGGAACTGTCCTCTATGCTCTCATTTTAAATCACCATCTTTTAGTCTCTAACACACTCAGCTTTCCTCAGTCCTGAAAAACCCTCAACGATTCTCACCCCTTCCCTACCCTTTCATAGTCAAACTCCTTTTAAAAAACCTGTTAACATCCATTCCCTACACTTCCTTTCTTCTCTCTCATCTCAGTCCTTTGCAATTGGGTTTTTGTCTTCATCATTCAACTGAAAACTGTTCTCACCAAGTTACCAATGAGTTTTAATGTAATGGCCTTTTCTCAGTCCTCATCCGTTCTCTCCCTCAGTGTAGCATTGGGCATAGCTGACCTTTCCACCCTCCTGAATATGCTCCCCTCTCGGTTTTCATGACCCACTTCTCTCTTGATTCTCCGACTAGCTTGTCTGACTACTCTTTCTCAGTCTCCTTTGCTGGTTCATCATGCATATCATGCCCCCTAGCTGTGGGTGTGCCCCAAAGCTCTGCCGTTATTCATAAGTACATGGGGGGGTGGGGAGGTATGTATTGTTGTTTGTCATTCGTTTTCTAAGAGGACCAATGACATCATGGGATGATGATGGTGTCTGAACTGAATTTAAGTGAGGCAGAGTTGTATAAAGTTATAAACCTCATTCTCTTTTCTATGGTCACTGAAGTCCAGTGACAAGATAAAAACTTAGGATGCCTGGTGGTGGCCCTGGATGCAGTGGATGACCTTGGCATCTCTTTGATGTCTGACCAAGATTTAATGGCTCCACAGCCCCTGCTTCACTGCCTTCATAGGCTTTTGGAATAAATTGTTCTCATCTGCCTATTCTACTGGAGAAAGTCTTGGGATAGTCCCCCCGCCCAACTCACCATTGTGTGCCAGGCCTGTCAGTTACCCTCAATCTTGTTTAGGTGACCTGATGAGATAGCTTTCCAGTGTGAGGCTGCTGAGTGTGCTACAGCTTCTTGGAGCCACAGGTGAGAGCTGGAGGGCCAGGTAGACACCAAATGGGGAGGAGCAGCCCTGAAAAGAGCTCTGAAGCCCTCACACTAGAGGTGCTAGTCCTCCAGGAACACCCTGTGTATAGGTGTACACACACACACATAGATAGATAGAGAACATGGCAGAGACTAAGAGTGTATCTGGAACTCTAAATTTTCAGCATGAGCATTTATACCTCAGAAGGTTAATGTTACAAATCTGTGTCTTATTGTTTTATTATCTAAACTTAAGAAAATGATGGAGGGGCAGCTTAGGTGGTGCAGTGAGCAGAACACCGGCCTTGGAGTCAGGAGGAGCCTGAGTTCAAATTCAGCCTCAGACACTTAACACACACATACACACAAAATTAGCCCTGTGACCTCGGGCAAGTCACTTAACCCCAAATGCCCTCCAAAAAGCAAAAAAAAAAAAAAGGAGAAAATGCCAATGCAGATAATTTAAAGCATATCATACACTCTTTTTTCTGGATTGTTAAGCATTTACCCTTTACCTAGACCCAGCCCTAGTTTCAGTTACACATCTCTGACTGCTTAGTGCTTTCTTCAGACTGGATGTTCTCTTGCCACCTCAAACTCAGCAGATCTAAATATGAACTCATTCTCTTCCCCACAAACTGAGTCCCCCACTTCAGTTGAGGGCACCCCACCCTTCCTATCACCCAGAGTCACAACCCCTCATCATTCTCATCTCCTAAGTCTCACCCACCCTAAATATCTAATCAACAATTGCTAACGAGTCTTGTCATGTCTCCTTCCACAATAGCTTTGACTTCCATCCCCTTCACTTTGCACCGAGATGTCTCCAATCAGGCCCTTTCTCCTGAATTATTCTAATTGTTCTCTCTACCTTTGGTGTCCCCTTCTCTAATCCACTGGCCACACAAGGGTCAAATACAGGTCTGGCCATGTCTCTTCCCTACTCAAACTCCAAAGGTTTTCTTAACCTTCTAGGATCTGTTTAGTTTTTAAAACCTTCATAATCTGGCCCCAACCTACATTTCCAAACATGCCATGCAATATTCTTATTCCTGTGCTATTTTGTTGTTGTTCTGCCATTTCACAGTCATATCTGACTCTTTGTGACCTGCATTGGGGTTTTCTTGGCAAGGATACTAGAGCAATTTGCCATTTTCTTCTCCAACTCATTTGAGATGAGGAAACTGAAGCAAATAGGGTTAAGTGACTTGCCCAGGGTCACACACTAGTAAGTCCTGAGGCCAGAGTTGAACTCAGGTCTTCCTGACTCCTATCCACCGCATCTTCTAGCTGCTACACTATGGATCAGTCAAATTGGATTTCTTGCTGTTCCTCATTTTCTTCACCTGAAAAGTGAATTGATCAGGCTAGCACTAGATGGTCAATATCTCTTCAAGTTTCAAAATCAACAAACCTCTAAGCTCTCCCTCCTCCATCCCCTTCCAGTGCCCATTCATTATCCCTAGGACAGTGGCCTGATGCTCTGGGACCTTATAGGAACCCCAGTACTCATTGATGGAAGGCTCACTGGGATAGATAGGAATGAATGGGGCAGCTTCCTCTCCAGGATGACCACTTGGGCATATGGTCAGGAGCATTTGGAGTCAGGGAGCCTGGCTTGGACTTCTGGCTCTACTACTTGATCCTTATATAACCCCGGACAAGTTCTTTTACCTACTCTACAAAATGAGACAGCTGGTCCAGAAACTAAGGTCCTTGCCAATCCTGGATTCTCCAATTCCTTCTCAGCTAAGCATTGGCCACATGGCTAGGGGTTAAGCCCTGGAGGGACCTTAGTTTCAATCCAGAACTTGTTAAGAAACCACAGCAAACAGACAACCTGAGATAATTTAAGGTTACACAAGGCAAACAGAAGCTGCAGTGGAGAGAGGCAACTTTCAAGTTAGCAAGACAAATCCCGCCTAGGACACCATGGCCGTGTCACAACTTCTCAGGGGCCCAAGGTGATTCTCTAAATCACTAACCTCTCCAGGAGATAGCAACCTGGATTGATAGAGGGAGTTCCCTTGCCTGGAGTTACCTACACTAACAGAATCACATCTGGTATAAAAAAAAAGGACAGGGAGCTGTCAAATCCAAGTACACTTTCCCCTAACCCAATCATGCAAAGTCCATTCATTTTGATGAGACAGTCAGTGCTTTTGCCCTTTGTAGCTGTCATCTCTAGATAAAGCTGCCTTGTCATCACTCTTCAATCTGCTATCCTGCCTGCCTCTGAGTGACTGATGTGGACCCTTTGTCATTCCTGCCCCCATCTGATCAGCATCCACCGGCCAAAGGGGGTCAATTGCATTCCAGGTTTCACTGAAGTAGGGGAATGGCTACAGTTTTTAAAATCTGGCCAGCCTGCACAGATGCACAGCTGTAACCAGGGTAGGCCAATCAGGGTCTTGCCCCAGGGCACTAGTTTTGTAGGGCAGAAGTCATTCACAGGTTAAAAAGCTGAGCTTAGCAGTTTCCTTCTTGCCCTATTCCTCAGCTCACAGCCCTTGCCTTCCCAGGGGCTCCTCCCTCCTTCCTTTCCTCCACCAAATGTCTTTAAAAGATGCTTTGGGGCCACATTTGGCATTACCTGCCCAAGGTAGAAAGCAGCTCATTGGGGTACTACTCCTTAGTCTAAAAGCCACAGGGGCTGTGAGAATCACCTGCTGCCCATAGGGGAGGAAGACAGAGAGTGGCTCCAGGTGTCTCTGTTAAGCAAACTCCTCCATTCTGTGTTTAGAGCTGGGAGGAGACCTTACATATAATCTAGTCTGACTTTGGGAAGAAACTGAAATTCAGGGAGAAGAAACAACATTATACAGCTAAGCAGCGGCTATCAGGCCACTAGGCAACACCATAGTGCACACAGACTGGCCTGGAGTTAGGAAGACTTCTTCAGTTCAAATCTAACCCCAGACACTTCTGGCTGTATGACCCTGGACAAGTCACTTAACCTTGTTTGCCTCAGTTTCCTCATACATCAAATGAGGAAGGAATGGGAAATGGCTCCAGTATCTTTGCCATGAAAATCCCAAACAGGGTAATGGAGAGTCACACATGAATGACAAAGCAAGGATTCAAATTCAGGTCTTGTCTTCCATACCAGTATCCTCTATGCATCCCAATAATGCCATCTGCTAGACAGGACCCAGGAAGGGTATGGATGGGGAGGGAAAGTGGAAAAGGAAACTAAAGGTCATAACTTTGAGCCTGTATCCACCCCACCTCCCCATCCCGTGACTTTCTCCCTTGTAGCTAGGATCTGGAAGAGTTCCATTTTAGAAGTGGATACAATAATGGGGCTTAGCATACAGCAACTACAGGGATGGTGGAAGACTGGACAGCCCCCAGAGGGCACTGTGGACCTGCAGTTCTGTCTGCATCACTCAGCCTGCTGATTTCTGCCCTGGGTTCCCTGAGCCTTGAAATATATGAACTCTCATCCTGGGCCACAAAACCTCCACTGTTCAACCCAAGTTTATAATAAGATCATGGAATGTATTTTTTAGGATAACGTCCTGGGTACAGAGTAGGAGAGGGGAATAATAGAGAAAAGAAGCTTGCAGTCTCTCCCCCATGCAATCCCTCTAGCCCAGAGATTCTTAACCCTTTTTGGGGGGTTCACAGACCCCTTCCTAGAATAATACTTTTAAATAATTGAAGCAAATGCTAAATTTCAGTTAGAGATGAGTAGAAATGAAGATATAGTCTTTTTACCTAAGTTCATAGACACCCCTCCCCCATATCTATCCAAAGACCCCGGAGGATCTATGGACACCAGATTGAGAGACTCTGCTTTAGAGAATGAGAGAATTGCTTCCTGGTGGGATATTCCCTTACCTACACAATCCACTTGAGGACTCCATCTTATCCAAAACTGGCGTGGCCTTAGGGCCCAGTGCTCTTAATAACTGAGTCACATTCAAAGAGTACCTTTAGATTTGTGAAATATTTTCCTCATCTCACCAGTGAAGATAAAATATTATCTCTCTTACAAAGATGAGAAAAGGGTTTTTTTCACAACCTCTTCTCTCTTTGGTGCCCCTAAAATATCCTTATCCCTAAGGGCATCCCCTCCCACTGTATAATGCTGCAAGCTTTTCAAAGTATTTTTCCCCCCGCTTTTTAGAGGGGGAGGAAGGGCAGGGGGAGTTAAGTGACTTGCCCAAGGTCACATGGTTAGTAAGTATGTCAAGTGTCTGAGGCCAAATTTGAACTTGGGTCTTCCTGACTCCAGGGCCGGTGCTCTATTCACTGCCACCTAGCCTGCTCCTCACAGTACTGAAAGTACTTTAAAT
The DNA here is from genome assembly GCA_011680675.1 of Gymnobelideus leadbeateri. Lineage (NCBI taxonomy): Eukaryota > Metazoa > Chordata > Mammalia > Diprotodontia > Petauridae > Gymnobelideus > Gymnobelideus leadbeateri. Next base: position 33,591 of record WOXC01010733.1, read on the forward strand.
ACTTTACAAACACAGATTATCCCAAAAGTCTTAGTGAAGTTCTCACTTTTAAAAACCAAACTATTGCACTAAGACTTTTAGGACACCCTGTATGACCTCACTGGATTCTCAGGAAAACCACAGGAGGTTCTATTATTCTCATTTACAGATGAGGAAACTGAGTTAACTATAAATATAAGCAAGTTTATAACTTTAAACTATAAATCTAAATAAGTTTCTTGCCCAGTGACACACAGCAACTAAATGTCTGCGACCAGATTTGATCTTGGGTCTCGCTGACTCTTACTCTGTACCCACTTGGGAATCTCATTGGCTCCCAGGAGACGAATCATCATCTCTACCCAGGCGATGTCCAGGATCTATGTGTCCAGCTCATCTCTCCTCACCTCCAGGGTAGCTTTGCCATCCTCTGCCCGGATGTCTCTTTAGTATCTGACACTTGTGATTGTTGTTCATTTTTCAGTCATGTCTGACTCTTTGTGACTCCATTGGAGGTTTTCTTGGCAAAGATGCTGCAGTTGTTCCTGCCATTTCCTTCTCCGGTTCGTTTTACAGATGAGGCAAGTGGGTTGAGTGACTTGCCTAAGGCCACACAGCTAGGAAGTATCTAAAGCTAGACAGGAACTCAAGAAGACTCCTCTTCTTGACTCCAGGCCTGGGCTCTGTCCACTATGCCAACTGGCTGCCCTATGTCCAAAACAGAACTCATCCCATTGTCTCTCCCCATAACCTCTTCTCCTCCATACTTCTCCATCTCCATCAAGGCTGCCATTATCCACTGTGGCACCTGTGATCACAATCTGTCACCCTCAACTTTTTCCTGTCCCTTGCTTTGTCTTTCTTTACCTTTTTTTCTCCATTCATCACCTTTCTCTCCACTTCTAAAGCCTTAGCTTGGGCCTTCATAATTCCTGCCTGGAATACTGTCATTAAATTGCATGCTTATAGGCTCTCCCCTATGCAGTTCCTCCTCCACAATCATCACCATGCCAAAATCATCTTCCTAAAGCATTCACCTATCATTCCTCTGCTCAAGAACTTTCAATGGCTCCCTGTTGGATATAGGACAAAATACCAACTTCTCAGTCATACATTTAAAGCCCTATACAATCTAACTCTAGTTTACCTTCTTGGGCTCACTGAACTTTCCTCTCCTTGACATAGCTTCTATTCCAGCCAAAATGACCAGCTTATTGTTCCTCAAACTCAACATTCCATCTCCAACCTCCTTGCCTTTGTCCAGGCTTGCCTTTCTATTTTGGAAGTATTCCCTGCTCAGCCTGCCTCTTAGAATTCCTAGCTTCCAACCAGGCTTGGCTCAGGCATGTGCTACCATCTACAGTAAGCCTATCCCGAGCCCCAGTTGTTAGGGCTCTCTCCCTCCTCAAACTAGCTTCCCTGGCTTATCTTCCAGCTAAACATAATAAGCTCCTTAGAGGAGGGCCCACTGCCTGTTTTGCCCTTATATCCCCCTAGCACCAGGGTCAGTTCCTCAGATATAGGTGTTTAAGAACTGCTTCTTGAGTTGAACAACATGCTTCCTGGACTCGATGTTGAAGGAAGCAATGGTTTAAGACAAGATCCCTTCATGAAGCTTAGAGTCTAGTTCAAGAATGGGGAACCTGTGGCCCTCTATGTCCTCAAGTGCAGCCCTCTGACTGAACAATAACTTCACAGAACAAATCCCCTTAATAAAAGGATTTGTTCTGGAAAACTTGGACTCAGTCAAATGGCTGAATCCAAAGACCCAGGAGGCCACATGGGGTCCCCATCTCTGGTCTAATTCAAGGTCATCTGACTTGGGCCCTACCTGCTAGACTGACCCAGCTCCCTGACAACCAATGGAGCCTCTTGCTGCTGTGACTAGATTCTACCCACCACACCATTCTCCAAGCTGAGCAGACCTTTGTCAGCCCCTTGAACCTTGCCCCCTCCACACCAACCCATCGTCCCCAGAGAAATGCTTCCCATGTCTGCAAGCTCTGGTGTTCACACATTTTTTTTAATTTTTGTACAAAAACTTGTTTTAAAAAATCATCCATGATCTTATCTGTCCCGCAGCAGATAACATCCTCAGCTTAGGGAAAATGCCTTTCGAGGTACATCCCTACCCCCGCCCTCACCTACTTGTAAGAAGGCTCAGCAGTAAGACACTCAAAAGACGGGAAGGGGGGGCAGTGAACTGCATTCCTATGAATCCCTGAGCTGGAAGGAAGCGGAATAAAAGACGCACAGAACATCACGCGTGTTTTTCCTGGTCTCGCCACTGCCTAGACATGAGGAAGGGATGGACAAAGGACAGCAGAGTGAACAGTATCAGCACGATGTTTACCTGTGAGAGAAGAAAGGAAAGGATAAGTGCCAGGCCAGTACCACCTCAGCCACAGCAGTCACCAGGGTGAGGTACCAAGACCACCAAGATCTGTAGGGTGCTAACAGCACTTGTACTCCAGCAGGTCAGAACGGAGCATCAGATTAGTTAAAACAAGCTCAGAGGCCAAATTTCCTCCCCACTTCAAGGGAGTTTTCTTATCTGATCTTACCCTAAATCCCTCTTCCAGAGACAGCCTGTGCAACCCAGGCTCTCTCTTCCTTCATTCACTGTAGAACCTTGTGTTCTGAAATCTCTCGACTCCGATCTGAATTTGTCTTTGAAGTCGATCTGAGGGCTACTTTCCTCTGATGCAGTGTGTGCTACTACCCCCAAGTGGGAGGGGTTCTCGTTACAGCTGTGTCTTAGGTGACCCATATCTATTGTTCCAACCTTTGGGTACCTTGTTCATTACAAAATATTTTTTTTTCATATTGACTGCATATTTTTATTTCCTTTTTTAAAAATCACAATAATTTAGTAGTCTTTAAAATATTATCCTTCTTCATATCATTTGTTTTTAAGTCATCTTCATTTCCAAATATATCCTTTCCTTATCAATTATCCTGAGAGTCCTTCCTTGTAGCAATGATTTAAGAAGAGAAAAGCAATTGGAGAAAACCAATCAACAGTGAAAAAATGAGGGGAACAGACAAATGAGGAATGAGTTGAAACTCAATGACTAAACTGTGCTTTATTTCTTTCCAAAGCACATATGATATATCTGACAAAATGTATGATAATGGACATCTATAGTCCTTCCCTTTTTTTGTTGTTTTTTTCCCCCTTTTTTTTATTTAAACAAATGCTTTATTAACTTCTGTTTTACATCATTCATTTCCGCCAGATTTTGAGTTACGATCATTTTCCCCCCCGTCATTCCCCTACCCAACCTCCCAGAATAGCAGTCCCACAAGATATTGCTTCCTCCAAACTGCTCTCTCCCATATCTTCTCCCATACCCCCTTCGACTTTTCCATTAGAGGAAGGTGAAGCTTTGTGTCCCAATGCCTGCGCATCTTATCTCCCAATTACAAGCAAAAGAGTATTAATAATAGTATTTATATATATTTGAAACATTTAATGTTAAGACCTCGAATTTCAGATCCATTTCCCTA
>WOXC01010734.1:0-159649 GCA_011680675.1 Gymnobelideus leadbeateri
AATCTTTATGATTATCAGGACCTGCAAAAGGGTTATACTTAGAGGGTGTGGGTATAAATGCACTAACATGGAGTCTAAAAAAAAAAAAGACTATTAAGGGGATCAAAGGTACTGTAATGGGAAAAAGGAAAGGATGAGCTAGGAAAAGGTAAAATATGCCATCTGAAGAGGCATCAAAACACTATAGAAGAGGGGAAAGAAAGAGGGAGAGGAACATCATTTAAACACTATTCTCACTGGTTCTGGTTCAAAGAAGGATCAAATTAATCAGTGAAGTTTAAGATTCTAACGTGAATAGACACATAAATTCATTAAATAGAGGAATTGGAGGGAGGGAGAGGAGCACTGTTTGAAATTTACTCTCATTGGTTTGGAATCAAACGGGGAGTAACTTACTCTGATAAGTATAAAAATTTATTGTGTCCTATAGATAGTGGGAGGGTAAGGGGGGTGAAAAGGAGGAGACTAAAGGGAGGGATTATAAGGGAGGGAAATAGTAGTAAGGGGAGAGGGTAGGTTAAGAAGGGGGGTCACTGGGTGGGAACACTGAGGGAGGGGGCGGTCAAAAGGGAAAACTTCAAGGAGGGGAAGGGAGAAGGAAGAAACAAAAACATAAACATGGGAGGGAATAGGATGGAGGGGAAGAGACAGATAGTCATCATTACTGTGAATGTGAATGGGATGAACTCTCCCATAAAACAGAGGCTGATAGCAGAATGGATTAAAAACCATAATCCTACAATATGCTGTCTTCAAGAAACACATTTGAAACAAAGGGATACCCACAGGGCAAAGGTAAAAGGTTGGAGTAAAATTTATTATGCCTCAGCTAAAGTAAAAAAAGCAGGGGTAGCAATACTTATCTCAGATAAAGCAAAAGCAAAAATAGATCTAATTAAAAGAGATAAGGAAGGAAACTATATCCTACTAAAAGGCACCATTGAGAATGAAGCAATATCACTACTTAATATATATACACCAAGTGGTATAGCATCCAAATTCCTAGAGGAGAAGTTAAAGGAATTAGAGGAAGAAATAGATAGCAAAACTAGACTAGTGGGGGACCTTAATCTCCCTCTCTCTGAACTCGATAAATCTAACCTCAAAATAAACAAGAAAGAGATTAAGGAGGTGAATAGAATATTAGAGAGACTAGATATGATGGATCTCTGGAGAAAACTGAATGGGGATAAAAAGGAATTTACTTTCTTTTCAGCAGTACATGGTACATACTCAAAAATAGACCATGTACTAGGGCATAAAAACCTCACAATCCAGTGTAGAAAGGCAGAAATCTTAAGTGCATCATTCTCAGATCATGATGCAATAAAAATTATATGCAATAAAGGGCCAGGGAAAGATAGACTAAAAACTAATTGGAAATTAAACAATTTAATCCTAAAAAATTGGTGGGTCAAACAAGAAATTATGGAAACAATCAATAATTTCATTCAAGAGAATGATAATCATGAGACAACATACCAAAATTTGTGGGATGCACTAAAGGCAGTTCTCAGGGGAAGTTTTATATCCCTGAGTGCATACCTAATTAAAGCAGAGAGAAGGGAGGTCAATGAATTTGACATGCAATTGAAAAAGTTAGAAAAAGAACAAATTGAAAATCCCCAATTTAGTACTAAATTAGAAATATTGAAAACCAAGGGAGAGATTAATAAAATTGAAATTAAGAAAACTATTGAATTAATAAATAAAACTAAGAGCTGGTTCTATGAAAAAATCATCAAAATTGATAGACCCTTAGTCAATATGATAAAAAAAAAGAAAGAAGAAAACCAAATTATGAGTATCAAAAATAAAAAGGGTGAATCTACCTCCAATGAAGAGGAAATCAAAATAATAATGAGGAATTATTTTTCCCAATTGTATGCACATAAATATGACAATCTTAGTGAAATGGATGAATATTTACAAAATCACAAATTGCCCAGATTAATTGAAGAGGAAGTGAATTACCTAAATAACCCCATCTCAGAAAAATAAATCAAACAAGCCATCAATGAACTCCCTAGGAAAAAATCTCCAGGGCCAGATGGGTTCACTAGTGAATTCTATCAAACATTTAAAGAACAATTGATTCCAATACTCTACAAACTATTTGGGAAAATTAGTGAAGAAGGAGTCCTACCTAACTCTTTCTATGACACAAATATGGTACTGATTCCTAAATCAGGAAGAGATAAAACAGAGAAAGAAAATTATAGACCAATCTCCCTCATGAATTTAGACGCAAAAATTCTAAATAAAATATTAGCGAAAAGACTCCAACAATTTATCACAAAAATAATACACCCTGATCAGGTAGGATTCATTCCAGGAATGTAAGGATGGTTTAATATTAGGAAAACCATCAGTATAATTGAGCATATCAACAATAAAACTAGCAGAAACCACATGATCATCTCAATAGATGCAGAAAAGGCTTTTGACAAAGTACAACATCCATTCCTATTAAAAACACTAGAAAGTATAGGAATAAATGGAGCCTTCCTTAAAATAGTTGCCAGCATCTATCTAAAACCATCAGCAAGTATTATATGCAATGGGGATAAACTAGAAGCCTTTCCAATAAGATCAGGAGTGAAACAAGGGTGTCCACTATCACCCCTCTTATTCAATCTGGTACTAGAAACGTTAGCAGTAGCAATTAGAGAAGAAAAAGAAATCAAAGGAATCAAATTAGGCAAAGAAGGACCAAGCTATCACTCTGCAGATGATATGATGATATAGTTAGAGAATCTTAGAGAATCAAGTAAAAAAACTACTTGAGACAATAAATAAATTTGGCAAAGTCGCAGGATATAAAATAAACCCACATAAATCCACAGCATTCCTGTACATCTCTAATGAAACTCAAGAACAAGAGATAGAAAGAGAAATCCATTTAAAGTCACTGTAGACATTATAAAATATTTGGGAATCTACTTGCCAAAACAAACCCAGAATCTATATGATCACAACTACAAAATACTTCTCACACAAATAAAAACAGATCTAAATAGTTGGAAAAATATCAATTGCTCGTGGCTGGGTCGAGCTAATATAATGAAAATGACAATTTTACCCAAACTAAACTATATATTTAGTGCCATACCAATCAATTTACCAAAAAACTACTTTGTAGAGTTAGATAAAATAATAACAAAATTTATTTGGAAAAACAAATGGTCTAGAATATCAAGGGAATTAATGAAAAGAAATGCTAGGGAAGGTGGACTAGCTATGCCAGATCTTAATCTGTATTATACAGCAGCAGTCATCAAAACTGCTTGGTACTGGCAGAGGTGTAGAATAGTGGATCAACGGAATAGATTAGGTGCAGGAGACCCAGCAGTTAATGAATATAGTAATCTATTGTTCGATAAACCCAAAGACCCCAGTTTTGGGGATAAGAATGCACTATTTGACAAAAACTCCTGGGAAAACTGGAATACAGTATGGCAGAAAGTGGGCATAGGTCACTATCTAACCCATATACCAAAATCAAGTCTAAATGGGTGCATGATCTAGGTGTAAAGGATGATACTGTAAGCAATTTGGGAAAGCAAGGAATAGTTTACCTGACGGATCTGTGGAGAGGGGAAGATTTTAGGACCAAACAAGAATTAGAGAGAATTATAAAATGCAAAATGGATAACTTTGATTACATTAAATTGAAAAGCTTCTGCACAAACAAAGCCAATGTAACCAAGATCAAGAGGGAGGTGGGAAATTGGGAAAGAATTTTTACAACTTGTGTCTTTGATAAAGGACTCATTTCTAAAATTTATAGAGAATTGAGCCAAATCTATATGAATACAAGTCATTCCCCAATTGAGAAATGGTCAAAGGATATGAATAGGAAGTTTTCAGAGAAAGAAATTAAAGATATTTATAAGCATATGAAGAAATGCTCTAAATCACTATTAATTAGAGAAATGCAAATCAAAACAATTCTGAGATACCACATCTCTCCAGTCAGATTGGCTAAGATGACAAAACAAGAAAGTGACAAATGCTGGAGAGGATGTGGACAAATTGGAATGCTAATACATTGCTGGTGGAGTTGTGAACTTATCCAACCATTCTGGAGAGCAATCTGGAATTATGCCCAAAGGATTATAAATAATTTCATACCCTTTGACCCAACAATACCACTTCTAGGGTTATATCCCAAAGAGATCATAGATGTGCGAGGAAGACCCATATGTACAAAAATATTTTTAGCAGCCCTTTTTGTGGTTGCAAAGAAATGGAAACTAAAGGGGTGCCCATCAATTGGGGAATGGCTAAACAAGTTGTGGTATATGAATGTAATGGAATTTTATTGCGCTATAAGAAACGAGGAGGTGTTGGATTTCATAATTACCTGGAGAGACTTATACAAACTGATGCTGAGTGAGAAGAGTAGAATCAGAAGAAATTTGTATACAATCACAGACATACCATATCTGTGATGACCAACTATGACAGACTGGACTCTTTTCAGCAATGCAGTGATATTATGTTAATCCAGAATGACTCAAGAAAGTGAGAAATGCGCCATCCAGAGATATAACTATTAAGAACTGAGCCTGATGATGGAAGCAAACTAAATGATCTTGTTCTTCTCAAAAAAAAAAAAAAAAAAAGAAACAAACAAAAAAAAAACTGTGATGCTTCAAGAGAGGCTTTCAGAAATCCTCTGGCCCACCCCTCTGCCTTTGAGACCAGGAAGGGACTGTGCAGGACTGTTCAAAGGGCATTCAACTCAGGTCTGCTCATCCAAAAACTAAGGCTGAATCAAAAAAACATGAACAACAAGTTCTCTGGATTCTAGGGAGGGAGGTGTGGAGGGAGAAAGGGAGGAGGATGGGGAAAGAAAGAAAGAGAGGGAGGGAGGAAAGAAAGAAAGAGAGAAAGAAAGAAAGAAAGAGAGAAAGAAAGAAAGAAAGAAAGAAAGAAAGAAAGAAAGAAAGAAAGAAAGAAAGAAAAAAGAAAGAAAATTAAGAGAGGAAAAAAGAAAAAAAAAGAAAGAAAATGGGGCAGCTAGGTGGTGCATTGAGTAGAGCGTTGGCCCTGGAGTCAAAAGGACCTGAGTTCGGATCTGGCCTCAGACACTTAACGCACACACAAACAAAAAACCTAGCCATGTGACCTTGGGCAAGTTACTTAACCCCAATTGCCCTCAAAGAAGAAGAAGAAGAAGAAGAAGAAGAAGAAGAAGAAGAAGAAGAAGAAGAAGAAGAAGAAGAAGAAGAAGAAGAAGAAGAAGAAGATGTAGAGGGAAAATTGGGAAGAGAAATGAGAGTGATGCAAGAAAATCATGAAAAAACAAGTCAACAATCTGCTAAAGGAGATTCCCAAAAAAGACTGAAGAAAATAACACCTTAAAAATAGACTAACCCAAATGGCAAAAGAGGTCCAAAAAGCCTATGAGAAGAAGAATGCCTTAAAAAGCAGCACTGACCAAATAAAAAAGAAGATCCAAAAGCTCACTGAAGAAAATAATTCCTTCAAAATTATAATGGAACAAATGGAAATTAATAATGTTATAAGAAATGAAGAAATTATAAAAACAGAATCAAAAGAATGAAAAAATAGGGGCAGCTAGGTGGTCCAGTGAGTAAGAGCGCAGGCCTGGAGTTGGGAGGACCCGGGATCCTTTCTGGACTCAGAAAATTAACACCCACACATAAATAATGACTGGCTGTGTAATCTTAAGCTTTAAGAAAAAAAATGAAAAAAAAGAATGAAAAAAATAAAAGACAATGTGAAATATCTCATTGGAAAAACCACTGACCTGGAAAATAGATCTAGGAAAGATAATTTAAAAATCATTGAACTACCTGAAAGCCATGATCAAAAAAAGAGCTTAGACATCATCTTTCAAGAAATAGATCGCCTCTTGAAAGAGATCCCAAAAGGAAAACTCCTAGGAATATTTTAGCCAAATTCCAGAGTTCCCAGGTCAAGGAGAAAATATTGCAAGCAGCCAGCAAGAAACAATTTGAGTATTGTGGAAATACAGTCAGGATAACACAAGAAGTAGTAGCCTCTACATTAAGGGATCGAATGGTTTGGAATATGATATTCTGGAGGTCAGAGGAGCTAGGATTAAAACCAAGAATCACCTACCCAGCAAAACTAAGTATAATACTTCAGGGGAAATTATATATATATATATATATATATATTCAATAAAATGTAGGATTTTCAAGCATTCTTGCTCATAAGACCAGAGCTGAAGAGAAAATTTGACTTTCAAATACAAAAGTCAAGAGAAGTATGAAAAGGTAAATAGGAAAGAGATTTTATAAGGCACTTATTAAAGTTGAACTATTTACATTCTTATATATTTGTAAATCATGAGATCGTTCTTAGTATTAAGGTAGTTGGAGAAAAGAGATAGATAGATAGAGAGAGAGAGAGAGAGAGAGAGAGAGAGAGAGAGAGAGAGATGGGTGGCACAGGATGAGTTGAATATGAAGGGATGATATCTAAAAAATAAAATTGAAGGGTGAAAGATGAATATATTGGGAGGAGAAGGGGAGAGATAAAATGGTATGAATTATCTCACATAAAGAAGGCAAGAAAAAAGTTTCACAATGGAGGGGAAGAGAGGGGAAATGAGAGGGAATAAGTGAACCTTACTCTCATCAGATTTGGGTTAAGGAGGGAATAACATGCACACTCATTTAGATATCTTACCCTACAGCAAAGTAACAGGGAACAGGATAAGGGGGTAGGGTATGATAGAAGGGAGGGAACATTGGGGGAGGGGGTAGTCAAAAGCAAACTTTTTTTTTTAAAAAGGGACAGGGTCAAAGAAGAAAAGAGAATAAATGAGGGTGGAGTTGGAGAGGATTGAGGGAAATATAGTTGTTCTTTCACAACATGACTATTTTGGAAGTGTTTTATATAACTATACACGTATAATCTATATTGAATTGCTTACCTTCTCAATGAGAGTTGGTGGGGAAGGAAAAAGGGAGAGAATTTTGAACTCAAAGTTTTAAAAACAAGTGTTAAAAATGTTTTTTTTTTTTTACATGCAACTGGGAAATAAGATATATAGGCTGTGTTGGAAACTAATCTTGCTCTATAAGAAAGCAAGGGGAAAAGGGATAAGGAGTTGGGGGGGTAATGACAGAAGGGAGAGCAGACTGGGGGAAAGGGTAATCAGAATGTATGGCATCTCAGTGGAGGGAGGGGAGAGATGGGGAGAAAATTTGTAACTCAAAATCTTGTGGAAAAGAATGTTGAAAACTAAAAAAAATAATTAATTAATAAAAAGAAAAAAAGAAAATAGACTCCTCCCAAATCCTCATTTTTTAAAAATTTCATTTATCAAACATTCATTTTTCTCCCTCCCACTTCATCAATCCCCTAGTGAAATAAAGAGAAAAGAAGGGAGGAAAGAAAAAAAAAAACAGAAAAAGAGAAACCCTGTGTTACATAAGTACAGTCAAGTAAAACATATCCCCACATTGATTTCATCGAGAAATACATTTATTATCCTACATATTAGTCCATTGTTTCTTTGTCATGTATTTTAGTATTCTTCTTTGTCAGGCATTTAAAACATGGTTAATCATTTAGCTGTCTAGAGTTTTTAAATCTTTCAAAATACATTTTTTTAAAATACCATTGATGCTATAGTGAAAACTTTTTCTTCAGGTCCTGTTCATTTTGTTCCAGTTCATACATGTCTTTCCAAGGCTCTTTAAAATAATACTTTTTTCTTATTCTTGTAATAATATTCCAATGCATTCATGTGCTACAATTTGTTTACTTTCTTCCCCAGTTGATATCCATTACAGTTTACAGCTTGTTGCCACCACAAAAAGAGTTGCTTTAAATGTTTTTGTGCACATAGGACATTTTCTTGTTTTGGTGTTTATTTGCTTGTTTCTAATGTGTTGGTTTTCTAGCTATTATTGCTATTGTTTCATGTCTAGAATGTTGATTTCTTCTGTTTTTTTTTTTTCTTAGTGAAAGTGTTTAGAGAGATACATTTTTTCTCCCTAAGGACTGCTCTGTCTGCATCCCAAAACTGTTGGTATATAGTACCATTGTCATTGTCTTTAATGCAATTATCATTTCTATAATATGTTCTTTGACCCACCAATTCTTAACAATCAAGTTTTCTATTCTAGAGTTGATTTTTAAAACATTTTTCTCCAGTGATACTTTATTTAGTATAATTTTATTGAATTGTGAACCACAAAAAAATGGGATTAATATTTTTGGTTTTCTTTGTTTTATTGTGAGGTTTTTATGCCCAGATACATGGTCAACTTTTTGTAAAGGCACAATGTAGAGTTAAGAAGCCATATGGTTCTTTCTATTTCTATTCAATTATCACCCAAGGTCTAATACACCTAATTAAGAAAAAAGATTCTGTTCAGACCCTTAGCTTCTTTCCTACATGCATATATATTATATATTACACTTTTACTATTTATTTTTATTTCTTCCAATCCATTTAATTTGTGTTTAAGTATTTAGTTGCTCCATCATGCAATGCATACATTTTGAATATCGGAAGTAACTTATTGCCTTTCAGTAAAATGTAGCCTCCTTTTTTAAACTTTTAATTGTCTATTTTTTGCTGGTGCTTTGTCTGAAATCTTAATTGCTACCCCTGCTTTCTTTGAGTTTATCTAAGACACAATAGATTCTGCTCTCAACCCTTAGTTTAACTCTGTATGAGTCTACATTTCAAGTTTGTTTTTGTAAACATGTTGTTTTGTTAAAAAAAAAATTTACAACTACAATGTAATAGTGTGTCTGTCTTTTTACAACCCCTACAACATTGACATTCCATCTTTTGTCATCTTTGCCTCTTTATCAGATGTGAGTTGAAACCTCAGGGTTGTTTTGATTCTCATTTCTCTTATTATTAATGGTCTAGAGTGTGTTTCTATATTGTTATCAATTGTTTGTAATTCTTCTTTCAAGAAGTCTGTTTATGTGTTTTGATCACTTAGTTATCGGCGGAATTATTTTTGTTCTTATATATTTCCCAATATATTATGTATTAAATACATATTTTGGATATCAGACCCTTATCAGAGATATTTGATACAAATATTTTTCTCAGAACTTCTCTTACCCTAGTTGTGTATTTTGTTCATGCAAAAGTTTTTTTTCTGTAAAGGGTGATATCATGAGCAAACTAGGAGAGCATGGAAGAGTCTACCCATCAGACTTATAGGGAAGTGAAGAATTTATAACCAAACAAGAGATAGAGAACATTATGAAATGTATATGTATACATATAATGTATAATTTTGATTACATTAAATTAAAAAGGTTTTCACAAACAAAGCCAATGGAACCAAGATTAGAAGGAAATCAGAAAATTGGGAATACCAGTGTCTCTGATAAAGGCCTCGTTTCTTGAATATGTAGAGAATTAGTAAAAGTATAAGAATACAAGTCATTCCTCAGTTGATAAATTATCAAAGGATATGAACAGAAAGTTTTCAGATGAAGAAATTAAAGCTATCTATAGTCATATAAAGCATATTCTAAATCACTATTGATTAGAGAAATGCAAATTAACACAACTCTGAGATGCCACCTCAAACCTATCAGATGGCTAATATGACATAAAAGGAAAATGATAAATGTTGGAGATGTGGGAAAATAGGTACACATATATTGCTGGTGGATTTATGAACTGATCCAACCATTCTGTAGAGCGATTTGGAATTATGTCCAAAGGGCTATAAAACTGTGCCTACCCTTTGATCCAGTAATACCACTACATATACCAAAACAATATAGACACTTCTAGGTCTGTATCCCAAAGAGATCATAAAAAGGAGGGAAAGGATCCATATGTACAAACATTTGTAGCAGCTCTTTTTGTGATGGCAAAGAATTGGAATTTGAGGGGATTCCTATCAATTTGGGGAATGGCTTGAACAAGTTGTATGTGATTGTAATGGAATACTACTGTGCTATAAGAAATGATGAGCAAACAGATTTCAGACAAAGTCTGGAAAGACTTACATGAACTGATGCTGAGTGAAGTGAGCAGAACCAGGAAACCATTTTACAAAGTAACAGTAACATTGTGTGATGACCAACTTTGATAAATTTAGCTCTTCTCTGAAATAGTCCAAAAGAGTCATGATGGAAAATGCTGTCCCCTTCCAGAGAAAGAACTATGGAGTCTGAATGCAGATCAAAGTTTACTATTTTCTCTCTTTTTTTTTTCTTTCTTGTGGTTTTTCCCTTTTGTTCTGATTCTTCTCTCACAATATGACTAATGTGGAAATATGTTTAATATGCTTATACATGTATAGCCTACATAAGATTGCTTGCTATCTTGGGGGGGGGGAGTGAAGGGACAGGGAAAATTTGGAACTCAAACTCTTATAAAAGTGACTGTTGAAAATTATCTTTGCATGTAATTGGAAAAAATAAATACTATGGAGTGGGTAGAAAACTTTTAAATTCCATGTAATTGAAATGATCTACTTTACCTTTTATAATAACCTCTATTCTTTGTTTTATCAAAAAGTTACCCCTCTACCTATAGCTGTAAAAGGCATATAATCTTTTCTAATTTTCTTGTATATTCTTTAATATTCAAAGTATGTGTCCATTGAAATTTCTAACAGTATACTTTTCCAATAATTAAAAATCATACTTAAGAAAAACCAATTGACAAAAAAAATTTCTGCATTCATAAAAAAAGAAGAAAACAGAGAGGAGTTCATATGAAACCACAAATCTCTGTTATGAATATTATTATTATATGGCATCATATCTTAATTTAAACCTAATTTCTGCCAGAACTCTTTTTCAGTTTTCACAGTAATTCTCTACAATTGAGGAGAATAAATTACTTATTTCCTAGATAATTTATGTTTGCAGATTTATTGAGCTCCAGGTTATTAAGTCCAATTGTTTCTAATTTTATTTTTGTATGTTCCATTTGATCTGCCTTAAAATAAATTCAAGCAATATCAAATGGTGTTATCGATTATTGCTCTGTAATAAAGTTTGCGGTCTAGAAGTACTGTTCTGTTAACTTTTCATTCCTCCATTTTTTCCTGTTATTCCCCTTGATCTTGATAATCTAGATCTCAGTGAATTATGCTATTATTTTCTCTAGCTCTATAAAGTATCCCTTTGGTAATTTGGCATAGCACTATATCTATAAGTTAATTTTGGCTGTATTGACTATGAGCTATGAGCACTGAATATTTCTCCTGTTATTTAACTTGTTCTTTATATCTTTAATCAGCATTTCATAACTTTATCTATTCAAAAATTGAATACGCTTTGGTCCATTGACTCCCAGATATTTTATGTATTTTGTAGTTATTTTGAATAAGACTTCTCTATTAAGAAGCAAAAAGTTTTTGAGTTTTATGCTTTTAATTGGTAATTATAGTAAAAATACATAGTTGTAAATATAGCCCCTTATCTGCAAAGGAGCTGACAGTAGGGGTAGTTTACATGGCTTTTGCTTGTTTGTTTTTCCCCAGCTGAAAAAAAGGAAAGCTCTGTGGGATGGGTAAAGCCAAGGAACTTTGGAGCTCTGAGAAGAAGGGAAGAGCCAGGAGTTGTAGATTCTTATCAGAACCAGTAGCCTGTGAAGTGCTAAGTGAAGGGCCCCACTACCCTGATCTAAATAGAATCATGAGTATTAAAGCCTTCTCTGTCACATTGATTTGATTAAAGAGGGCTCTGCTAGGACAGAATTTCCTCTTTCTCTGACTGCCATCACTATTGGGACCTGAAACTAGGTGGCACAGTGGGTAGTGTGTGAGGCCTAGCATCAGGAAGACTCATTTTCCTGAGTTCAAATCTGGCCTCAGACACTTACTAGCTGTGTGACCCTGAGCAAGTCACTTAACCCTGTTTGCCTCAGTTTTCTCATTTGTAAAAAGACCTAGAGAAGGAAATGGCAAACCACTCCAGTATCTTTGTCAAGCAAACCCCAAATGGGGTCATGAAGACTCGGATGTGACTAAATAGTAACAACAACAACATGAATTTAATTTTTCTCTGCTTTTTCCCCCTCTCCCACCTTACCAAATGGTTAGCTTTGCCCTTAAATCTTTTGTGTTGTTTTTTTTTTGTTGTTGTTGTTGTTTTCTGTATTTTTTTGGTGAGACTTGCCCAGGGTCACATACCTAGTAAGTGTCAAGTACCTGTGGCAGGATTTGAACTTAGGTCCTCCTAACTCCAGGGCAGGTGCTCTTATCTCCTCTGTGCCATCTACCTGCCCTGCTCTTAAATCTTAAATCTTGATTATATGCTGTCCATACTTTTTAGTAAGTTTTGTCTCCAGGTGAAGGTAAGCTGATTTGCATTATATGCTGAGTATTTACTAAAATGGATTTGAACCTTACAAGTGAGGAAGGACGAAAGGGAATCCATGGAACCTTAGCCTTCAATTGCAAACATATATTGAAGTCACTGAAATTCCTGTTCTCTGTCTCTCTGTCTCTATCTCTCTGACTTTGTCTCTGCCTGTCTGTCTGTCTGTCTGTCTCCCCCCTTTATACTGGCTTATTTGGTGATCTCATTATTTCATGCCAGAATCTCTTTGGAACGTTGCTGATTGATCTCTTTTTCTCCCTCCTCCAATCCATTCTCCACTTAGATGCCAAAGTAATCTTCCAAAAGCCCAGATGTGACCATTTTACTCCACTACCCAGTAAACTCCAAATGGCTTCAAGGATCAAATATAAAAGCCTATTTGGCTTTAAAAGCACTTGATAACCTAGCCCCTTTCAATCTTTCTAGCCTTCTCACACTTTTGTTCACCCCATGACTAACAACACTAGCCTTCTTGCTATTCCTTGCATAAGACACTCCATCTCCCAACTATCTTTTCACTGGATGCCTTCAATACCCAGAATGCTCTCCCTGCTCATTTCCACCTCTTTCCCTGGCTTCATTCAATCCAACTCAGATTTTATCTTCTATCAAAGGTCTTTTCCAGAGTCCTCCCATACTACCACCACCCCACTCCCTTTCATCTGCGACTACCTTTCATTAACACTGCACTTATCTTTTATGTATGTAGTTGTCTGTCTGTTGTCTCCCCCCACTAGAAGGCCTTGTCTTATTTTTCTTTGTATCCCAAGTGATTAGAACAGTACCTGGCATAGAGTAAGTGCTTAGTTAATTTCTGCTGATGATTTTGTGAAGGAGAAATTGATCCTAGTAAAGTCTAGATACTGTTTAGGATGAAGTATAGGCAAAAGAATGTGCAATGTGCCAAATGCGTACCTCTCCAGTGCTCAGTTCATATGGACACAGATTTATAGCTAGAAAGGACCTTAGAAATCATCTGCTCTGGTACTCTCATTTTACAGATGAGGACACAGAGTTTGAGTAACTTATAGCTATGCTAGTGCAGAGATCAAAGCCAAGATTTGAATCCAGGTATTCTGACAAAAAAACAAAACAAAACAAAAACCCAAATCTAGCAGTCTTTTTCCTGTGGCAAACTACTTAGATCCTTTGCTATTAAGCAAAAAGGAAGTCAGTATTTGCTTTGCTTTCCGTGTAGTATTTTTAATAAATACATTTTTTAAACACCTTTGAGGTTGCTGTGTCCTCTAGGAGCAAGGGGGAATAGGAGGGAAAAAGAAATTAGTAGAAAATGAGGAAGTAGCAAATAAAGATATGTTGGCAGCTGTAATCCAATAGACAGAGCTATAGAGCCTGGTCCCAGACTTCCTGATATCCCCGGGGAGCTACAAGGAGACACAAAGACACTGGGCAAGGTGCCCTGCTTTCTAGATTCAATGCTAGTGGTGAAACAAAAATGGATATTTATTAGTAGAATCAATATTTTAGTCATTTTCTAAGTAGGTAGCATAAGAAAGTTGAGATTGCTCTGTGTTTAGAATTAGAGGATGTGAATTTGAACCCTAGTTCTTCCTCTTATTACTTGTGTGACCTTGGATAAGTCACTTCAATTCTATCTTGGTTTCCTCATTTCTACAATGAGAGAGTTGGACCAGATGACATCTAAAGTTCTTCTCATCTCTAAGCCTATGATCCTATGAGTGTGAACCACAGTTCATCCCTTCACCATCAGAAAGGTGGGGACTCTCTATGGGTCATATGAGACTGACCACTCTGACTTTACCCAAGAGGTGAGGGGTGTGGGGGGTGGGTGGGCTGGGGAGGAGTACAAATGTACTTAAGGCAAACTGGGAGTGACTCTGGGTTCTCAACTCTGGGAGGTTGTCCTTTCCCTTATGAATTAATTTGTGTTCTCAGTTGAACAGATATTATATTTAGGGTCATACATTGCATACATTCAATGCATACTTAGGATTCTATGAATCTAACACATTCAATCCATGCTCTCATGGTGCTTAAACACTCTTAAGAGGAATACAGCACATCTGCAAATAACCATAATAAAACAAATACACAATAGGTACATTTAAAAGATGAAAATAAAGTGTTGTGCGAGGTCTAAAGGAGGGTAGGGGATCTAAAGGTAGATAAGGGGATGGTGGTCAGGGAAACCTTATTGGGGAGGGAGCATTTAAACTGAGCTTTAAAGAATGGAGAGCAACTCATCAAAACAGAGGAATGAGAAAGTGGGAGGAGGGCCATCCAAGCATGGAGAAGAGTGTGAATAAAGATTTATAGGCAAGGAAATATGGTGAATAAGATTATAGGATTAAGATCCAAATGGGACTTTAGCAATTATTAAGTGCAATGGCCTTAATTTGCATGGGAAGAAACTGAGATGTATATAGAGTATGTTGAGTAGAAGGAAGGAAAGAAGGGAGAGAGGAAGGAAGAAACCAACAAAGGGAGGTAGGGAAAGAAGAAGAAATAACCAATTATCAAGTACTTATCATATGATAGGAACTGTGCTAAACACTTTACAAATATTCTCTCTGTGTCTCTGTCTCTGTCTCTGTCTCTGTCTCTGTCTCTGTCTCTCTGTCTCTCTGTCTCTCTGTCTCTCTGTCTCTCTCTCTGTCTCTCTCTCTCTCTCTCTCTCTCTCTCTCTCTCTCTGCTTTTTGGAAGGGGAAAGGCAAAGCAATTGGGGTTAAGTGACTTGCCAAAGGTCACATGGCTAGTTAAGTGTGTCACATGTCTGAGGCTAGATTTGAACTCAAGTCCTCCTGATTCCAGGGCTGCTGCTCTATTCACTGTACCACCTAGCCACCCCAAAATATTATCTTGTTTGATCCTCATAACAACCTGAGGAAAGAGGTACTACCATTATTCCCATTTTACTGATTAGGAAGCTGAGGCAAATATACGTTAAAAGATTTGCCCAAGATGACACAGCTAGTAAATGTTTTATTTGAACTCAGATCTTCTTGGCTCTAAAACCAAGCTACTATACTACCTAGCTCTGCTTGATATTGTCATAGCTGTCGCTATTGTATAGGGAAAAGGGGCAGCAACACAATTATTTCTCTCATTTAAAAGATGAGGATCCCAAGTTCAAGAGAAGTTAACTGGCTTATTCCAAAGTCACACAGGTAGTATATGGTGAAATTGAAACCCAAATACCCGTGACTCCAAATACTTTTCTCTGTATTACATAGTTTCCCAAAATCTCTCATATTATCCTCAAGATAGAATGTGAGCTAGGTAGGGATTATAGTTGTTCAGCTGGACAAAAAAGATCAGTGAATAATTGATTGGTGTCAATATGGACTTAGTCTCAAGTGGAGTTGCACAAGGCCTTGGATCCTGGTGTGATAAAAATTTTTATCAAGGACTAGAATAAAAGTATAGATGGAATTCACACCAACTAAAGAGCAATGGAAAATCACACAGTAGGAAGGGGAAAATTGAAGCATTTGTACATGCTGGTAATTTACACACAAGAAATAGCAGAAAAAGTATCTATGAAAGTTACAATCAGAAAAGGAGGTAGAGCATTTACATAGGAAGCCAAGAACAAACAAATTAACAGCCCAGTACATTGGCACCAATAACGTATACAAGACCAATGCATATAGAAGAAAGTCCCAGATCACTGGGTGGATCTTAAGTAAAGGATTGTTATACCTTTTCACAGGTTTACCAATAGTAGTATATCAATGTGACTGTTGTTCCATATACTCACCAACATTCATCCTCTTTCTTTTTTTTTTTTAAACAAATGCTTTATTAACTTCTGTTTTACATCATTCATTTCCGCCAGATTTTGAGTTACAATCATTTTCCCTCCATTATTCCCCTACCCAACCTCCCAGAATAGTAGTCCCACAAGATATCGCTTCCTCCAATCTGCTCTCTCCCATACCTTCTCCCATACCCCCATCGACTTTTCCATTAGAGGAAGGTGAATCTTTGTGTCCCAATGCCTGCACATCTTATCTCCCTATTACAAGCAAAAGAGTATTAATAATAGTATTTATATATATTTGAAACATTTAATGTTATGACCTCACATTTCAGATCCATTTCCTTCCTCCCTTGTCACCCATTCCCTCTTGGGAGATAAGTAATTCAGTATATGTTGTACATGTTTAGCTATGCAAAACATTATCATAGTAGATATATTGTACAAGGCTGCTTATAATTCCCTCCCACTCATCCCACCCCCCACCTGGTCCATTCCCTACATGATCCTGTCCCTCTTCTATAGTGGGTACTTCCAACCTCTCCTCACCCCAAGGATGCCCTCCCATCCATCATCCCTCCTCTCATCCCCCTTCCCCCTATCCTGCTGCAGGTTGAGATATCCCATTTAGTATGTATTACATTTTCTCCCTGAACCAAATTCAATGTGAATGTGGTTTTGCCTTTTTAGCCTTCCTTATTCTCCCCCTCCTTTGCAACCACTTCCCCTTGCTTCTTCTACATGGGATAGTTTACCCTACCCTGTCTCTCCCCATCTCCTCTTGCCACTTTCCTCTCTCACCTCATAATTTCATCCCTTGAGTATTCTCCCTTCCCAACAAATTCAACCTATGCCCTCTATCCATATATAACTGTAACCATATACACACACATTCACATATGTATCCATATGACCACACCCCCTTCTTCCATTATTTTCATAGTGAGAAAGATATCATCAGTCACTGTTATTGCTTTTCCATATAGGAATGTAAGTAGTTCAACTTTGATAAGTTCCTTTTGATTTCTTTTCCCTGGTTACCTTCTCAGGCAGCTCTTGCTTCTTGTGTCTGGATGTCAAATTTTCTATTCAACTTTGGTTTTTTCCTCAAGAATGCTTGAAAGTCCTCTATTGCACTGAAAGACCATATTTTCCCCTGAAACAAAATACTCAGTTTTGCTGGGTAGGTGCCCCTTGGGTTCATTCCCAGTTCTTTTGCCCTCTGGAATATCATATTCCATGCCCTTCGATCCCTCAGTGTAGAAGCTGCCAGGTCCTGGGCTATTCTGATTGTGTTTCCACAATATTGAAATTGTTTCTTCCTGGCTGCTTGTAGTATTTTCTCCTTGATCTGGGGATTCTGGAACCTGGCTATAATATTCCTGGGAGTTTTCTTTGGGATCTTTTTCAGGAGGTGATCGGTGGATTCTTTCAACCTCTATTTTGCCCTCTGGATCTAAAACATCAGGGCAGTTTTCCTTGAGAATTTCTTGAAGGGTGATTTCTAGGTTCTTTCCTTGATCATGGCTTTCAGGTAGTCCAATAATTTTTAAATTGTCTCTCCTGGATCTATTCTCCAGGTCAGTGATTTTTCCCATGAGATATTTCACATTGCCTTCTAATCTTTCGTTTGTTTGGATCTGCTTAACAGCATCTTGATTTCTCATAAAGTCACTAGCTTCCATTTGCTCCAGTCTAACTCTGAAGGAATGAATCTCCTCAGTGAACTTTTGAGATTCTTTTTCCATCTGGCAAATTCGACTTTTTAAGGCATTCTTCTCCTCATTGCCCTTTTGGGCCTCCTTAGCCATTTGAGTTAGTCTATTTTTTAAGGTGTTGTTTTCCTCAGTCAGGCTGTTGACCCTCATTTCATACTTTTCCTGCATCCTTCTCATTTCTCTTTCTAATTTTTCCTCCACTTCTCTTATTTGATTTTTAAAGTCCTTCTTAAGGTCCTCTATGGCCTGCAACCCGCTCATGTTTTCCCCTGGGGCTTTTGGAGCAGGACTTCTGACCTCACAGTCCTTTTCCTGCTCTATGCCCCCAAAATAGGAGTCTAGGGTTGCATTTTTCTGTTTCTTTTGCCTTGGCATGTTGCCACTTAATTGCTTGACTTTTGGGCTTGTTGCCACACTATGGCTTTAAGGCCAGCTAGAGGAATTTTCGTCCCGAACGTGTGGGGGGCAACTTCCGTTTCTGGCAAGCTGTAAACCCACCCACAACTTCCACCCTAGATCACAATCCAGATCCAGGGAGGTTAAAGCAAGAGCGATTACCCCCCAAGACTGATCGCTGGATCTCCCCACGATTTGTAGGCTGGGAGCCGGAAATGCCTCTGAAAACTACAAAATGGCGTGTCTCCTCAGCAGCTTCTAGCCCCCAGGGGAGGGAGCTGACGCATTCCCCAAATACAGGTCCCAAAGTCCATAGGACACTAACCTCTTACTTTGTCCTAGGCATGTCTATATTGATAATTCTGGAGTCGCCAGGGTTCCTGGTGTTCTGGGGTTCCTCCAGCTGGCTGCTGGCCCTGTCGCCCTGGGGCTAAAACCTCGGCTCACGCGGACCTGGGCTCGGCTCCTCTGCTCTGCGCTCTGTGAGCTGCCAGGTCCCAGACCACTGCGCTGGTCCTTCCTGCAGGGCTGCTGGGCTGTCCTCAGCGGGAGGTTAGCTTCTCTGTGTCGTTCTGTGGGTGCTGGGGCTCCAGAAGTTGTTCAGAGTCCCCTTTTACATAGTTTGAGGGGAATCTGGGGGCAGAGAGGCTTGGAAGAGCTGTTTCTACTCCGCCATCTTGGCTCCGCCCCCCATCCTCTTTCTTTTTCTATTTTTTTTTTAATCTTTGCTATTCTGACAGGTTTGAATTGGGAATCTCAGAGTTGCCTTAGTTTAAAATTTTCTAGTAATTATTTGGAACCTTTATTTTTTTTAAAAATAGGTCTGTAAAGATTTAAATAGGTCTATAAAGACTGGGCTTTCCCCCTTGATAATATTGTGTTAGTATCTTTTTCTAAACCATTTGTTAGTTGGGGAATGACTCTCTTTATTGTTTAATTTAATCAGTTCCTTATATGTTCTGGAAATTAAACCCTCTTCAGATAAACTAGTTATAAATATTTCCCCAGTTAATTGTTTCCTTTTTATTCTTAACTTGATTAAGTTTGTGTAACAACAAAAACTTTTTAATTTTATCAATAAAAATTATCCATTTTATCTTCTGTGAGCCATACTCCAAGTTTATGAACTATGAAATACAGCCTTTGGACTTTAAAAGAACGGAGAAACATATTAGAATTCCTATGGAATATCACTAGCTGCCTTTCTTAGTATCCCTGGTGCTTGGCACAATGCCTTTCACATAATAGATGTTTAATAAAAATCCTTGTTGATTTATTGGGAAAAAATTTCAGTGCAAGATTTGTTAAAGGATGAATGTGGATAGAAGTATACAATATATGAAGGCATAGATACAATTTATCCTAAATTTAGGAAGGATTATTCAAAATAATATTCATGCCATCAACTGAAATATAAAAAGAAACTTCCTGATAATTAGTAGCTCCAAAAATGTGGAATGGCATGCCCTTATCAATTGTGCCTTTACTACCCCTGGATGTTTTCAAATGAAAATGAATGACCATTTGAAAAAAGGAAGTTTCTATTTACATCACCTAAAATTTTCAATGCATATCTCCCTGCTACCCCTCCCAGAGAGCAGTCCCTCATTGGGACACATGCCTGACCTGTGATTTCAACTGTGTAGAGAGCTCCTAGGAGCCAGGAACTACCTCCATTAAAGCAGGTCTCTACCTTCTTTGCAACTTATACCCTTGGATAGCTAGTGAGAGCACTGAGAGTTATATGACTTAAACAGTGTCATATGGCCTAGAAGGGTCAGAGGCTGGATTAGACCCAGGTCTTCCTAGTTCTGTGGACAGCTTTAAAGGTACTGCTCCATGCTGACTCTCCCATAATGCCTTTGTAATAATCCCTTAATAACAAAAAAAAAAATTAAAAGAAGGAGAAAAACAGTTCAGGAAAATTAGCCAGTATCCAAAAAATTCTTACAACAATTACATGCAGTATTTCAAACCCATAGTTCCTGATATATAAGTAACAGAAGGAGGTCCATTTCCTTATTTCTTTTCTTTTCTTTCTTTCTCTCTCCCCCTTCCTTCCTTCCTTCCTTCCTTCCTTCCTTCCTTCCTTCTTTCTTCCCTTCCTTCCTTTTCTTTCTTTCTTTTTCTTTCATGACAAGCTTGGATATTACAATTTCAAAGCATTTAACTTCAGTTGTTTAATTGTTGTTTTATTTTGTTTTTTATTTGCATTGTTGTAGTCACTGTGTACATGGTTTTTCTGGCTTTGTCTACCTTACATTACATTAATTCATATAAATCTTTCCATGTTTCTTTTTACTCACCATAAGCATAGTTCCTTCTAGCACAGTAACTATTTCATTTCATTATATTCACATATAGCTATCTCTTTAACCATTCTCCAGTCTAGTAGCCATCTTCTTTGTTTCTAATTCTTTGCCACTACCAAAAAAGTGCTGTTGAGGTGTCCAAGGCACTCTCCCCCCAGATTACCTCCAAACTATGTAAAAGGGGACTCTGAACAACTTCTGGAGCCCCAGCACCCACAGAACGACACAGAGGAGATACGCTCCCACTGAGGACAGCCCTGCAGGAAGGACCAGCACAGCGCTCTGAAAGCAGGCAGTGCAGCAGGCAGTGGGCGGAGAGCCGAGGCCAGGTCAGCATGAGTTGTGGTTTTAGCCCCAAGGCAGCCAGGCCAGCAGCCCGCTGGAAGGACCTCAGAACACCAGCAGCTGTGACGACTCCAGAATTATCAACTCAGATATGCCTAGGACAAAGTGAGAGGTTAGTGTCCTGTGGACTTTGGGACCAGTATTTGGGGAACACGTTGGCTTCCTCCCATGGAGGCTAGAAGCCACTGAGGAGACATGCCATTTTGTAGTTTTCAGTGGCAGCTCCAGCTCCTGGCCTGCGAAATGTAGGGAGATCCAGCGATCAGTCTTGGGGGTTAATCACTCTTGCTTTAACCTCCCTGGATCTGGATTGTGATTTGAGGGGGAGGTCTGGGGTGGGCATCCAGCTTGCCAGAAAGCTGTGAAGACCCCAACATTCAGGACGAAAGCTCCCCTATCTGGTGGCGGAGTCCTACTGCGGCAACAAGCCCAAAGGTCAAGTAATTAAGTGACAACATGTCAAGGCAAAAGAAACAAAATAAACAGAAAAATGCAACCTTAGATTCCTATTTTGGGGGCAAAGAGGATTGAAGCAGGGAACAGAAGGAGGACTGTGAGGTCAGAAATCCTGCTCCATAAGCCCCAAAGGAAAATATGAGTGGGTTACAGGCCATAGAGGACCTTAAGAAGGACTTTAAAAATAAAATAAGAGCAGTGGAGGAAAAATTGGGAAGAGAAATGAGAAGGATGCAGGAAAAGTATGAAATGAGAGTCAACAGCCTGACTGAGGAAAATAACACCTTAAAAAATAGACTAACTCAAATGGCAAAGGAAGCCCAAAAGGGCAATGAGGAGGAGAAGAATGCCTTAAAAAGTCGAATTTGCCAGATGGGAAAAGAATCTCAAAAGCTCACTGAGGAGATTTATTCCTTCAGAGTTAGACTGGAGCAAATGGAAGCTAATGACTTTATGAGAAATCAAGATGCTGTTAAGCAGATCCAAACAAACGAAAGAATAGAAGGCAATGTGAAATATCTCATGGGAAAAACCACTGACCTGGAAAATAGATCCAGGAGAGACAATTTAAAAATTATTGGACTACCTGAAAGCCATGACCAAAGAAAGAACCTAGAAATCACCCTTCAAGAAATTCTTAAGGAAAATTGCCCTGATGTTTTAGATCCAGAGGGCAAAATAGAGGTTGAAAGAATCCACAGATCACCTTCTGAAAAAGATACTAAAAAGAAACTCCCAGGAATATTATAGCCAGGTTCCAGAATCCCCAGATCAAGGAGAAAATACTACAAGCAGCCAGGAAGAAACAATTTCAATATTGTGGAAACACAATCAGAATAGCACAGGACCTGGCAGCTTCTACACTGGGGGATTGAAGGTTATGGAATATGATATCCCAGAGGGTAAAAGAGCTGGGAATGAAATAAAGGGTCACCTACCCAGCAAAACTGAGTATTTTGTTTCAGGGGAAAGTATGGTCATTCAGTGGAATAGAGGACTTTCAAGCATTCTTGAGGAAAAAAACAGAGTTGAATAGAAAATTTCACATCCAGCCACAAGAAGCAAGAGATGCCTGAGAAGATAATCAGGGAAAAGAAATCAAAAGGAACTTATCAAATTTGACCTATTCACATTGCTACATGGAAGAACAATAACTGTGACTGATGAAACCTTTTTCAGTAAGAAAATAATGGAAGAAGGGTGTATGGTCATATGAATACATATGTGAATGTGTGTATATTTGTTTACAGTTATACATGGAGAGAGGGCATAGGTTGAATTTTTGGGGAAGGAATGATACGTAAGGGTTGAAACTTTGAGGTGAAAGAGGGAAGTGGCCAGAGGAGATGGGGAGAAACAGGGTAGGGTAAACTATCTCATGTAGAAGAGGCAAGGGGAAATGGATGCAGGGGAGGGGAAGAATAGGAAGGCAAAACCACATTCTCATTGAATTTGGTTCAGGGAGAGAATGACATACATACTAAATGGGATATCTCAACCTGCAGAGAATAGGGGGAAGGGGAATGAGAGGAGGGATGAAGGATGGGAGGGCATTCTTGGGGGGAGGGGAGGATGGAAGTACCCATTATAGAAGAGGGACAGGATCAAGTAGGGAATGGACCAGGTGGGGGGTGGGATGGGTGGGAGGGAATTACAAGCAGCCTTGTACAATATATCTACTATGGTAATATTTTGCATAGCTATACATGTACAACACATACTGAATTACTTATCTTCCCAGAGGGAATGGGTGGCAATGGAAGAAGGGAATGGATCTGAAATTCGAGGTCTTAAAATTGAATGTTTCAAATATATATAAATACTATTATCAATACTCTTTTGCATGTAATTAGGAGATAAGATGTGCAGGCATTGGGGCACAGACTCACCTTCCTCTAATGGAAAAGTCGAAGGGGGTATGGGAGAAGATATGGGAGAGAGCAGATTGGAGGAAGGGATATCTTGTGGGACTGCTATTCTGGGAGGGTGGGTAGGGGAAAAAGGGGGGAAAATTGTAACTCAAAACCTGGTGGTAATGAATGATGTAAACCAGAAGTTAATAAAGCATTTGTTTAATTTTTTTTAAAAAGTGCTGTTGAAAATATGATAAATAGAAGGCTTTTTTTTTGTCATTGTCATTCATTGACTGATATCTTTGGGATATAATCTTAGCAATGGAATTTCTGGGTCAAAGGGTATGGATATTTTTGTCACTCTCTGAATAATTCAAATTTCTTTCCAGAATTCACAACTCCACCAGCAGTGTAATACTGTTTCTCTCTTTCCACTCCAACCCAACTATTTCCATCTTGTTCTTTTCTTTTTGCCAAGTTACTGGCTATGAGGCAAAAATTCAAGATTGTTTTTGATTTGTTTTTCTCTTATTATTAGTGATTTGAAGTATTCTTTCATGTTCCTGTTAGGAGTTTGCAGTTCTTTGGAGAACTATTCATTTGTATTATTTGCCTATATTCTGTTGCAGAATATCTTTTGGACAACCATTTATAAAGGGAATTATAGAAGGGATTT
Source organism: Gymnobelideus leadbeateri (assembly GCA_011680675.1). Classification (NCBI taxonomy): domain Eukaryota; kingdom Metazoa; phylum Chordata; class Mammalia; order Diprotodontia; family Petauridae; genus Gymnobelideus; species Gymnobelideus leadbeateri. The sequence goes on from WOXC01010734.1 coordinate 23,827, forward strand.
CTTTCTAAGTACAGTTTGGATGGGATCACTTCTAGGGTCCCTTCCAACTCTGACATCCTATGACTCTCTGATAATGGTGACTGATCATGATTTCTGGAATTCACAATAAAAATTCCAGAAAACCCAGAGGTTTCTAAGGACCATATGTGAATTTAAGGAGGATAGAATTGTCTATCTTCTGGAAAAAAAATCCCAGCCTTCATGACTCTTTAATGAAACAGCAGGCAGGAGGACTAGTGAGCTGGCCTTGACTTTGTTCTTATCTCCCCATGTTTTTTGTGTTCTCTCTCACTCTTTAGAGAATTCACTTCCCCCTCGATCTGTCTGTAGTACTCCAATCCTGAATCCCTTTTTGGCTTGGCCAGATTCCTCCTGTGTAAACATGTGGCTGCCTCTTCTTTGCCCCACTAGTCACAGCAGGGCCTCAGGAGGCCTACCACATTAGAAGTTAAAAGGCAAGAGATAAAGTACTGTAATGTTGGATTTAGCTGAGAAAAAAAGATAGAAGATTCCCTGCATTCGAATCTCAGAATCTTATTATTGGAAGGAACTTAGAGAAAGAGATTCTCTCTAGTTCAATAGCCCTTGTTTACATATGGATATAGCAATGACCAGAGAAGGGTAGCTATTTGCTCAAAGTCACATAGCTAAGATCAGGATAGGGACTAGACTCTGTCACTTACAAAATTTGTGTCCTGGGCCAACCCAATCACCCTTTCTAGGCCTCAGAGTTCCTCTAGCCTCATTTTACGAAAGAAGAAAATAAAGCAGCCCCAACTTCAAGTTCTAAGCTACGATGTGAACACCTTTGAGCTCCCTTCTGTCCCTTGCAGCTCTCAATCTAACCTGGGATTCAGTGAATCCTAGGTCAGTGCTAGGTCCTCCTCACTATGATACTAATCAGTCATCTATTTGTTTCTGTATAACCAGTGGAGTTATAAATAACAATAATAGAATGTAAATTGTGTTAAGGTTTGCAAAGTATTTTATACTTCTTAATTCATTTGATCCTGACAACAGCCTTATGAAGTAGGTGCTATTATCATTCCCATTAGATAGATGAGGGAACTGAGATACAGAAAGGTTAAGTGACTTGCCCAGGATCACACAAGTAAGTCTCTGAGGCAGGATTTGTGCTCAGCCTTCCCTGACTCCAAGCCTTACACCCTATCCTCTGCACCACCCAGCTGCCCTTGCCCCTTTTATATATTATCTTTTGAGACAGATTAGGCTAGTATATTTAGAGTTAGAATCATAACTAGAGTAAGGAAAGGAGGATTTTTCTCCAGGGATCTGAAATTTAGAAGGTACTGATAGCATTTACAATTCTTTAGCTATTAGAAATAATTATGCTTAGCAACTATATTTTTGTTTGTTTGTTTTATAAGACTTGTAATTTTATTGGTGTAGGGAATTTCTCATAAGAAAAGTTCAGCACTTGCTCTGCCTCTTACAATCTTAGAGTTTCCTAAGGGGGAGAAGGTACTGAGAGGGGAATTGATTAATCCAGGGTCATACAGCTAATATCTACCAGAGAAGGGACTTGAACCCAGGTGTCCCTGATTCAGGGAAGCTAGGTGCCAGGCCTGAAGTCTGGAAGACTCATCTTCATGAGTTCAAATCTTGCCTCAGACATTCACTAGCTGTACGATCCTGGACAAATCATGTCACTCTGTTTGCCTTACTTTCCTCATCTGTAAAATGAGCATGATAAGGAAATGGCAAACCACTCCAGTATCTTTGCCAAGGAACCCCCCCGCCCCACCAAATGGGGTCATGAAGAGTCAGACATGACTGAAAAATGACTGAACCACAAATTCCAGATTCAGAATCTATTTCTCTTGACACTCCATGGCACTGCCTTACTAGTGGCTCCATCCTAAATGAGTTCCTCTTTGGCCTGGTCTGGCCTGGTCCCTGTCTTCCCTGCTCTGTGATGACCTTCCCAGAATGGCCTTCTAGGGCCCTTGGGTCACTCACCTCAGGCACAACTTTTCACATTGCTGTCAAAGAAAAGACCTGGTATAGCAGAGAGAACACTGGCCCTGGAGTCAGATGAAAAGGGTAAAAGTCTTGGCTTCTGATAGCTACAACCTGTGAGACTCTGGCAAATCAGTTATCTTCCCTGGATCTCAGTCTCCTCTTCTGTTAAAAGATCGGTTTGGACTAAGTGGCTTGGGAAGTCTCTTCTGACCCTAAACCTATGATCCTCAGTGATGAAAGGCAGTGTTTGGGGGGAGGGCGAGGCAGTTCTGAAATGTAGTCATATATTATTTCTCAGGTTTCTTACCCTTCTCAATTTCATCTGGTAAACCAGAGAGTCAAAGGAGAGCCATACAATTACTGAGCTATGTAGTTCTAATGCTTCTATCCTAAGTATAACATGGGACAAGGGCATAGATCCTTAGGGGTCATCCAGTCAAAGATTTTTAGATGGTGAGTCTTAGATTCTGACCACTGGTTCTCAGCTTCATGCCCACCAGAGTTCTGGAAAGATCTCTTTAATTCTTGTCTTCCTTTATTCACCTCCCCTAGCCCAGAGATCCCTATGGCTTTTTACACAGAATATCAAATCCAAACCTTTCTGGGCTCATAGTTGCATGGAGAACTCAAAATGCCATGAAGCGAGACTGTTCATTTTAAGTGAGGCATTGCTGTGTGCTGTCAACATAAGCCACAAAATTCACTGTCTTCAGTGAGAATATGCAGGGCTCCAACTATTCCCATTTTATACATGAAGAAACTGAGGCAGAGAGGTTCAGTGACTTGCCCAGGGTGACCTAGTTAATATGTGTCTCTGATGGAATTTGACCTCAGGCTTTCCTGAGTGTAACCTGAGGATGTTGTGCCTCTGGGGGTCAGGGTGGTCTGTGCCATCAGGCAGGGGGAACTGTTAAAAATGTATTTAGAGAAGGTCCAAGGAGATTCATGGACCAAGTGAAATATATTGGGAGGAATTTCAAGGCCATGTCAGCACTGTATGAAGGTGGTAGTAACTGGGATATTCACTGACCACCTTTAGTATGTTTGGGACTTTGAACCAAGTCATCCTTCCCTGGTCACCAATTCCCTATTTATATTATTTCCCTTTATTAGAATGCAAGCTCCTTGAGGGTCAAGGCTATCTTGTTTTTATATTTGTAATCCTGATGCCTCGAACACAGTAAATATCTGGTAAATGCATTTTATTCATTTATCCAGGTAAACTGTTGAGATTTGAGAAGGATTGAACAATGTTGCCTGAATTTCCTGAGGAAAATGTTACTGACATGAGTGTGGCTCTGTGTCTCTTCCCCAAAATGCTAAATGGGCATGGGGACAATCAGGGACAATTATCTGTGGCTATATTTCACTTCCATGGAAAATTTAGGTCCCTAAATTGTAGTTCTGACTTTTAAGTGGTGCAGGCTGGGAGACAGGGCAGGGAAGTAGGCATAGGATTCCCTTGTCAAATTCTTTGATTTAAAAACAAATGATGAAATTTCCTTTCTTTCTCCATTCCTTTTCTTCTGGTCAAAACAATCTTCATAGAATCATGAGTTTGGAAGTGAAAAGGATCTTTCTAAGTCTACACTCTCATCTAAAGATTAGGAGTATCAATTGATACAATCATTGGTTTTGTCATTTGAGGCATTTTTTTTTCTTTTTGGAGGGCAATTAGGGTTAAGTAACTTGCCCAAGGTCACACGGCTAGGTTTTTTTTGTTTGTTAAGTGTCTGAGGCCAGATCCGAACTCAGGTCCTTCTGACTCCAGGGCTGACTCTCTACTCACTGCGCCACCTAGCTACCCTTGAGGCATTTTTCAATTCCAGTTTTTCCAGTGTTTTTAAAAATGAGAAAATTCGGGTTCACTGAGATAAAATTTTACCCAAAGTTATACAGGCAGTAAGGTGTATAAGGCAATCATTCCCAACCTGTGAAACACAAAATTTTATAGGAGTCCTCAGATCTATTAAGCAGCAAAAACACCTCATACAGACTGAATACTTCATATTTCTTACACATATATGCCCTACCACTTTTCAAATGTTTAGCTGTTGTTAGAATTCATAAAATGAAAATTTATCTAAAAGCATTACTGAGGGGGAAAGCTAGGGTGGCACAGTGAATAGAACACTGGCCCTGGAATCAGTAGGACCTGAGTTCAAATCCAGCCTCAGATACTTGACACACAACTAGCTGTGTGACCTTGGGCAAGTCACTTAACCCCAATTGCCTTGCCTTCCCCCCTCAAAAAAAAGGCATTACTGAGATTACCTTACTACTCTGAAATAATCTTCCATTTACACTTATTTGTTTGTTGTCTTTCCATTAGAATGGGAGGTCCTTGAATATTTTTTGCCTCTCTTTGTATTTCTAGTATTTAATATAGTGTCAGACACATCATAAGTACCGGAATGCTTATTGACTGGATATAATATAGTCTTCCCTCCAATATGTCTCAATATGTTGACATGCTTCCTTTCCTTTAAGATCCAAATTAAGAGCTACCTCCTCCACAAAGTTTTTTCCTGATACCTTGAGGAGAAAAGGAATTCGGGGTATCTTCACACTTTCACACATATCATGTTCTTAAATATTCTTATTTGTTCCTCAATTTAATAAACAGGCTTTAAGGATCTAGTCTGTGAAACAGACTGTATTAAACAGTGATGATACTTTTTTTTTAATTACATGGTCCTCGTCCCCAAGGACTTTACAATGTAGTGTGAAGGATACACCTACTCAAATAAAATAAAATGTAATAGAGCAAAGGGGACAGTGAGGCAAAGTGCTCTAGGAAAATCTGATGTGGGAGTAAATGCTTTTAATTTGGGGGACCAGAGACAGTTTCCAAGAAGAGATGGCATTTGAGAGGTGTTTTGAGAAAAAGGGATTTTAAGAGACAGAGAATGAGTAAGGAGTCCATTCCAGACATGGAAGACTATCTAGGTAAATGTGAAGGGCAGGAGACAAATGAGATCAGAAATAGCTAATGATTAAATTTCATTGGAACATAAAGTATATGAAGGGGAAGAATTTGAAATAAGATTAAAATAGTAGTTTGGGATGATTGTAGAGAGTCTTAACTATTAGGCAAGGAATTTCTATCTTAACCTATACATAAAAGGGACCCACAGAAGGTTTTTGAGGATGGGAATGATATGGGTCAGACTCCTGTTTCTGTTTTGTCTTACCTATTAGATTGAAAATTCCTGTAGGTAGAGATGATAGAGATCATAGGATTGAGACCAGGAAGGAACCTCAGATGTCATCTAGTCCAACATCTATTTTAACCAATCAATAAGCATTGATTTTAATTTTTTTTTAATTTTTAATCAAATATTTCCTAATTACATGTAAACTTTTAAAACATTCATTTTTTAACATTTTGGATTACAAATACTCTTTCTCCTTCCCATTCTCTTTTGAAGAGGCAAGTAATTTGATACTGATTCACACATAAAATATATTTCCATACTGGCTATGTCAGAAAAGAAAATACAGGCCAAAAAGGAAAGAAAGAAAGAAAGAAAGAAAGAAAGAAAGAAAGAAAGAAAGAAAGAAAGAAAGGAAGGAAGGAAGGAAGGAAGGAAGGAAGGAAGGAAGGAAGGAAGGAAGGAAGGAAGGAAGGAAGGAAGGAAGGAAGGAAGGAAGGAAGGAAGGAAGGAAGGAAGAAGGTAGGAAGAAAGAAAGAGGATAAAAAAAGCATCAATCAGTATTGAGAGTTCATTAATTCCCTCTATGGATGTGAATAATATTTTTCATCATGAGTCTTGATATGAGTAGCTAAATCATTAACAATTGATCATTGTACAATATTCCTGTTACTGTATACAATGTTCACACTTCACTTTGCATGAGTTTGTTTTGTTTTGTTTCGTTTTTTTCTGAAACCATTCTGCTTACCATTTCTTTTAGCACAGTAGCATTCATCACAGTCATATACTTGCTCAGCCATTCCACAATTGATGGACATTTTATTCATTTTCAATTCTTTGCACCAACAAGAGCCACCATAAGTATTTTTATACAAATAAATCCTTCTCCCTTTTCTTTGATGACACTGGGATACAGACCCAGCAGTGGTTGCTGGGTTAAAGAGTATACACTTTGGTAGAGTTCTAAATTGTTCTCTAGAATAAAGTTGGACTAGTTTACAATTCCACCAACAGGGCATTAATGTCCCAATTTTTCCACATCCCCTCCAGCATTTGTCATTTTCCCTTTCTGTCATGTTAACCAATCTGATAGGTGTGAGATGGCACTTCAGATTTGTTTTAGTTTTCATTTTTCTAATCAGTAGCAATTTAAAGCATTTTTTCATATGACTATTTATAGCTTTGATTTCTTTTTCTGAAAATTGCCTGTTTATTTCCTTTGACCATTTGTCAACTGGGGAATGGCTCCTATTTTTACAAATTGACTCAGTTCCTTATATATTTAAGAAATGAGTCCTTTATCAGTGAAACTTGATGTAAAATTACCCCCACTTTCCTATTTTCCTTGTTATTTTGTTTGCATTAGTTTTGTTTGTGCAAAAAGTTTTTAATTTCATGTAATCAGAATTATCCATTTTACTTCCCTAAATACTCTCTATGTCTCTTTTGTCATAAACTTTTCCCCTTATCTATAGATCTGACAGGTACATTTCTCCATGTTCTCCTAATTTACTTAGGTTACTATCATTTATGTCTAAATCATTTATACATTTTGACTTTATCTTGACATACAGTATGAGAAGTTGGTCTAAGCTATTTTCTGCCAAACTGCTTTCCAGTTTTCCCAACACTTTTTTTTTTTTTTGTCAAATGGTGAGTTCTTAGCCCCAAAGCATAGATCTTTGGATTTATCAAACACTAAACTACTATCATTTACTACTGTCTACTGTGTATCTAATCTATAGTATTCCACAGATTTACAACTTTATTTCTTAGCTAGTACAAGATTGTTTTGATGTTTACTGTTTTGTAATACAGTTTAAAATCTGGTAAGAAGAGGATACTTTTCTTCACATTTTTTCCCCATTAATTCCCTTGATTTAAAAAAAAAATATTCTTCCAGATGAATTTTGTTATTAATTTTCTAGCTCTATAAAGTAACTCTTTGGTAGTGCAATACTAAATAAGGAAATTAACTTAGGTGGAATTATCATTTTTATCATATTAGCAAGATCTACTCTTGAATAATTAGTATTTCTCTAATTATTTAGATCTGTCTTTATTTATATGACAAGTGTTTTGTAATTGTGTTCATATAGACCCTGGCAGGTAGACTCCCAAGTATTATATGTTGTCCATAGTGGTTTTAAATAGGATTTTTTTTTACTAATTCTTCCTTTGTTGGCAGTATATAGAAATGCTAATTATTTGTGTGGGTTTATTTTATATCCTACAACTTTGCTGAAGCTGCTAATTGTTTGAACTAGTTTTTTAGTCAGTTCTCTTATATCCTGTAAGCTATGTCATATTATCTGCACAGAGTGATAGTCTTGCTTCCTCATTGCCTCTTTTTATTCCTTCAATTTCTTTTTCTTGTCTTATTGCTATAGCATTCTTAGTACAATACTGAATAACAGTGGTGACAACAGACATCCTTGATTCACCCCTGATCTTATTGGGAAGGCTTCTAGTTTATCCTCATTACAGATAATGCTTACTCTTGGTTTTAGAAACATGCTACTAATTTTGAGAAAGGCTCCATTGATTCCTATGTTTTCTAGTGTTTTTAATAGGAATGGGTTCCATTTTGTCAAATACTTTTCTATTTATATAATCATATCATTATTGTTTTTGTTATTGATCTGGTCAGTTATGCTGATAGTTTTCCTAATGTTCAATAAGCATTTAATGAACACTCACAATATGCCAGACACTATGCTAAGTAATGAAGACATAAAAAAAAGCAAAAATAGTTCCTGCCCACTAGAAATTTATATTCTAATGGTGAAACAAATATGTCCATAATTAGCTATACAGAAGATGCTTGCAGGGTAGATTTTACATAGAATGAAAATAAAGTAGTTAAGAGACTTTTTCAAGGTCATAGGTAACTAAATAGCTGAATCAGGATTCTAATGTAGGTCTTCTGACTCCAACTCCAATATTCTTTTCACTATACCATGACACAATCAAGACCTTTGTTTTATTTCAGTCTTGTATCCCTTTTCCTAAATGCCATGTCTTGTATATTGTGTATGGTTAAAAAATTATGAATTGAACCAAATACCACTGCTGGCCATTCTATAATCCCTATATTATCTCTCCTGTTTACTACCCCTCCTCCCCATCTTTCAGATTGCCCTCACATGTAGAAAATGCCCTGTAATGACAAAGAAACAGACATCTGGATGGACAGATTCCATGGCATATGCATTCCCCAGGTTAGCAGACCCTCTTTGGATGAGAACGTGGAAGGGACAATCTTTCATTCCAAAGCTTATCAGACCATGGTGGAATAATGCATGAGCTGGTACCTGTAATTGAACCAACTGAATTCAGAAGATGTGGGAATATCTTTCTTCCAACACCCTTCTACTTCCCTTCTGCTGCTGGTTTGGAATGAGAAAAGTACAGAGGTTTATGACCCACCCCCAACTTTTTTTTTTATTTAAAGTTAGAAACTTTGAAGTGCCATGGAAGAGGGTTTTTTTTTCCTTAGTTCAATGTGAGTTCTGGGTGTGTTCACATATCGGTTTAGCTTTTCCCCAGCCAGGTCAGCCTTCTCTAACACTTCGAGGTTAACATAAAGATGGCAAAGCATTTAAAATCAGCAAGTTAAACAAGCTCTCAGATTCCCGTGTAAACTGCATTTAAGACTGGAAAATTTCTGTTACCTATTCTTTGGGTGGTACAAACCCCCCACATTCCTGCAGTGCTGCTTTTCGAGCCCAAGTCAAACAAGGAGATTGTCCTTTTAATGTCTTAAAGGCTCTATTTTCGTGTAATGCCAAATGCAATATTTTTTTGAAAACACTATACCAGAAGTTTCCCAGCTGAGAAAACAGGCTGGTGAAAAATGGTTTCAAAAAACGAAATAAACCATGCAAAAGCTGTTCAGGGTGTGTGTATGAAATGAACATCTGGATCTGGGTTGTTAAATTACCTCCTCCTCCCCCCCCCCCAGACTCCTTTTTCTCACAGCTGTTTGAAAGAGTCCTGAGGGCAAAGAGACAGGTCAATGGACTTAGTTGCACCTTTCCCCACCCCACTCCCCATCCCCATCCCTTTTGCATTTACACAAGGAATCTGACCCACATATGTGTTTAATATGTGGGCACAAATATGAGAAGAAGAAGAAAAAAAATTATCTCCATTCCTGTTGATTCTCTGCAGCAACTCCAAAGGAAAATAAACTCCGGATTTCCAAATTTCTCAAACAAAACTTATGGTTCTAATAACATATTGCTTTAAACTTGATTTTTTTTATCAGGAACTGAACAAATTTTACATTTCTCTTCATTTATTTTAAAGGGAGTTATTGTCTTTCACTTTCTACAAAGCCTAGACTTGGTGTGCTATGGCCTCCAGCAGCCCTCAGGAAGGACCCACAGCTGTAAAGTGAAGTTCTGTCAGATTGTTGGTCACACTACATCCAAGCAGGGCATCCAGCTCAGCTGCTGGCAAAGTGGCCCCTGGGATTAATTTCTCCTGGGATAATTAGTGGCCTCAGCAAATGCTATAAACTGCCCTCAGCTGGAAACCTTGCCATACCTTGGAACAGCTGAAGCAACTTGTAATGCAAAGGACTTCAGATGAATTTGGAGGAAGAGAACATAGGTTCAGATCCTGGTTTTGGCATTATTACTCATGTACCTTGGACAAATTGGGCCTCAGTTTCCTCCCCTGTAAAATAAGGCTGTGGCACTAGATGATAACAACAATAGCTACTATTTCTATGGCACTTCAAGGCTGGTAAAGCACTTTCATTTGATCCTCATCACCCTGTGAAATAGGTGGGGAAACTGAAGTTGAGGAAGGGGTTAAGTGACTTATACAGGGTAATTTATGGAGTGAATTTCTGATGCAAGATTTTAATTCAGATTTCTCAGATTCTAGATATCAAAGGTCCTTTTGAGCCCTGGGTCTGTGAGCCTATGAGCCTATGAAAGGGGCTGTTTAATATGGAGAAGAAAATGCATAGGGCAATACAATTATTATGTTCAGATATCTTCATTGTTGAAAATGCGGGAAAAGAACATGATAGACATTCCTAAAATGGCTTGAGCCAGTCTTGTCTGATCTCTAGGGCCTGGGGTACAGGGCATGGGAGCATAGCCCAGAAGCCAGAAGGTACCTTAAAGGTTATTTATTTCAACTTTTCATTTTAGAGAGGAGGAATCTGAGGGTAAGCAACTAGTCCAGGGTCACTCATAAGCAGTGAATGGCAGAACTGGGACATCTCTCCAGGTTCTTTGACTTCAGATCCAGAGCCCCTTCCCCTGGTCTATAATACCTTTCAAGATGAAGTTCTTTCCAGTTCAGGTCCTATGATTCTCTAGCAGCACATATGCCTTCCCTCTGTGTTACAGGAAGCCATTGACTATCTACCTGGAGACCATATCTTCTTAGTGAATCTCTTTCACTGCTTAGCACACATGAAAGCTATTGAACATGGGATATGCTGGATGGCAGGAGGGGGCTCCTGATAGGAAGCTGGAGTCCTGCACATGCATAAATACACTGCTTAAGGCCTGGCCACCACTTTCACTCTCTGGAGATTTAGAAAGGCATCGAGGTAGAATTAAGAGAGCGATGAATTAGAATTTAGAATTAGAATATCTGAGCTTGAATCCAAGCTCTCCTATTTACCATACATTTTAATTGAGTCAGATCACTGTTTCCTCATCTTTAAAATGCATGTATAGCAGAAATAAAAGTTCTGGTCCGGCAACCAGGAGATTTAGTTCCTAATCCCAGCACTAAGAATGATTTTTTGTGTAATAGGGAAAAAAGACCCAGAGACAGGAAATGACTTGTGCATAGTCATGCAGCTCATATGTAGAAGAGCCTGGATTTGAGCCCAGGTCCTATGATGCCAGACCTCATCAGGCCTCTTTGTATCAGACCACTCTGCTTCAGGCCACTTTCTATACCATAAAAACCATTTTCTATGCCCTAAAACTCATATAACACAGAATCAGCTGCCCCTACACTGGGTAGTGATACAAAGTGGTTGCAGAGGAATCTCCTTTGTTTTCTTCTCCCTCCCTCCCCAACTTCTTCTCTTAGGATCTGGTATTCTCCATGATGAGGGTCCCTGGGGTCGAGAAGCACAATATGCTATGATTCTATATGTGAAGGAATACTAGATTTGCAATTGTGACCCAGATTCATATCAGAATTCTCCCACTTACTAGTTGTGGGACTTTATCCCCACTTAACAGATTAGGAAATCAACTGCCTGGTAATTTAATAACAGATATGCTACGTATCTTTTAGAATACCTGTGGTGTTTCAGATGAGATCATGATAATAACTGATATTTGCTTGATACTTAAAAGTTTACATAGCACTTTACATATGTTATCTCATTTGAGTTTCATAACAAAACTGCCAGATGGGTACTATGGGTATTTCTATCCCCATTTTAAAGATGAGGAAACTGAAGTTGCGTAGTCATCCAACTAATAAGCTCCAGAGGAGGTGTGTGAACCTAGATCTTCCTCAACACTCTATTCACTACCTAACACCACCTCTTTGGCCACCATGGTGGTGATAAAGGTTGCAAAATCACCATCCGAATACAAACTCCTTGGAAGTTGCAATTATTTCAGATACTGAATCCCCAGTGCTAAGCAGAATTAAAACCGTAGTAGGAGTTTGAAAAATACTTGTTGATTGATTGATGAGAGAAACATAGACCTGGGACTACAAAGGGCTCTTAGAAGTCATCCAGCCTATACTCATTATAAAATACGGTGTGGTCCACTCCTTGCTTTACCTGTGAGGAAGCACACCTGGATAAGCTAAGCCATTGGCCAAACTCACACAGGTAGGAAGAGGACAGCTGGGAAGTGGCCTCAGGTGCCCCGTGATCCTAAGCTCATAGCTTTTGCCATTATACCCCATTGCCTGCCCGTTTTATAAATCATAAGATTCTCTTTGAAAATAAGTTTAGTTGCGGTGGCTAGGCGGCGCAGTCAATAGAGTGCCCCACCCTGGAGTCGGGAGGACCTGAGTTCAAATATGTCCTCAGACCCTTAACACTTACTAGCTGTGTGACCTTGGGCAAGTCACTTAACCCCAATTGCCTAGCCTTCCCCCCTCCAAAAAGAAAAAAAAATAAAATAAGATTAGTATTATTGTAGTTTCAAGGAACCATGGTTACTTTGACGCAGGTACTCCCAATATTAACACAATTATGCCAGTACATATAGCCAGAGGAGACTGTCTTCATGAGTTGCTATGGCCAAATTAAATCAAATATAATCAAAACAAATAAACAAATCCGATCACCCTCTGGGGGCATCCCCTTCAATGATGAGAGTCTCTACATTTGTCTAGGGTGGTATTTGGATATAAACACGAGATCCATTCCTGGGCCTTTCCTTGAAGCCTTGCCAGAGTGGTAGGACATGACAAGATTTTTGCTGTGAGCCTTTGGAAGCCCAGAGGCAGTAACCTATATGCCATAAGTCATCATTGCCTCGCCCTCTTCCTCTCCCCTTGAAATGAAGGAACCAACACTGGCAAGGAACTAACATTTTCATTAGAGGTGATAACACATGTAGGAGTGTATAGCAATAGGGTACATGGAAGGGCTGTTCGATCCTAAAGGTACAACTGCATAGTCTATGGCAAGGCTTAGGGGTCCTTAGGTCCTTAGGTCAGATGGCCTGAGGGGTCTAGAAAGCATGGTAGGGCAAGATGATAAGGACTGGTGGCTTTTCATGCCAAAAGGACTGCTCATTCAAACTAATTTATCCATATAGCAAATGAGGAAAAGGAGTTGGGGGGGGTGAGCTGGCCATTGGGATGAGGGCAAAGGACTTGGGTTCATACTCATAGAAGTGGGATGAGGGGATGTCATTGAGAAGGGGTAAAGGACGAGGGAACTTCAACTTAAGAGTTCAGAACTGTGGTGGGATGGCTGAGTTAGGGAGCATAGAGCCTCAGAGTTGGCATCAGCTGCCACAAACATGAGTTTTAGCTGCTCCTTAGAAAGGAAATGATGCGCAATACTTCAGTCATGGGCTGTTGGAAACCAGTTCTTCCAGGTGAAGCGTGAAGTCTTTGAACTGATCCTTACTCTTGGGTCTGATTTGGCTGCTCTGACATGTAGAGGAGAGCCCCTGGCAGGCCTTGGGGAGGGTTCTGCTAGTTGGAATTTGCCCCCAAGACATGAAGGACCTGAAGGTGAGAGAAGTTAGATTTTATTTTTGTTGCTGTTCTTTGAGATGGGAAGTTAACTGCTGTTAACTAATTTAAGTGGGAAATACTGCTAAGTTGGAGTGATCTTCCTTCCCTCATAGGAGGGCCTGCCCTTCTACAAAAGAGAAAGGAAATTCTCCATGTCATTTCAGATCCCATGAATGATGAGCTCTGGAAAGCACTATGGACCCCAAAATACACTAGTCTCCTAGGAACATTTACTTACTTATGCACAGGAAATTTTAAGATTTAAATCTATAAGAGACCTGGGAGATCATCTAATTCAATTTTTTTTAGAATCAACTAGAGGGGTGGCTAGGTGGTGCAGTGAATAGAATAACAGCCCTGGAGTCAGGAGCACCTGAGTTCAAATCTGACCTCAGACACTTAACACAAAAACTAGCCATGTGACCTTGGGCAAGTCACTTAACCCCAATTGCCCTCCAAAAAGCAAAAAAAAAGAAAAACTTTAGGGGCGGCTAGGTGGCACAGTGAGTAAGAACACTGCCCCAGAGTCGGGGAGGACCCAGGATCGGTTCCGGCATCTACTTAACACCCACATAAAAATAACTGGTCATGTAATCTTGAGCTAGTTACTTAACCCCAATTGCTTTAAAAAAAAAAAAAAAGAGTTAACTAGAGCCCAGAGGAGGCGACGAGTCCAAGATCTCACAGGTCAGAAGCAGACCTAGGACTCACATTTAAACCTTCTAACTCCAAATTCAGGGGAATACCACCTCACCTTTGCAAATAGAAGGTCTGCACACATAAACACGGCTCCCAAAGACCCAGATCTTTATTTCTGTCCTATCAGTGCTGTGACATGGCAGCAAACTTAGAAAGTTATATTATCACTTTTCTTTCTTCTTTTTAAAAAAATATTTTTTTTACTCTGTTCATATTGAAAAGTTGGTCTCTTCTGACCTGAGTCTACTATAATTGCTCCTGCGAATTTAACTTCTGGCATTTCAGTGAGTTCCTCAGGTCCAGCTTTGAGCAAGATCGGTCCAGATGACAGGGTCAGGATCCTTTTCTGTACCATTACATAAGAAATTATAGGTAGCAAATAAAAGGAGCTCAATATCTTAATCCAAATCACCAAGTCAGGAGCTACAATGGTGGAGAGAAGTCAAGAAGTTCCTTGAGCTCTCCCCAGTTTCCCTCAGAAACAATGTTAAATCAAGTGTCTAAACAGATTCTGGATTAAACAATTTTCCAACTTTAGATAATTCAGAAGGACTTCAAGAAAGGTCTGTCTCACTTGAGTTAAAGGGGAATATAGCCTAGCACAGGTGGCATCCAGGAAAGTCAGTGGAAGGCCCTTGGCTGCAGCACAGATCAGCATCCAAGGTCCCTCAGTATTGGATCAGCAGGCCAGTTGTGAGGCCTCCAGTCACACTGCAGAGGGCAGATTATGAGTCCTGGAATCCCAGCACAGCAGGAACGACAAGGCCAGTGAATTGAGCAAGCTACAAGCACCAAAGGCCTTTGCATAGAAAGCCAGTGGACAGGCACCTGGTCCCCAGTATAAGAAATTTGGGAGAGTGCCTCAGGAGCAGAGCTCAACTTTAAAAGTCATGAAATAGACTGGGGAGATGAGTAAGAAAGAGAAGAGTCCTGACAACAGAAAGCTTGGTGACTATGGTGACAGGGAAGATCAAAACACAAACTCAGAAGAGGACAACACTGTCAAAAGGCCTACACGTGAAGATTCAAAGGGGAAGTAAGGGGGTGGAGCCAAAATAGCAGAGTAAAAACAGGAACTTACCTGATCTCATCCCCAATTACCTCAAATACCTGGAAAAAATGACTCTAAAGAAATTTTAGAGCTATAAAACTCATAGAATGGCAGAATAATATTTGTCTCCAGCTGACAGCTTGCCAAGCTGAAAGGAAGTTTTATCGCACTGGTCTGGGAACAGAGCACAGTCCTATGTGGGCTGTGCCAGCACAGACCATCAGCATAGACCAGCCAGAGCAGACCAGCAGAATCACTGGCAGCTTTGCTGTTTTCCAGACTTCTCTTTTGGGGATCTTTTTCAAGAGGCAACATGTGAATTCTTTCAATTTCTATTTTGTCCTCTGGTTCTAGAATATCAAGACAATTTTCCTTGAGAATTTCTTGGAGGATGATTTCTAGGCTCTTTTTTTGATCATGGCTTTCAGGTAGTCCAATAATTTTTAAATTATCTCTTCTGGATCTCTTTTCCAGGTCAGTGGTTTTTTGAGTGAGATATTTCACATTGCCTTCTATTTTTTTCACTGGTTTGGATCTGTTTTATAGCTTCCATTTGCTCTAATATGATTTTGAAGGAATTATTCTCTTCAGAGAGTTTTTGAAATTCTTTTCCCATATGGACAATTTGGCTTTTTAAGGCATTCTTCTCCTCATTGGCTTTTTGAGCCTCTTTTGCCATTTGAGTTAGTCTATTTTTAAGTATTTTTTGGGCCTCATTTAGCAGGCTGTTGACTCTCTTTTCATGATTTTCTTGCATCATTCTCATTTCTCTTCCCAATTTCTCTTCCACTTCTCTTACTTGATTTTCACAAACCTTCTTGAGCTCCTCCATGGTCTAGAACCAATTCATATTTTTCTTAGAAGCTTTTGATGCAGGAATTTTGACTTTGTTGTCTTCTTCTGGTTCCATGTTTTGATCCTTTTTGTCTCCAAAAAATGATTCTATGGTTGATTGTGCTTCCTCTTCTTGATCATCTTGAGCCAATTACTTGATTTTTGAGCTCTTTGCCATGGTAGAATTCTTCTTCCAGATTAGAGAGAGCTATGTCCCAAATTGCTGGGGTTTTCATAAATGTTGTCAGAGGTCTGATAAGGGTGGCCTCTCTACAATCACCCCAAGCTCTGGCACACTGCCTCATACCCTAAGACCACCACCCAAGACTGTGATCCAGATCCAAGCAGGTCAAAGCAAGAGGAATTACCCTCTGAATGATTGCTTGGTCCACCTATGATTTGCAGGCCAGGAGCTCTGGAGGCAGCCACATGTCTATATAGGAGGATATATGGGCATATGAATACATAGGTGAATGTGTGTATATATGTTTACAGGTGTACATGGATAGAGGGCACAGGTTGAATTTGGTGGGAAGGGATGATACTTAAGGGGTGAAATTAAAAGGTGAGAGAGGAATGCGGCAAGAGGAGATGGGGAGAGACAGGGTAGGGTAAACTATCTCATGTAGAAGAGGCAAGGGGAAGTAGTTGCAGGGGAGGGGAAGAACAGGAAGGCAAAAAGGCAAAAAATATTCTCATAGAATTTGGTTCAGGGAGAGAATCACATACATACTAAATGGGATATCTCACCCTGCAGGAGAGTTGGGGGAAGGGGGATGAGAAGGGGGATGATGGAGGGGAGGGCATTCTAGGGGGAGGTGAGGCTGGAAGTACCCACTATCAAAGAGGGACAGGATCAAAGTAGGGAATGGACCAGGTGGTGGTGGGATGGGTGGGAGGGAAATATAAGCAGTCTTTTACAATATATCTACTATGGTAATGTTTTGCATAGCTATACATGTACAACACATACTGGATTGCTTATCTTCCCAGAGGGAATGGGTGACAAGGGAGGAAGGTAATGGATCTGAAATTTGAAGTTTTAAAATAAATGTTTCAAATGTATATAAATGCTATTATTAATACTATTTTGCATATAATTGGGAGATAAGAGGCATTGGGGCACAGAGATTCATCTTGCCCTAATGGCAAAGTCGAAGGGGGTATGGGAGAAGATATGGAAGAGAGCAGATTGGATGAGGGGATATCTTGTGGGACTGCTATTCTGGGGTGGTGGGCAGGGAAGAAATGGGGAAAAATTGTAACTCAAAATCTGGTGGAAATGAATGATATAAATCAGAAGCTAATAAAGCATTTGTTAAAAAAAAATAAAAAATAAAACACTTTTCACACAAATAAAGTCATATCTAAACAATTGGAAAAATATTAATTGCTCATGGGTAGGCTGAGCTAATATGACACAAATGACAATTCTATTTAAATCAATCTACTTATTCAGTGCCATACCAATCAAACTACTGAAACGTTATTTTATAGACCTAGAAAAAAATAAATAAAAAAATTCATCTGGAAGAAAAAAAGGTCAAGAATATCAAGGGATTTAGTGAAAAAAAAATGCAAAGGAAGGCAGCCTAATTGTACCAGATCTAAAATTATATTATTAAAAAGGCAATAATCAAAACTATTTGTATTAACTGTATCAGTGGATTAGATTAGGTACATAAGACACAGCAATCAATGACTATAGTAATCTACTGTTTGATAAACCCAAAGACTCCAGCTTCTGGGATAAGAACTCACTATTTGACAAAAACTGCTGGGAAAACTGGACAACAGTGTGGCATAAATGAGGCATAGACCAACATCTCAGACCCTATACCAAGATAAGGTCAAAACAGGTACATGATTTAGACATAAAGGGTGAAACCAAAAGCAAATTAGGAGAGCAAAGAATAGTTTATGTGTCATATATTTGGAGAAGGGAAGAATTTTTGGCCAAAGAAGAGAAAGAGAACAAAATGCAAAGTGGATAATTTTGATTATATTAAATTGAAAAGCATTTTTCACAAACAAAACCAATGTCACCAAGATTAGAAGGAAAGCCAAAAGCTAGGAGACAATTTTTGCAGGCATTGCTTCTGATAAAGACCTCATTTCTTTTTTTTTCTTTTTTTTTTTTAAAGCAATTGGGGTTAAGTAACTTGCTCAAGGTTATTTATGCATGGGTGCTCATTTTCTGAGGCCGGATCTGATCTCGGGTCTTCCCAACTCCGAGGCCCGCGCTCTTACTCACTGCGCCACCTAGCCGCCCCATTAGGGCAATTGGGGTTAAGTAACTTGCCCAAGGTTACAGGGCTAGGTTTTTGTTTGTGTGTGTTGTGTCTGAGGCCGGATCCAAACTCAGGTCCTTCTGACTCCAGGGCCAGCGCTCTATTCACTGCGCCACCTAGCTGCCCCCTAAAGACCTCATTTCTAAAATATACAGAGAACTGAGTCAAATTTATAAGAATTCAAGAAATTCCTCAATTGAAAAATGATCAAAGGACATGAAGTGGAAGTTTTCAGATGAAGAAATTTAAGCTATCTAGTCACATGAAAAATGTTATAAATCACTATTGATTAGATAAATGTGAATTAAAACAAACCTGAGGTACCACCTCACACCTATAAGATTGGTTAATATGACAGAAAGGGAAAATGACAAATGTTGGAGAAGATTAGGGAAAACTGGGACACCAATGCATTGTTGGTGGAATTGTGAACTGATCCAACCATTCTGGAAAGCAATTTGGAACAATGTCCAAAGGGCCATAAAACTATGCATACCCTTTGATCCAGCAATATCAATACAAGGTCTGTAGCCCAAAGAGATCACAACAAAAGGGAAAAGAACCCACATGTACAAAAATATTTACAATAGCTCTTTTTGTGGTGGCAAAGAATTGGCAGTTGAGGCAATGCCCATCAAATGGGCAATTACTGAACAAATTGTGGTTTATGAATGTAATGGAATACTACTGTGCTATATGAAATGATAAACAGGGAGATGTCAGGAAAAAAAAATACTTAGAACAGCTTACATGAACTGATGCTGAGTTAAGTGAGCAGAACCAGGAAAATATTGTACATATGGTATGACACTGGGATATAGAGATCCATCTATATAGATTATTGTATGATGATCAACTATGATAGACTTAGCTCTTCTCAGCAATACAATGATTCTAGACAATTCCAAAAGACTCATAATGGAAAATGCTGACCACATTTAGAAAAAGAACTTTAGAGTATGAATGCAGATTGAAGCAGACTATTTTCATTTTTTTATTTTCTCTTTCTCATATTTTTCCCTCTTTTGTTCTGATTGTTCTTTTATAACATGACTAATATAGAAATATATTTAACATAAACTATGAGAAAGAAAAAAAACCCAAAAGAAAACAAAAAAGAAAATAGTCTTCATCATTCTGCATTCCAAATCCATAGTTCTTTCTCTGGATGTGACTGGCATTTTCCATCATGTGTTCTTTGGAATTGTTTTAGGCCCTTGAATTGCTTAAGAAGGGTTAAGTCTATCAAAATCAATCCTTGAACACTGGCTGTTACTATGTATGATGTTCTCCTGGTTCTGCTCCCCTCACTCAGGATCAGTTCATACAAGTCTTTCCAGGTTTCTCTGAAGTTTTCCTGTTCATCATTTCTCATAGCACACTAGTATTCCATTACATTTATGTACCACAATTTGCTTAGCTATTCCCCAATGGGTGGGCATCCCCTCAATTTCCATTTCTTTACCTCCACAAAAAAGCTGCTATAAACATTTTTTGTACCTGTGGATCCTTTTAAGCATATATGATAAATGTAAAAGCTCTGTATACATGTTCACTATTTTATTGCTATTCATCTCATTCTCATCTCTTTTGATGATATTTGATTAGATAGAAATAGTTCCATGATAAGATGCTATCCCATTCTTATGTTTTAAAATATTCTGAATATTCAACAATCTACATGCTATCACTCAGTCAATTAGAATAATGGCTTTTTGCTATTATTATTATCACTGCATAATTCGGTAATTATCAAGCTCCTATTATGTGTCAGGCATTTTGCTAGGTCCTGGAGATACAAAGACACAGATGAAATAGCCCCTGCCCCAAAGAAGGTTATATTCTGTTTCTTTCTAGTAACAAACTATCATTTCTCTTTATTTCTTGAACTATAGCCAAAGAATTTTGATAAGTTGGTCAATCAATGCCTATTTGTTGAAGTTGTGTAGTGGTAATTATTGGGTTGTGATCTTGACTCTGTACTTTCATAATATTACATCATAATTGCCTGTGTTACTGCTGTCTCTCTTTAACTGATTATAAACTCCTTGAGGACAAGGAATGGGCTACAAAATCATCCTAACACAGCTTAACTGATAATCTTGGAAATTATGGTCTAGTGAGAGAGCATTTGACCAAGTCTTAAGTCCTGTGCTCTTGTCTTGACCCATTTTTCCACTATTTATTAAGTTTGTGACCTCTGGCAAGTCACTTTCTGAGAGTCACTTTTCTTATCCGTAAAATAGGGACAAAAGGGGTAGAACAATAACAGACCAGGGGTGGCTAGGTGGTACAGTGAGTAGAGCACCAGCCCTGGAGTCAGAAGGACCTGAGTTTGGATCCGGCCTCAGACACAACACACACAAACAAAAACCTAGCTGTGTGACCTTGGGCAAGTTATTTAATCCCAATTGCCCTCCAAAAAAAATAATAGCAATAAGGGACCTGCCCTCCCTACTTCATAGGATGGTTGTTGAGATAGGAACATTCTCTCTGTCAGCATTTTCACAGACATTATGATTACACACTGTCTTATTGGATCAGACAAAGCTTCTTATGCCTTGGCAATCAGAGGAAATATTCCACTCAATTCCTCCCTGAGGAATATGCTAGAGAAAGTTTGTACTCTGCAAGCTTCTTTTCCCAGGACTCTTCGATTGGACTTAAGAGACTCCTCACTTTTCTCTGGCGCATGAATATAAGCCGGATAAACTTCAGGAGAACCTCTCTATACAAACAACTAATGTAATAATTTATCATCCAGACCATTAACATACTGAGCCACATCAGTTTTAATAATTCCCTTCAGGGCTTTCATTGAATCTTCCCATTGCTTATCATATTGTGGGGATATATTTTAACACTTTGCACTGTGGGTGATATGCTTAGAGCTTGACATGTCTGAGGTGTTTGTTCACTTCTGAAAGCAAATTTATAGGATTGTAGATAAAGAGCTCTAAGGGTAATGGGACAAAGATTAAATGCTGGAAGGGTTGTTAGAGGCCATCTGACTCAATCCCCCTTTTTTATAGATGAGAAAACTAAGGTACTATGAAAATAAGTGGCATACCTGAGGCTATACAGGTAAGTATAAGTCAGGATTTGAACACTGATTTGAGAGTCAATGGTATGCCCCTTGTGCTATAGGATCTCCTATTCAAGTTCATATCTGCAGGCTAATTATAGATGTTCTATTTCTATCTCTCTATATGCATATGTGTATGCATTTGTATGTGTGTGTATATGTTTGTATGTAAGTGTGGACATGCTTTATCAATAAAGGATTCAAGGTACCTCAAAGCATCATGTACTAAAGAAAATTTACTAATTTTTCCCCTGTCAAAGAAACTCAGGAAAGGCATCTACAGTGATCTCTAGCTTCAAAGGACAAGAAAGGGGAGGTGTGGCTAGACAACAGTTAATCAGAAAAATATCTGAGGGGGTGGGTATTAATGAACCCAATAGCAAACACCAGATGGGAGGACAGTGAGAAAGAGCATTGGTTATGTAGTCTAAGGGCCAGAAGCGGTTGGACCAGGGGTAAAGAGTTCTCATCTTGGGGCGGCTAGGTGGCGCAGTGAGTAGAGCGTCCGCCCTGCAGTCAGAAGGACCTGAGTTCGGATCTGGCCTCAGACACTTAACCCACACAAACAAAAACCTAGCCATGTGACCTTGGGCAAGTTACTTAACCCCAATTGCCCTCCAAAAGGCAAAAAAAAAAGAGAGTTCTCATCTTGAACATTAGGTTTCCTTTAATGGAGCCTAAAGTGGCATTTCCTTTCTTTTTCTTTCTTTCTTCTCCCTCCCCCCCACCCCAGCCTTTTTGACTGTCATATTATTTGTAGGATCATAGATCTAAAGAAACTGGTCAGACCACTTCTGGAGTAGTTGGCTTAATTCTCGTTGTCCCATTTTTGTAAACCCTGAAAAGTTAGAGAGAGTCCAGAGGAGGATAATCAAGATGATGAAGGACTTTGTGATCATGCCATATATGTGAGGATAGGAGGAAGAATCAGAAGATGTTTAACTTGGAGAAGAGTCAAGGGGATGTGATAACTTTTGTCAAGACATTGTACAAAGGACGCTTGTTCTGCTTGGCGCCAGAGGGCAGCACTAGTATCAGTGGGTGACAGTTGCAAAGAAGGAAATGTGTCTTGATGCCAGGAAAGCAAAACAATATAGGATAAATTTCTAATAATAAGAATTACTCAGAAATGTAACAAACTATCTTAGGAAGTGTGTTTCTCCCTTCCTGGAGATCTTCATGCCAAGTTGGAATGACCACTTTCCAGATGTTGGAAAAGTGATTCCAACTTATGTATGAATTTTACTAAAGGATTTCTGAAATCCATTCCAACTCTATTTCTGAAATTCTATGAATCTATGATGATTTCCATTCCATGGTATACATCCCAAGGATTCTTAACTAGGAGTCTCTGAACTTAAAAAAAAGGTAATCATATTTCAATGTAAATAGTTTTCTTTGTAATTCTATGCATTTTATTTTATGTATTTAAATGCATTACTTTAAGAGGGGGCCCCTGAGTCACAATAGTCTGTTAGAAGGGTCCAAGACACTTCCCAAATTTGAGAATTTCTAAAGTAAAAAGTAGAGGAGAACTAGCATGTTCTCCCTTTGCTAGCATTCTTTATATCTCAGAGGACTTAGAATGACCTGCTACTTATTATTTCAGAACTTTGGGAATCCAGGAAAAAGCTATCACCTATATTTGATGACCCCTAGACAAGCTGATGAAGCAAACTGTCTCATTAAAATTGTTCACACTGGCTCATGATCAATTGCTTATGGGATTCTCAAGAGAATATTTGATTCTAGGCTAAAAATAATGGTAATAATATCTTCCCTTTGTATACTACTTTGCCAAATGTCTTCATGGACAGAATCTCATTAGACCTCGACATGCTATAAAGTAGATAAGATAGTATCATTATCCTCATTTCAATGAAGAGGAAACTAAGTTTCAGTGAAATGACTTTTCCAATGTCACATGTCTTAGTACATGAAAAAGGAGGAACTTTAAGTCATGTCTTCCATGAATTTCAAGTGAATTTTCAGTAGAATGCAATCCCTTTGAAAGCAGAGACCTTTTAATTTTAGTCTTTGTATCCCCTACTAGGTACCACTGTGCTTGACACTTAATAAATGCTCTTTGCATTGAATTCAAGTTCAAAATGTATCAGTGATTCTATTTACTTACACAAACAGCTCCTTTTCCTGGTAAAGAACACTTACTCATCAATACAAACAAGTTATTTTCAAGAATTCAGGCTCAGAGTAGCTTCTTATGTAACATGAAAAGATTCAACTAGATGACTTGCAAGGTTCTTTGCATCTCAATATCTGAGATCCACTTCTGATGAAGGCACCACCATCCTTCCACTTGTCAAGGTTTGTAACTTCTCCTCACTCTCCTTCACCTTACAGAGCCATTCAGTCACCAGATCTTGCCCTTTCTACTGCCAAAGTATTGTCTTGACTTTGACTCCTCTCTGCTTCCACAGCTAGTCCTTTGGTTCATGCCCTCATCATTTCTAGCCTGGTCCCAACCTCTCCAGCCTTATTACTTCTCCTCCCATACTCTTTGGTCTTTTCTCCATTCTTCCCACATCCCACTCCATCTTTTCTTTCCATACCTCAGCACTGACTGTCCCACATGCCTAGAATGTACTTACTCCTAACCTCTGCTACCTGGTAGTCCTTATCTTCCTTTAAATATAATGTGCTGTGTGAAACCTTTGCTAATCCCCCCAACTGCTCCTACCCTCTCTATCTTACATTTGACTACTTTGTGTATATTTTCATTTGTTAACTTTGTATTTACATTGTATATGGTCATATATGTCCTTGTCTACCCCATTAGAATGTAAGCTTTTGAAGAACTAGACTCATCTCATTCTTTGAATTTTTACCCCCCAATACCTGGCGCATAGTAAATACCTAGTAAATGCTTGTTGATTAATTGATTGACTATTGTCTCCCTAGTGAGACAACAGTCTCCTTAGTGTCTCCCTAGTGAATCCTGAGATTCAGTCTGTCTAGAGCTAATAATCATTACTCTGCTCTGTGGAATGTTGCTGTTTACCACCAGAGGGAGTTGCATTTAATTCTTCTTTTGGGGGGTTTCTTCCTTTCCCTCCCCCTACCCCCATTGAAGCTTTAGAGAAAACTGATATTTCCATTTCCACACAAGAGGAAGCCTCCAGGCCCACATCCTGTTCATCTTTCTCCCCTTGGGTACCAAAGCCTCTTGGGTTGGCTTCTGGTTACCACAAAAACATCAGCCTCTGTTCCCATAACCCTGGCCTGATAATTATGGAAAATGACATAGCATGGACTTATTCCATGTCCCCTCCATGTCAGCCCCTCTAGACTGCTCCAGACAGACACATAATGGCAACTTC
Organism: Gymnobelideus leadbeateri; assembly: GCA_011680675.1. Classification (NCBI taxonomy): domain Eukaryota; kingdom Metazoa; phylum Chordata; class Mammalia; order Diprotodontia; family Petauridae; genus Gymnobelideus; species Gymnobelideus leadbeateri. The sequence goes on from WOXC01010734.1 coordinate 48,465, forward strand.
AAGAGCTGGCCTGGACTTCCATATATCTCCCTAGAGCAGCTAGTCTATTTCACTAGGTCTTAGTGTTTTAGGAAAATTTAGTCCTCACTATTTAATCCCAACAAGAGTCCCACATATTCCTTCAATTTGTGGTGGATTTCCTCACAAAGAATCTCAAACCCACATAAATGATTCTAATTTTCCATAGTCAAATCCTGAGTTTCTCCATCTCTTGGACTGACTGATGAGGCTTGATAAGTATGCTACCTCAACAGTCTGAACATCTACACAACATGGTACAATGGAGAGGATCCTAGATTTGGAGTAAGAAGACTTGAATTTGGAGCCAAGATGGCAAAGTAAAAAGAGCAATTATAGTCAGACTCTCCCTACATTCCCCTCTAAATTACTTTAAAGTATCATGTCAAATAGAATTCTGAATTCTTGTCCAACAAAAGGTCAAGGTGAGATGTTTTTCTTGCCAGGGACAATTTAGGAGTCAGAAGAAGTGGTTTGTGGCACTGGAGTGGTGACTAGCTGGGAGTATAGTGAAGTGTAGCTGAGGTCCTTGGAGAAGGCAGCAGTAGCAGCAGTACCAGAAGCTCTCACTGCTCAGAGATGGTAAGGGGATTGAATAGCTCGTCAGAAAGAGATTCCAAGGTACCCCTTGTACTATCACTGGACATAGAAATGGGCACAATTAGGAAAGTCTATTGCCGGTTATCCAGTTCCTGGTCTCAGTTCCAGGGAGGAGAGAAGTTATGGTGACAAAAGAGCAGGAATCCTACTTGGGTAAAGGCCAGAGCACAGACCAGAAGAGCAGTGAACACACCTCTCCCCAAATCACACAACCTTGAAAGCACTAAACATTTATAAGCTCCCCCAAACTGGAGAAAACAGCAAGGTGGAAAAGCCTGAAGCTTGAGACAGTGCCCCCTAATCCCTTGGGGAGGGAGCAAAGCCCAACTCTATCATACAGTTCAAAGTCAAAAGATCTGGAAAAAATAAGAAAACAATAACAACAACAATGAATTAGAAACTAGAATTCCAAAATACGTTGTTTCCAAGAAACATACTCGCAACAAGACACACACAAAGTTAAAATAAAGGGCTGGAGCAGAATCTATTTTATGCTTAAGCTGAAGTAAAAAAGTTAGATGTGGTAAGCCTGAACTGAAACAAAGCAAAAGAAAAAATAAACCTAATCAAAAGAGATAATAAGGTAAACTACATTTTGCTAAAAGGTATCAAAGATAATGAATGGTAGCAATACTAAATATATATGCACCAAATGGCACAATATTCAAATTCTTAAAGGAAATATTAAATGAGTTACAGGAGTCAGAGGTAGCAATAGTAAAACTACATTTTGTGGGGGGCTCAATATATCTCTCTCAAAATGAAAAAAAAATCTAACTATAAAATAAATAAGAAAGAAGTTAAGGAAATGAAGACAATTTTTTAATTTTCTTTTTTTAAATTTTTTTTTGGTCTTTATTAATTTGTTTATTTTTAGTTTATAAGATTCAATTCTACAATTCTTTGAGTTTCAAATTTTCTCCCCCTCCCAATGAAGACAATTTTTAAAAAGCTAGATATCATTGACCTCTAGAGGAAATTGAATGGGAATAAAAAGGAGTATACCCTTTTCTGACTTTTACTTAACACTTCACAAAAGTTGACCATAAATTAGGATACAAAGACCTCACAAATAAATATAGGGAAGAAGAAATACTAAGTGCACCTTTTAAGATCATAATGCAATAAAAATTACATTTAATAAAGGGCTTTAGGAGAGATTAAAATTAATTGGAAGCTAAAAAATATAATCCTAATGAATAAATGAGTCAAAGAGTAAATTATAGAAACAATCAATAATTTCATTAAAAAGAATGAAAATAATGAGGTAACATCCAAAAATTTGTGAGATTCAGCCAAAATAGTATTTGAAAATTTTTATCTCTAAACATTTGTAACAACAAATGAGAGAAAGAACATATTAATGAGTTGGGCATGAAACTAAAAAAAAAAGAAAGTAGAAAATGAACAAGTTAAAAAGTCCCAATTAGGGGTGGCTAGGTGGCACAGTGAGTACCCTGGTGTCTGGATGACCCGGGATCGGTCCCGGCCTCAGAAAATGAGCATCCACACATAAATAATGACTGGCCGTGTAACCTTGAGCAAATTACTTAACCCCAATTGCTTAAAAAAAAAAGTCCCAATTAAACACAAAAATCAAAATCCTGAAAATCATAGGAGGGATTAATAAAACTGATAATAAAAAATAAAACTAAGAGTTTGTTTTATATTTGAAAAAACAATAGATAAACCATTGGGTAGTGTTATTATTATTTTTTTATATATAAGCAATTGGGTTTAAGTAACTTGCTCAAGGTTACACGGCTAGTTATTTATGTGTGGGTGCTAAGTACTAAGGCCAGAACCAGTCCTGGGTCATCCATACTCCAGCGCCGGGGCTCTTACTCACTACAGCCATCTAGCTTCCCTGGGTAGTAGTATTTTTAAAAAGAAGAAAACCAAATTGCTAATATCAAAAGTGAAAAGGGAAAATGCACCACTAATGAATATGAAATTAAAATTATGATTAGAAGCTATTTTATCCAAATATCTGCCAATAAAACCAACAATATTGATAAAATGGATGAATATTTACAAATATACAATTGCTCAGATTAACAGAAGAGGAAATGGAGTGATTAAAAACCCTATCTTAGAAAAAATGAAATTGAACTAGTCATAAATGCACTTCCTAAGAAAATATCACCAGGACCAGATGGATTCAGAAGTGAATTTTACCAAACATTTAAAGAACAATGAATTACAATACTATATAAACTATTGGGGGGCGGGGAGAGGTAAAGAAGAATGCCTACCAAGTTCCTTTTATGAAACAAATATGATACTGATACCTAAACCAGGAAGAGCAAAAACAGATTACTAGTCATTTCCCTGGAAAAGTCCCATCACAAAACAATCACAAAATCTCAGATATAGAAGGACTTCAGTCTAACTTTTAGAAGAGATTCTCTTCAACAAGTACCTGTCCACCTTTATTTGAAGACTTACAGTGATGACAGGAACATTCTCTACTGCTAATTTCACGTTTAGGCAACTGTATTAGGAAATTTTTCCATATAGTGAGTTGAAATCCTTCTCTCTGAGATTTTCACCCATTGTTTCTAGTTCTGCTTTGTGGGGCCAAATAGTTCAGAAAGATTGTGTCTTGACACAAGACACATTCAAATTGTTGAAAACAATCCACCCACCTCCACAATCCCAGAATAATAAGTCTTCTCTTCTCCAAGGTAAACATCCTCGAGCCTTTAATAGTCCTCTTCTGATATTATTTCTAGTCAACTTACCATCTGGGCCTCAGTTTCCTCATCTATAAAATGAAGGGTTTACAGATCTCTAATGCTCCTTAAAGTTCTAAATTTATAATCCTATGATTCTATTTCTGAACTTAAGATGGACTGTCAAAGCATTTCCTAACATATCGCACCTAGAGCATAATGCAATTTTAGGAAGTAGATAATATCATCTCTTTTATTCTAGGTAACCTACCATTCAGTGCTGCCTAAGTTTGTACTCACTATTTTATATCTTACAACTCTGCCATGAACTCTGTGATTTCATAATGCTAGCTTCTTTGCTGTTCCTCACATAAGGCACTCCATCTCCTGACTCTGGGCATTTTTCTGGCTGTCTGCCATGCTTGGAATGTTCTCCTTCCTTATCTCTACCTCCTGGCTTTCTTCAAGTCCCAGCTAAAATCTCACCTTCTACAGGAAGCCTTTCCAAATATTCCATAATTCTATTGCCCTCTCTCTGTTGATTATCTCCAATTTACTGTGTATGTATCTTGTTTGTATATAGTTGTTTTTCATTAGGTTGTAATTCCTTGAGAGCAGAAACTGGGTTTGTTGGTTTTGTTTTGTTTTTTGCCTTTTATTGTGTCATTAGCTCTTTGCATGGTGCCTAGCACATAGAAGACACTTAATAAGTAATAAATATTGGTTGACAGCTATATCTATACCATCCATATCTATATCCACATACAGACATATGCTTACATGCATACATACATACATACTATATATATATATATAAATATATTCCTGTATCTATGACCTTATACATGTGTTTACATGCATGCATGGTATATCTGTATTCATACATGTATATATGAGTATTCATTATATAACATATTTTTATATTTTCTATATTTATATAATTATATTTACACATATTATATATTGATATAATATTTACATTTTTATACATAATAAAATGAGATGAATTGGAGATTATTAGTTGGCCTCAAGCCCAGAAGTTCTGAGTTCAAGTCCCATCTTTGATGCATCATGGTTCTGTGACCCTGAGCAAGTCAGTTCACCTCTTAGTGTTTTAGACAACACTCCAAGACAATCAGGTATAGGAAAGTCACCTACCTGCATTAAAGTGGGAGTGTCCTCATTCAGAATGTCACTATTTCAACAAAAATAGGATTTGAACCCAGGTCTTCTTATTGACTCCAAATACAGTGCTGTTTCTGTTTCATCATACTGCCTCCTCATAATTTTATTACACCAGTGTTTCATTGCTGAGAGTTAGGGGAACTGAGGTTTTTCACTAGTCAAAATATAACATCAAAGCTATGGTGGGGGTTGGGAATAGGGTTGCTGCTGACAGATTCATATAATAAGGGTAGGAATATGAAACAGGATTGTTAAAAACAATGACCTTACATTGTTCACTTATTTTTGGCAGTGATTCAAATTCATATGTATGTCAAGCTAGAGGAAATCTTGGATATATAGTATGGTTTCATAGCATCAACATAGCTATGAAACACTCTCAGAAATCAGTTTTAGGGACACAGAATCCCTACATTATGGTTTCAAAAATTTAACCTTTACACAGTTGACTACGATTTGGGTGCAAAGAAATAAAAAGAAAAAAAAAACTACTCTAACTTCTTCTGTAGTCCCATAGCTATATGTGATAGATCATAGCCTCTGCTATAATTAAAGAGAAGTCAACCAGTCACTATCAGGGAGAGGCTTTGTAGGCATTACACTAGAGTAGAAAGTGTTCAGTATAATACTCAAGGAAGGAAGTCCAGAAACTAGTAACAAAAAGAAAATCAGTGAATACATACCCAGTGAACACATACTGAATACATGCTTAGTAGTGACCAAAGAAGTCACCTTTGTTAGAGCAAACATGACCTGTAGTTAACCTGAGATCAAAAAAGCAAAATCTGACAGAGATGATACACTCATCGGAGAGCAGAAAGAACAACATGATTACATCACTAGAGGATAACTGCATCTTTGTGGTATGGAAAAAAATGAGTTGCTCTGGCCTCCTGTGTATGATAGTCATGCATCTCTTCCATGCATATGCCCTAGCCATACAAGTCCCTGATATGTTCCATGGTTATATCTATCTATTACATGGGTACCCTTGTCATTGGTCATATGGTAAATTACGGGGGAATTTATTCCATGTACACAGGGGGATAAAGTTTTCTTGTCACTTCATTTGCTATATTATTTGATTAAATATTTTTTGTTTAAAGTTTTTGGGCCCTCAGACACATTTTATACAGATAATTGGGAGCTCGCAGGTTATGGTCTTGAATTGGGGAGTATTTCTTGTCTGGGAAAGTCACATGTGAGAGAAGATATCCAAGGAGACACACATAGAAAATACCTTTGGCATGGTTCTAAATAAAATTATTTTCCCAGACATATCTCTTTTCTCTGCTGTGTTTTAATATACACTTTCAAAAATTATAAATTGTGTGTTTTTTAAATCATTTCCCAGGAAATGGATGGAATAGAGTATTAATATTTCTTTGAATTTTAGCTTCTCCATCCCATTGTCATTGTTTGGTCTGACATTTACTATTATTGAAATTATTAAATAGCACCTCTCTGGATGAATTATGTTCTTAATCAGTGAAAACTGAAAATCTTCAAACAATGAATGACCATATGTCAGGCATACGATCATAAATTTAGAACTGAAATGGACACCAGATGACATTTAGTCCAACTGTTTTTTTTTCTTTTTTCAGTCCAACACATTTTGCAGATAAGAACTCTATCAGTCCAAAGATAACACAAGAGGTAACAGAAGCTGGATTTGAATCTAGGTTCTCTGACTCCAGAACAAGTTCTCATCACTATACAATGGATTCTTTTTATGTTGTAGAAATTAGTCCTGTTTAGGTATGGGTGGGAATTGATATTCTGTAAGGCCCTCTCCAAATGTAACATACTGAGATTCTATGAATTTGTATTGAATTTGCAAGGCACATCCTTTGGAAAGGTGGTCTCTAAATGCTTTTGATCATAGGCCCCATCAATTAAAATATAAGAATGCACTCCAAAATGTGTATGTTTACTCTTTATAAACTACATACCTGTGCATTATAATTATAAATCATACATATATTATAATTATAAACTATAAGCTATATTTCTATGCATTATAAAATTTTAAAATAGAATTTTTTTTGTTTTTTTTTTTAAACAAATGCTTTAGTAACTTCTGTTTTACATCATTCATTTCCGCCAGATTTTGAGTTACAATCATTTTCCCCCCATTATTCCCCTGCCCAACCTCCCTGAATAGCAGTCCCACAAGATATCGCTTCCTCCAATCTGCTCTCTCCCATACCTTCTCCCATACCCCCATCGACTTTTCCATTAGAGGAAGATGAATCTTTGTGTCCCAATGCCTGCACATCTTATCTCCCAATTATAGGCAAAAGAGTATTAATAATAGTATGTATATATATTTGAAATATTTAATGTTACGACCTTGAATTTCAGATCCATTTCCTTCCTCCCTTGTCACCCATTCCTTCTTGGGAGATAAGTAATTCAGTATATGTTGTACATGTCTAGCTATGCAAAACATTATCATAGTAGATATATTGTACAAGGCTGCTTATAATTCCTCCCACTCATCCCACCCCCCACCTGGTCCATTCCCTACATGATCCTGTCCCTCTTCTATAGTGGGTACTTCCAACCTCCCCTCACCCCAAGGATGCCCTCCCTTCCATCATCCCTCCTCTCATCCCCTTTCCCCCTATCCTGCTGCAGGTTGAGATATCCCATTTAGTATGTATGTCATTTTCTCCCTGAACCAAATTCAATGTGAATGTGGTTTTGCCTTTTTAGCCTTCCTTATTCTCCCCCTCCTTTGCAACCACTTCTCCTACATGAGATAGTTTACCCTACCCTGTCTCTCCCCATCTCCTCTTGCCATTTTCCTCTCTCACCTCATAATTTCATCCTTTGAGTATTCTCCCTTCCCAACAAATTCAACCTATGCCCTCTATCCATATATAACTGTAACCATATACACACACATTCACATATGTATTCATATGACCACAACTCTTTCTTCCATTATTTTCATAGTGAGAAAGATATCATCACTCACAGATATTGCTTTTCCATATAGGAATGTAAATAGTTCAACTTTGATAAGTTCCTTTTGATTTCTTTTCCTTGATTACCTTCTCAGGCATCTCTTCCTTCTTGTGTCTGGATGTCAAATTTTCTATTCAACTCTGGTTTTTTGCTCAAGAATGCTTGAAAGTCCTCTATTCCACTGAATGACCATATTTTCCCCTGAAACAAAATACTCAGTTTTGCTGGGTAGGTGACCCTTGGGTTCATTCCCAGTTCTTTTGCCCTCTGGAATATCATATTCCATGCCCTTTGATCCCTCAGTGTAGAAGCTGCCAGGTCCTGGGCTATTCTGATTGTGTTTCCACAATATTGAAATTGTTTCTTCCTGGCTGCTTGTAGTATTTTCTCCTTGATCTGGGGATTCTGGAACCTGGCTATAATATTCCTGGGAGTTTTCTTTTTGGGGTCTTTTTTAGGAGGTGATCTGTGGATTCTTTCAACCTCTATTTTGCCCTCTGGATCTAAAACATCAGGGCAATTCTCCTTGAGAATTTCTTGAAGGGTGATTTCTAGGTTCTTTCTTTGATCATGGCTTTCTGGTAGTCCAATAATTTTTAAATTGTCTCTCCTGGATCTATTTTCCAGGTCAGTGGTTTTTCCCATGAGATATTTCACATTGCCTTCTAATCTTCGTTTGTTTGGATCTGCTTAACAGCATCTTGATTTCTCATAAAGTCATTAGCTTCCATTTGCTCCAGTCTAACTCTGAAGGAATGAATCTCCTCAGTGAACTTTGAGATTCTTTTTCCATCTGGCAAATTCGACTTTTTAAGGCATTCTTCTCCTCATTGCCCTTTGGGCCTCCTTTGCCATTTGAGTTAGTCTATTTTTTAAGGTGTTGTTTTCCTCATTCAGGCTGTTGACCCTCATTTCATACTTTTCCTGCATCCTTCTCATTTCTCTTTCTAATTTTTCCTCCACTTCTCTTATTTGATTTTTAAAGTCCTTCTTAAGGTCCTCTATGGCCTGCAACCCACTCATGTTTTCCCCTGGGGCTTTTGGAGCAGGACTTCTGACCTCACAGTCCTTTTCTCGCTCTATGCCCCCAAAATAGGAGTCTAGGGTTGCATTTTTCTGTTTCCTTTGCCTTGGCATGTTGCCACTTAATTGCTTGACTTTTTGGGCTTGTTGCCACACTATGGCTTTAAGGCCAGATAGAGGAATTTTCGTCCCGAACGTGTGGGGGGCAACTTCCGTTTCTGGCAAGCTATAAACCCACCCACAACTTCCACCCTAGATCACAATCCAGATCCAGGAGGTTAAAGCAAGAGCGATTACCCCCCAAGACTGATCGCTGGATCTCCCCACGATTTGTAGGCTGGGAGCTGGAAATGCCTATGAAAACTACAAAATGGCGTGTCTCCTCAGGGGCTTCTAGCCCCCAGGGGAGGGAGCTGACGCATTCCCCAAATACAGGTCCCAAAGTCCATAGGACACTAACCTCTTACTTTGTCCTAGGCATGTCTATGTTGATAATTCTGGAGTTGCCACAGCTGCTGGTGTTCTGGGGTTCCCCCAGCTGGCTGCTGGCCCTGCCACCCTGGGGCTAAAACCTCGGCTCACGCGGACCTGGGCTCCGCTGGGCTCCTGCACTATGCGCTCTCCGCGTTGCCGGCTCCCAGACCGCTGTGCTGGTCCTTCCTGCAGGGCTGCTGGGCTGTCCTCAGCGGGAGGTTAGCTTCTCTGTGTCGTTCTGTGGGTGCTGGGGCTCCAGAAGTTGTTCAGAGTCCTTTTTTACATAGTTTGTGGGGAATCTGGGGGTAGAGAGGCTTGGACGAGCTGTTTCTACTCCGCCATCTTGGCTCTGCCCCCCTAAAATAGAATTTTTTAAAGGATGAGATCAAGATGAAATAATATTTGATGCTAGAATCAACAGGAATTAAATGGAATTTATTGATAGGGAAGTGGCATGGTTCGACCTGCAATTTAGGAAAATAATTTTGGCAGTAGTGTGGAGGATGAATTGAAATACAGAGAGACTTAAAGTAGAGACTGAATAGGTGGCCATTCCAATAATCCAGGTGACAGGTAATGAGGTTGTGAACTTGGATGATGGCTCTGTGAATAGAGAAAAGCAGATAGTATGTGAGCGATGTGTAGGCAAATCTGATAATATCTGGTAATTGATAGAATATGTGAGATGAGCAAAAGTGAAGGGTAGAAGATGATACTAAGCTTATGAGAACTGGGGTGACTGGAAGAGGTGCTCACAGTAGGAATAAGAGTGTTTGGAACAAGGGCCAGTTTGGGGAAAAATGTAATGTTATCTGCAAAATGCAACCCACTGATGCCTGTTCATCTGGTTCATTCACTCCATCACACCTAAATTGAAAAAGTGGAAGGGAGGGCTTTTTTCACTGGTCACTATTTCTGAGTGTAGAGCTTGTCCTCTGAGGGTCCTGGGTGCTTGCCACAGCTCTAGGCTGGTCTAGGGAGCAGGATGGTAGGAAAAGAATTTTCCAAATGGCACTTAGACAACTGATGCTTTGGGAGATTTAGGGGAATGAAATCTGGTTCCAAAGTGGAGTATCCCAGAACTTGCATAGCAGAGGGATGGGTGGGATGGAAAGTGATGGGAGGATAAGAGTAGGAATGGTTATATTAGAGACAGGTCTCATAGTATGCTATTGTAACAAGAGTGGAATTCAACCCACTACTCTCCAATTGTTTGGGGTCAGTCTGTGGCCTTGCTAAGGTAAGGCTATCACCTCCACATTGCACCGGAGAATGGCTTATCTCCCCTCATCTCTCTACACTCAAAAATATATAAACTTTTCCTTCAGTGCCCACCCACACCCATCAAAGTTCTGAGATGATATAAATCATAGATTTAAAGCTGAAATTAACCTGACATATCTTCTAACCCCTTTATTTTATAAACAAGGAAAAGAGGTTAAGTAACTTGCCCCAAGTCACACAGATAGTAGTTACAAAGTCATTTTCTCTGACTCCAAATTTAGTGTTCCTCCATGTGTTAATAGTGTGTCATTCCAAATAGAGGCTGTTTTTTGTCTAAATCTTGCTTGTACAAAAAGCATGAACAACAATCAAGCTCTCAGTAAGAAAATATCAATAAGAATAGTCAAAAGCAGAAATAATAAAAAGGAATGAAACATCTTTATTTGAACTTTTCAAAAAAAATCCTCATAGAAAACGTTTTATGCAATTATTGTATGCGATTACTTTTTAGTCTATATCTATGTAAAAATACTAGCACTTTCATATATGGGCATCTTAGTTACTGAAAGGAACTGAACTAGTTCTGAGGACCTGAGAGAAAACTCAGATAAAAGTGCTGAGAGCACCTTTTGGAAAGCATGTTAAAGACAAAAGTGCTAACTGAGGGTGTGGGTGGCTCTAAGTGTTACTGTCCTTTAGCTCATTTACAAATGAATGTGTTAAAGGTGTTCAAGTATATGGCTGAGATATTATGAACTGTAGTATTGTTTGGGGCCTAAGGGAAAAGTATGTAAACATATATGTGTAATTTTATATATATATATATATATATATATATATATATATATACACACATATATTTATACACAAATATATGTAATATTATATAATTATTATATGTAATATAGATATGTTTTACTGAAGTTCTAGCATTTTAATAGACATACACACATGATACATACATGCAAAGATATGTATATATATATATATTATAACTGATAGTACTTTGGGTTTTGGGTTAACTTGAATTTGTAATCAGTTGTTACTCATAAATAGATTGTGATTACAGGCATTAGAAGCCACAGATGACCATATGGGAAGGTAGTAGATGAGAAGCTGAAAAGCTTGAGAATCCAAGGTGAAAAGACATAGAAAAACCAACAAGAACAGCTACTTACAACAGTGATGTGAAATTCAAATAAAAATGGATTCTTGGAGGCAGTATATTGACAGAAAAAAAAACATAAATTAACATTTATTGTTGTATTTTTTTAAAAAAATAAACATTTCCCAAATATATTTTAATTCTGATTTCTAAGAGTGTAACACCTCTGGCTTTCAGAATACAGAAGCTAAAAGAAGTTTAGTACAACTTACAGATAGGCTCAGCAACTAGAGTGGGTAGCTGTTTTATTGGAGGGAGGATAGTGTAGTTGACAGAAGCTGATGGAAGGTGAGATCTTCTAGGGAGCCAATTGGGCTAATAACACTTTGAACCTCTGCCCTATCTCTATCTTGAGAGGAAAGAACTCAGAACATAGATATAGGTGAGGTTACTTTAAAGAACTGCTTGCCAGTGAAATAGCTTAATATTTCTTTAGCATTGGCTGCAGTTATATTAAAATAACTTAAGACTGCTTCAGTGTCTTAGAGTAGCCAATAAATGGCTTTGTAGAGCAGGAGGGTAGAATGGTTCATAAGAGTGGAAAGTGGTTTGCAATACAGACAGTCTTCTAAAGATACCACTTGCATACAAAACTACTGTTGGAAGTCAAAAGTTTCCTTAGACACATGTTTATGAGCACTGTGCTGGAAGCAGGAAAAGTAGATTTTTCGTACCATGACTCACAGAGGTTCTGTGCCTATCTTCCTATCTCTGGTAGTTGGCAAGAAGTTATTGTTAGTGAAGATAGCTAGTGCTAGGGGAATTAAACAGGTAAGCACGCCAGGAACCACTGGCTGGTTTTGACTATATTTTGTGTCTCTTTTCCTTACCTAGTTGACCTTGTGAGTTCAGGTGGTGTCCAGGACTAAGATGAAATGTTAAATGACTAATTAGAAGTTCTTCAAGCTGTTTTATGTCCTGATGAAGCTTCTCTGCCCAGTTGTCCAACAGGTTGTAACCAGAGTTCTAAGTTAGGTGACTGAATCTTGTTTAAATCATTCTGTTAATGTGTACTATATGTCTTCTAAAAATTAACCTTTCTTTTTATAGAGGAATAAAAGGCCCACTCAATATTTGATGTATGTTGTGCAAAAGTCTTAGAAACCCAGAAATGAACCATAATTGAAACTATAATTAGCATTTCACCTGGGACATAGGTGTGGAAATTTGCTAGTGTGGCAATGAGTGTCCAAGTAGAACACCTAATGCTGCTAATCTGGCTTCCCCAGAAATGAACCCAGGCAAATATGAATGCCAGTTCCAGGGACTTTTGCAGAGAAATGTCTCTATTCTAGATATGTCTTCATTTGTGATATATTTCATTTTAGAGGCAAAACAAAATTTAATGACAACATATTTGGAGTGATGATGAAGGAATGAAAAAAATCTATTAAGGACTATGCTAGAGTTTGCAATCTTCCTTCTCCCAAAACTGACAAAGCAAGTTGGAAGGAATTCAATCCCAAATCCTACATGAACAATACTTAAGAGAGCTAATAGGCTTACTTCTGGCCTGGTAATCCCCTCACTTTAAGAAGAGCAGAATGACCCCTGGCCCCAACCTTCTGCTTCACCTCCAGGAGTAAATGAAAGATTCCCTCAGAGAAGAGAGGAAGGAGAAGATGCTAGAGATGTCTATTCTGCTTCCCTTCAAGCTACACCATAACCAGACTATGCTACACCCGGGTTCTCACTAAACATGGAATCCCCAGTCTTTTCCCTACACAGGGAGTTGTCAATCTTTGCAAAGATAAGGATTCTGAGAAAAGAGGTATGTTTATCTTAGGGATAGAGAGAGTCTATGGAAACAACTCCCTATAATTATATATTGATTTATAGATTTCAGGGTACCTCTTTCTATTCTGTCTCCCTCTAAGACCACAAAAGCTCTGAGAGAAATATAGGAATTCCTAATGATTCCCATTGATAAGGAAATTGATACCCAGAGGTTAAGTGATTTGCATGAGGTTACACAGATCAAAAGTAATAAAATTAGAATGACAATAGAAATCTCCCAGCTCCTTGTCCTTCTCTAAAATACTGTACATACTTTGTCTATGCTCCAATATAGAATACTTTTTCTTATAAAAATGAGGCTATTGAAATAAAATGCAAACAACTAGATAACTAATCTCTAAAAATTAATAAAATTGAAATTATAAGGGGCGGCTAGGTGGCGCAGTGAGTAGAGCGCCGGCCCTGGAGTCAGAAGGACCTGAGTTTGGATCCGGCCTCAGACACTTAACCCACACAAACAAAAACCTAGCCATGTGACCTTGGGCAAGTTACTTAACCCCAATTGCTAAAAAAAAAAAAAAAAAAAAAGAAATTATATAAAGAGGGTGATCAAAAGAACAACAATAGCTAGTATGTATGTAGGGCTTCAGGTTTTGCAAAGTATTTCTATATATTCACTCATTTGATCCTCACAACAGCTTTTGGAGGTAGATGCTAGTGCTCTCTGCATTTTAGAGATGAGAAAAGTGAGGCTAGAAGACTTTCTTTGGGTCACAGAACCACCAAGAAGAATTGTATTTGAACTCAGTTCTTCCTAACTCCAGGTATGATACTCTCTATCCACTAATCCACCTTGATGCCTCCATTAATGGGGTTGTGACCCACAATTTAAGAAGTGCTGAAGAGGTCCTAAGTGGAAAAAGTTGAAGAAGCCCTGTTATAGATTATTAGAGTCAAAGAGAAGCTCAGAGACCATCTAGTTTAGCCCCCTATCTTAGAAATGAGGAAATTGAGGCTCAGAAAGAAGAAAGTACTTTTCCAAGTTTGTACAGCTTGAAAGCAGAAGTGACATTTGAACGCAGATTTCCTGAGATTGAGGCCAATGTCTAACACAACACTTTATAAAACACAACTTAAGGCAAATTTCACCTTTTGCCTATTTATAGCATAGCCCTATAAATGAGTATTAAGCAGCCTTGTTTCTCATCTAACCCTACTCCTGTAGCCTCTTTGGAAGTTGTCCTCAGTCTTCTGACTTTTCAAAACTAGGCATGAACACACTAAAGCTGCCTTCTCTCCATTCAGATTCCTGCTTTCCCCTTTGAAAGTGGAAAGATTCCCTCAAATGACAAGGAGCCCTTCTTTTTGGGTAGTGTCAGTTGCCACTGCCATCACATCAATTGCCATTTATGGTTTGTTACCTGGGTGACTAATAGGTATAGAGATTGGACCTATAATATCATTAGTATGTGGAGCTCCCAAGTGAGAAAAAGTCTTTCTTCCAAAGCAGGTCAGTACCTTCTCTGCAATTTTGAATCTTAAAGAGTTGCCTAGATCACCAAGAGGTTAAGTGACATATCCAGGTTGACACAGATAGGACATGTCAGAGGCAGGACCTGAACCCAGGTCTCCCTGGCTTTGAGAACAGTTCTTTATCCACTACACCTTGATGCCTCTAAGTTAGTCATTTAATAACCTATTATTTCTTAAGGAGTTATCTTGTCATCCCAGTCAGGAATTCCATCCACCAAGGAAGCTAGACAGTCCCTTTGTTTCTTGGTAAATAAGTCCTGAGGTATGCACAGAAGCCCAGAAAGGGTAAATGACTTTCCCAGGGTCACACCCAGAATAAGTGTTGAATGAAGGATCTGAAAACTGGTCTTTCTTAATCCCAACCCAGAATTCTATTTAATACATAGCACATCCTTCTTACAAAGTGAGGTACGTATTTATTCAATAAACATTTATTAAGAACCTTTTATGTGTCTTGTACTGTGCTAAGTATGTATATGTATGTTTGCATATATGTACATATATGTATGTATAGACCCATGAGCATATATAACATTTGTGTGCATGTGTTTATCGTCACCATTATCATCATTCAGTCATAGATCTGATAATAGGTCCTGTAATTTTGAATACCATAAAAGCCACTATATTCTTCCATTAAGAGGTGTTATTGTCTCCCTCCCCTCCATCTCAGCCTTTTTTGCCAGAACCTTGATTTTCCTCTATTCTTTTATAATGTATAATGGTTTTAAAATAGTTTCTCACCCACCCTCTGACCAGCTGTGTGAACACATTGACAAACATCTGGATGTTTGAAAACATCTGGGTGACTGGCTGAATTTCTCAGTTTTCATCAGACATCACAGTGGGCACAGCCGAAGTTTCCATTACCAGGCTTCCTGACTTGCTTTAATTAGTCAGACTTCTTTAACATGCTCATCTTCAGTGCACTAGGTGACTTCAATAAAGTATTATTTATGAACCACCTATTAAAAATGCTATGGGGAAATAATTCCTGGAAAAACCTCATCATGTGTCTGTAAATGATGAAGCCTTGCCTGTTGATTTAGTGGACAAGGACTTAAGAGAGATGTGCCCTGTTTTACCAATTCTAAACCTTCTGCCCTCCTAAGAAGCTATGAAGATTTTGTTTGTATAAGGATTTCCTTGGGCTGAGGCTATGAAAATCTTAGACAGAGTATTTAGACCTCTTGCGAAGAAGTTCAAATTGGAGAGAAAGTTGAGATAGTGGTTATAATATCATTGGTATGGTTTGAAATAACTCTGGTATAGAAATCTGAAGCTATCCATGGCCCTCTTCTGGCCGTGGAGGTAGGAAGCACAGGGGACTGACTTGCTCAATTTGTGGGACAAAGAAAAAAGAAATTAATGAATTCATTGACCAAATATTTATTAATACCCAACTATGTGAAATTCACTGTACTTGGTTCTAGAGAAATGTACTCCAATATTCTAATGAATTTGCGATATCATCGATCTATAACAATATAGATTGCCAACACCCATATGTTTCTATACATCTCATGCTACTATTCTATACATCCTTCCCTAAATCTTTCCTATGGGGGCTGCAAAAAGTCTGCCCAATGTGCTAGGGTGTTCTTACTTGTATTTACTTGACATTCAGTTGATAGCAATTGAGTTTGTAAGCAATCCATTAGTTATGCTGTTCTTACTATGACATTGTCCATTTTTAAGAGATATCAGACATCTCTCTGAGGACATCATTCACACCACTTCTGTATAATTCCTTATTTATAATCTTTTATAGGCTACCCATATTCACCATGTGCCTCTCCATTGCAGTTTGAAGTCATTCTTCTACTGTAACTTGTTGGCAATTATTTTGTTCAATGAGACATCATTAGAAGAATATTGGCATTTAAAAAAATGAAGATGGGACTTTGTTTCAGGAAAAAGTATGGGGTCATTAACAGACATAAGGGTCATGGACAGACATAACATTTCATAAATCTTTCAATCAATAAACATTTAGTAAGCATTTTTTATGTACCAGGCACTGTGCTAAGCAGTGGGGATACACAAAAAACACAGAAAGTGAAATATAGTATGCTTCAGTTTGGATTCAGACTCCAATTCTTTCTCTGGATGTGGAGAACATTTTTCATCATGGGTACTTTGGAATTATCTTGGATCATTGTATTTCTGAGAATAGCTAAGTCATTCATTGTTCATCATCATATAACATTGCTGTTATTATGTACAATATTATTCTGGTTCTGTTCACTTCACTTTGTATCATTTCATATAAGTCCTTCCAGTTTTTGTTTTTTGTTTTTTTCTGAGAACATGCTGCTCATCATTTCTTACAGCACAGGAGGATTTCATTACATTCATATACTACAACTTGTTTAGTCATTCCACAAATGATGGGCATTTCCTGAATTTTTAATTCTTTGCCACTACAAAAAGATCCTCTATAAATATTTTGGCCCTTTCCCCTTTTTTGATGCCTTTGGGACACAGGCCAAATAGTGGTATTGCTGGATCAGAGTATGCACAGTTTTGTAGTCCTTTGGACATAGTTCCACATTGCTCTCCCAAATGCTTGAATCAGTTCACAACTCCACTAACAGCATATTAGTGTCTCAATTTTCCCACTTTCTCTCCAACATTAATCATTTTCTTTTTATGTCATATTAGCCAATCTGATAGGTTTTTGAGGTGGTATCTCAGAGTTGTTTTAATTTGCATTTCTCTGTGCAATAGTGATTTAGGACATTTATTTTCCCTCGGATAATGACAGATATCTTTAATTTCTTTGTGTTAAAATTGAATGTTCATATTCTTTGATCATTTACCAATTAGTAAATTACTTGCATACTGATGATTTAACTCAGTTCTCTATATGTTTGAGAAATAAGGCCTTTATTAGACACACTTGGCATAAAAATATTTCCAAGTTTACTGTTTTCCTTCTAAACTTCATTGAACTGATTTTGTTTATGCAAAACCTTTTTGATTTGATAGTATCAAAATTATTCATTTTATATCTTGTAATGCTCTCTATTCCTTGTTTGGACATAAATTCTTCCCTTCTCCATAGATCTGACAGGTAAACTATTTCTTGCTTTCCTAATTTGAATATGGTATGCTTTACCTCTAAATCCTGGCCCTATTTAGACTTTTTCTTGGAATATGATATAAAATGCTGGCTTATACCTAGTTTCTGCCATACTGTTTTCTAGTTTTCCAGCATTTTTTAAAATGGTTAAGTTTTTGTCCCAGAAGCTTGCATCTTTGGGTTTTTCTTTTTTTTTTTTAATTAAACAAATTCTTTATTAACTTCTGGTTTACATCATTCATTTCCACCAGATTATGAGTTACATTTTTTCCCTACCCACCACCCCAGAATAGCAGTCCCACTAGATATCCCCTCATCGAATCTGTTCTCTCCCATATCTTCTCCCATACCCCCTTCAACTTTGCCATTAGGGCAAGGTGAATCTCTGGGCCCCAATGCCTGGACATCTTATGAAACATTTAATTTTAAAACTTCGATCTCCACATCCATTCCCTTCCTCCCTTGTCACCCACTCCCTCTGAGAAGATAAGCAATTCAGTATGTGTTGTACATGTATAGCCATGCAAAACACCACCACAGTATGTATATTGTAAAAGACTGCTTATATTTCCCTCCCACTCGTCTCACCTCCCACCTGGTCCACTCCTCACTTTGATCCTGTTCTTCTTGGATAGTGGGTACTTCCAATATCCCCTCCCCCCAGAATGCCCTCCCCGCCATCATCACCCCCCTGATCCTCCTTTCCCCTACTCAGGAGAGTGAGTGAGGGTAAGACATTCCATTTAGTATGTATGTGATTCTCTCCTTGAGCCAACTTCAATGAGAATGTGCTTTTGCCTTTTTGCCTTCCCGTTCTTCCCCTCCCCTGCAACTACTTCCCCTTGCCTCTTCTACATGAGATAGTTTACCCTACCCTGTCTTTCTCCATCTCCTCTTGCCACTTTCCTCTCACCTCTTGACTTCACCCCTTAAGAATTATCCCTTCCTTGGGGCGGCTAGGTGGCGCAGCAAGCAGAGGGCTGGGCCTGGAGTCAGAGGGACACGAGCTCGGATCTGGCCCCAGACATTCAACCCACAAACAAAATTCCGGCTGCATGACCCCGGGCAAGTCACCCAACCCCAATTGCCCTCCAAAAAAAAAAGAATCATCCCTTCCCATCAAATTCAACCTGTGCCCTCTATCCATGTATACCTGTGAACATATGCCATGTACCCTTCTTCAATTATTTTCATAATGAGAGAGGTTTCATCAAACACAGTTATGGTTTTTCCATGTAGGAATGTAAATAGTCCAACTCTGATAAGTTCCTTTTGATTTCTTTTCCTTGATTACCTTCTCAAGCATCTCTTGCTTCTTGCGTCTGAATGTCAAATTTTCTATTCAACTCTGGTTTTTTGCTCAAGAATGCTTGAAAGTCCTCTATTCCACTGAATGACCATATTTTCCCCTGAAACAAGATACTCAGTTTTGCTGGGTAGGTGAACCTTGGCTTCAATCCCAGCTCTTTTGCCCTCTGGAATATCATATTCCATGCTCTTTGATCCCTCAGTGTAGAAGCTGCCAGGTCCTGGGCTATTCTGATTGTGTTTCCACAATATTGAAATTGTTCTTCCTGGCTGCTTGTAGTATTTTCTCCTTGATCTGGGAGTTCTGGAGCCTGGCTATGATATTCCTAGGAGTTTTCTTTTTGGGATCATTTTCAGGAGGTGATCGGTAGATTCTTTCAACCTCTATTTCCCCCTCTGGGTCTAAAACATCAGGGCAATTTTCCTTGAGAATTTCTTTAAGGATGATTTCTAGGTTCTTTCTTTGATCATGGCTTTCAGGTAGTCCAATAATTTTTAAATTATCTCTCCTGGATCTATTTTCCAGGTCAGTGGTTTTTCCCATGAGATATTTCACATTGCCTTCTATTCTTTCATTTGTTTGGATCTGTTTAATAGTATCTTGATTTCTCATAAAGTCACTAGCTTCCATTTGCTCCAGTCTAACTCTGAAGGAATGAATCTCCTCAGTGAGCTTTTGAGATTCTTTTTCCATCTGGCAAATTCGACTTTTTAAGGCATTCTTCTCCTCATTACCTTTCTGAGCATCTTTTGGCATTTGATTTAGTCTATTTTTTAAGGTGTTCTTTTCCTCAGTCAGGCTGTTGACTGTCATTTCATACTTTTCTTGCATCTTTTTCATTTCTCTTCCCAAATTTTCCCCCACTTCTCTTATCTGCTTCTTAAGGTCCTCTATGGCCAGTAGCCAGCTTGTATTTTCATTTGGGGCTTTTGGTGCAGGAGTTCTGACCTCACAGTCCTCCTCCATGCTTTGAGCTTCTTTGCCCCTAAAATAGGAGTTCAATGTTGAACTTTTCTGTTTATTTTGTTTCATTTGCCTAGGCATGTTGCCACTTAATTACTTGATTTTTGGGCTTGTTGCCACAGTAGGACTCTGCCACCAGACAGGGGAGCTTCCGCCCAAACGTGGGGTCTTCACAACTTCCGCCAGTTGGGTGGCCTCTGTAAAGCCTCCACCCACTCTGGCAAGTTGGATACCCACCCCAAACTTCCCCCCCAGACCACAATCCAGATCCAGGCAGTTTAAAGCAAGAGCAATTAACCCCCAGACTGATTGCTGGATCTCCCTACAGTTCGCAGACCAGGAGCTAGAGCCACAACTGATGCTGCAAAATGGCTTCTGTGCAGCTGTTTCTTCAGCAGCTTTTCACCCCCAGGGGAGGCAGCCACGTGTTCCCCAAGTACTGGTCCCAAAGTCCATATGGCACTAACCTCTCTCTTTGTCCTAGGCATATCTGTGCTGATAATTCTGGAATTGCCAGAATTGCTGGTGTTCGGGGTCCCTCCAGCCGGCTGAAGGTCTGGCCGCCCTGGGGCTAAAACCTCGGACCTGGGATCGGCTCTGTGCACTGTGGTGTTGGTTCCCAGCGGGCTGTGCTGCCTGCTCTCAGAGCGCTGCGCTGGCCGCTCCCTGCAGGGCTGCTGGGCTGTCCTCAGCAGGAGGTTAGCTTCTCTGTGCCTTTCTGTGGGTGCTGTGGCTCCAGAAGTTGTTTGGAGTCCCCTTTCACATTATTTGGAATTTGTGTGGGGCAGAGCACATTGGAAATGCTGTTTCTACTCCGCCATCTTGGTTCCGCCCTCGATCTTTGGGTTTTTCAAACACTAGATTACTGTGATCGTTTATTACTGTGTCTTGGGTACCTAATCTATTCCACTGATTCAACACTCTATTTCTTAGCCAGTACCAGATTGTTTTCAATGATTACCACTTCATAATTTAGTCTGAGATCTGGTGTAGCTAGAACACCTTACTTTGCATTTTTTAGAAGGCATTAGAATTAAGAGGGATTGGGAAAAGATTTTTGTAGAAGATTCACTTTTAGGTGAAAATAAAATGAAACTAGGGAAAGCCAGAAGGCTGATATGAGGAGGAAGAGCATTCCATGTAGTAGAAATAACCCAGAGTGGGAAAATAGAGCATCCTATAAGGTGAGTGGGGGCAGATTATGAATGCCAAATAGAGATTTTTACATTAATGGTAGCCATCTCTAGGGTTAAGGAGGGGAGAGAAGAAGGAAAAAAGAAATTTATATGACAACTTTATTATATATTTAAAAGGAATAGCAAGTTGTACATAATAGATGTGCAGTTTGATGTGCAATCATCTTTTTATTATATGTTATGGAAAAGCTTCTTTTATTCCAAAAATTAAAAATAA
This sequence comes from Gymnobelideus leadbeateri, assembly GCA_011680675.1. Taxonomy (NCBI): domain Eukaryota; kingdom Metazoa; phylum Chordata; class Mammalia; order Diprotodontia; family Petauridae; genus Gymnobelideus; species Gymnobelideus leadbeateri. Next base: position 69,845 of record WOXC01010734.1, read on the forward strand.
AATATTATTAAAATATAAATAATAACATAAAAATATGAAAATTCATTAAAATGATAGAGAGGCACTAGAGTTATTGAATGGGAGTGGGTTATATGGTTTGACCTTTGCTTTACAAAGATCATTTTGGCAACTAAGTGAAGGATGAACTAAAGTGAGAAGAGACTTGTAATATGGAGACCAACCAGCAGGTAATTGTAATAGTCTGGGCTAGAGGTGAAGAAGACCTGCACCAGAGTGCTGGTAGTGTCAGAGGAGAAAAGTGGGGTGTATGCAAGAGATATTGTAAAGACAAAATCAGCAGACCTTGGCAACAGATTAGATATGGGGAGAGTGGGAAATTAAAAATGACACTTAGGTTGCCAACTTGACTGATTGGAAAGATGGTGGTGCCCTTGACAGTGATATGGAAGTTTTGAAGAGGGAAGAAACAAATAAGGAGGGAAAGACAACAAATAAGGTATGGGACATGTCAAGGTTAAGATATCTATGTAGAATATCCAGTTTGAGATGTTCAATAGGAGTCCAAAAGTAATCCAGTTCACCCTCATCATGTTCAATTCTGTGCCCAGTTCACTGCTCATTTTCAATGGCTATCCAATATATAGGTACCAGTGGATGAGCTCTATAGGTTTTCCACTTGACTGCTTCTCATAATCTATAAAAAAGACATCTTTCTTTCATTTCTTTTTTCCTGTGTGGATAGCTAGGCAAATGTCTTTTGAAATGATTACAAATCTTATTTTGGAAGCTTTGTAAAGATTCTGGGTGGGGATTCAGCAACACAATTCCATCTCCAAACAGTAGCATCTGAAGGACCTCACCATTTATAAGGAACCACTTTTCCATTTGGATGCAATATTGGACATCATAGACTGAAAACAGCACTCACTTTAGGTTAGCTTTAATCTTTTTGTTTTGTGTCTTATTTGATACTAATGTGATGGGATTAATATGATCTTAATAATTATATGATATATTAACAATTATTTCTGTTGCTTCATCTTTCAAGTAAACTTTTTGGTTTGTTTGGTTGTATTTTGCTTTTTTTTTTTGGAGGGGGGAAAGCAGGGCAATTGAGGTTAAGTGACTTGCCCAAGTAACTGTTAAGCGTCTGAGGCTGGATTTGAACTCAGGTCCTCCTGACTCCAGGACTGGTGCTCTGTTCACTGCGCCACCTAGCTGCCCCTCATCTTTCAAGTAATCTAGTTTTATTTTGCCATATGCAGAGGACAATACTTACAGAAAAGAACCTTTTGTTCAGTTGCTTCTCAGTCATGTTCAATACTTTATGACCTCATTTGGGGTTTTCTTGGCAAAAATGGGCAGTAAAGTAGTGCAGTGGATAGGGCATCAGGCCTGGAGTCAGGAATACTCATCTTCATAAGTTCAAATCTGTCCTCAGACATTTAATAGCTGTGTGACCCTGGACAAGTCATTTAGCCCCATTTGCCTCAGTTTTCACATCTGTAAGATGAGCTAGAGAAGGAAATGGCAAACCACTCCAGTATCTCTACCAAAAAAAAAAAAAACAAATGAGGTCATGAAGAATCAGATATGATTATAAAATGACTAAACAAGCAATGGCAAAGACACTGGACTAGTCTGCCCTTACCTTCTTCAGAAAGAGAACCTTTAAGGTTATTCATTTTTCTCTATTAAATCAAATATTTGCATTTTAAAAATTACATATGGTCAAACATCAAATATTGTATCCTCCATATTTTCATGTAATTGTGCAATTATAAAGATAACATTTGTGCAAGAGTATCATTTCAGGGAGTAGAAATAGCAGTTCCAAGGTGCTCTGCCCCACACCACCTCCAAACAATGTAAAAGGGGAATGTGACCAATGTCTGGAGCCCCAGCACCCACAGAATGACACAGAGAAGCTAACCTCCTGCTGAGGACAGCCCAGCAGCCCTGCAGGGAGTGGCCAGTGTAGCACTCTGAGATCGGGCAGCACAGTGTGCTGGGAACCGACAGGGCAGTGCTCTGGGAGCCAAGCCCAGGCTCACATCAGCCACGGTTTTAGCCCCAGGGCAGCTGGGCCAGCAGCCGGTTAGAGGGACCCCAGAACACCAGCAGCTGTGGCAATTCAAGAATTATCAGCACAGATATGCCTAGGATAAAGTGAGAGGTTAGTGCCCTATGGATTTTGGGACCAGTATTTGGGGAACACATTGGCTTCCTCCCCTGGGGGTGAAAAGCTGCTGAGGAAATGCGGCACAGAGGCCATTTTGCAGCATCAGTGGTAGCTGTAGCCCCTGGTCTGCGAACTGTAGAGAGATCCAGCAATCAGTCTGGGAGTTAATTGCTCTTGCTTTAACCTGCTTGGATCTGGATTGTGGTCTTGGGGGGAGGCCTGGGGTGGATATGCAATTTGTCAGAGCATGTGGAGGCTTTATAGAGGCCACCCAACCTCCAGAAGTTGTGAAGACCCCACATTTGGGACAGAAGCTCTCCTTTCTGGTGGCAGAGTCCTACTGTGGCAACAAGCTCAAAAATCAACTAATTAAGTGGCAATATGCCTAGGCAAAAGAAACAAAATAAACAGAAAAATTCAACTTTAGACTCCTATTTTGGGTGCAAAGAGGATCAAAGCATGGAAGAGGAGGACTGTGAGGTCAGAACTCCTGCACCAAAAGCCCCAAATAAAAATACAAGCTGGCTACAGGCCATAGAGGACCTTAAGAAGCAGATAAGAGAAGTGGGGGAAATTTTGGGAAGAGAAATGAGAAAAATTCAAGAAAAGTATGAAATGACAGTCAACAGCCTGACTGAGGAAAACAACTCCTTAAAAAATAGACTAACTCAAATGGCAAAAGAGGCTCAGAAAGGCAATGAGGAGAAGAATGCCTTAAAAAGCCGAATTTGTCAGAAGGAAAAAGAATCTCAAAAGCTCACTGAGGAGAATCATTCCTTCAGAATTAGACTGGAGCAAATGGAAGCTAGTGACTTTATAAGGAATCAAGATGCTGTTAAACAGATCCAAACAAATGAAAGAATAGAAGGCAATGTGAAATATCTCATGGGAAAAACCACTGACCTGGAAAACAGATCCAGGAGATATAATTTAAAAATCATTGGACGACCTGAAAGTCATGATCAAAGAAAGAACCTAGAAATCATCCTTCAAGAAATTCTCAAGGAAAATTGCCCTGATGTTTTAGACCCAGAGGGGGAAATAGAGGTTGAAAGAATCCACCAATCGCCTCCTAAAAAGGATCCCTAAAAGAAAACTGCTAGGAATATTATAGCCAGGCTCCAGAATTCCCAGATCAAGGAGAAAATACTACAAGCAGCCAGGAAGAAACAATTCCAATACTGTGGAAACATAATCAGAATAGCACAGGACCTGGCAGCTTCTACACTGAGGGATCAAAAGGCAGGGAATATGATATTCCAGAGGACAAAAGAGCTGGGATTGAAGGCAAGGGTCACCTACCCAGCAAAACTGAGTATCTTGTTTCAGGGGAAAATATGGTCATTCAGTGGAATAGAGGACTTTCAAGCATTCTTGAGCAAAAAACCAGAGTTGAATAGAAAATTTGACATTCAGACGCAAGAAGCAAGAGATGCCTGAGAAGGTAATCAGGGAAAAGAAATCAAAAGGAATTTATCAAAGTTGAACTATTTGCATTCCTACATGGAAAAACAATAACTGTGTCTGATAAAACCTTTCTCGTTATGAAAATAATTGAAGAAGGGTATATGGACATATGAATACATAGGTGAATGTGTATACATGTACAGGTATACATTGATAGAGGGTACAGGTTGAATTTGGTGGGAAGGGATGATACTTAAGGGCTGAAGCTAAGAGGTGAGAGAGGAAAGTGACAAGAGCAGATGGGGAGAGACACGGTAGGGTAAACTATCTCATGTAGAAGAGGCAAGGGGAAGTGATTGCAGGGGAGGGGAAGAACAGGAAAACAAAAAGGCAAAACCCTATTCTCATTGAATTTGGCTCAGGGAGAGAATCACATACATACTAAATGGGATATCTCACCCTGCAGGTGAGTAGGGTGAAGGAGGATGAGAGGGGGGATCATGGAGGGAAGGGCATTCTAGGGGGAAAGGAAGTTGGAAGTGCCCACTTTCGAAGAGAGACAGGATCAAAGTAGGTGGGGGGTGGGATGGGTGGGAGGTAAATATAAGCAGTCTTTTACAATATATCTACTATGGTAATGTTTTGCATAGCTATACATGTACAACACATACTGAATTGCTTATCTCCCCAGAGGGAGTGGATGACAAGGGAGGAAGGGAATGGATTTGAAATTCGAAGTCTTAAAATTAAATGTTTCAAATGTATATAAATACTATTATTAATACAATTTTGCATGTAATTGGGAGATAAGATGTTCAGGCATTGGGACTCAGAGATTCACCTTGCCCTAATGGCAAAGTCGAAGGGGGTATGGGAGAAGATATGGGAGAGAGCAGATTGGATGAGGGGATATCTAATGGGACTGCTATTCTGGGGTGGTGGGTAGGGAAAAAATGGGAAAAAAAAAAACATTTACTCAAAATCTGGTGGAAATGAATGATGTAAACCAGAAGTAAATAAAGCATTTGTTTAAAAAAAAAAAAGAGTATCATTTCAGAAAGTCTGATAATGCTTTGACTTCAATCAAAGGTATCATCTATATGTGTCTAGATCATTTTCATAAAGGTTTTGTAGAACTTTACACTAGGTACCACACTAAATACAAATATGCAATCTTAATATAAAAAATCACAGTATTAAAAAATTAGGTGAGAACAATATCAGGTACCTTTTAAAAATATAGGTAGTGAAAAAAATTTAAGCCCCAAAAGGACATAAATGAAAACCTAAAAGATTATTTGGATTTTTTATTATAATATTTTAAAGGCTTTGCTTAAAATCAATGAAAATAGAATTTGGAGAGATATGGTAGAATGGGAAAATAATTGCATCAAATATCGATGATAAAGTCTGACACAAATATATATGCAAATATATGTATATATATCCAAAATATATAGGTAATTGGAATAAATAGATAAGTTGTTTATATATCTAGATACATAATGCATGCATATGAACTTACATGTATACACATATATACATATATGTATGCACATATACGTATGATATATCTGTATGTTTATATATACATATAAATATATATGTATATATATACATATATATATGTAATCTCATAGTTTTCAAAAGAAGAACAGCTTAATAATCAGATCCAATTAAGATTTTAGAAAGATAATTTTGACAACTCTGTGGAAGGAACTTTGAGAGCAGAGTCTAGAATAAAGGAGGAAAAGAGAAACAAATGAGCAATATTACTATCATAGTAGTCCAGGGAAGAGGTAATGAGGACCTGAACTAAAGTTTTGATTGAAAGAAGAGAAGAGGAAAAAGAAAAGGAGAGAGAATCACATGAATTTGAGACTTTTTTGTTTGCTCCAATTCTGTGATATCATTGATGTAGGGAACTCTCAGTATAGAAACTGTCTCCCAGCTATAGATCAACAATGCTTCTCTAATTTTTTGCAAATTGCTTGCAGGCACTGAGAAAGTAAATGAATCATTGAGGACTACAAGACTTGAACCCAGCTTTTCTTACTCTTTCCTGATGTTCAGATTTGAAGAAATATCCTTTCATCTGCACATCTGATCAGATAGGGAAGTCTGGGAGCTGTTTTTGAAGGAGATAACATCTGAATTAATCCTTGAAGAAGGAAGGAATTTCCTGAGGCAGAGGTGGAGTGGGAAGAAGCATCTGTTCCAGGAATGGATGATAGTATAAACAAATGCAGGGAGATTAGTGTAATAGTAATGAAATTTGAAGATCCCTTTGTATTGGCAAGCTAAGAGGTACTTAGCACCTAGTTTCAAATTAAGCCTCTGTTAAAGAAACAGAAGTTATGGTCCCCAGTTGCTGACATAACAGGAAGGGGCTGAACAGGGAGGAGCTATACCTTATTTAAGGAAGAGTACAAGCTGGACAGTCAGAATTTTCCTGAGGTAAGCATCATGGAGGCAGGGCAGCTGCTGCTGTACTGAAGACTGAACTGAGAATTGAGAAGAACTAAGAAGAGGAATGAGTATTGAGACCTGAGACAGAATTTCTTGGAGCAGGCCATGTGAAGACTGAAGAAAATTATTTTGATTTTGAGAATGGAGCTTATGGTGCTAAAGACTTCCAAGGGCCAGCTGGAGCTGCTGAGGATTTCTGAGGGCCAGTCAGAGCTGCAGAATACTGAGGAAGCATGACTGTGGAGCAGGTACTTTGCACAAATGTTGTTGTGACTTTGTTAATGTGTATGAATGTTCTTATGGCTTTGTTAAGCCTTGTCTTCCCAGGAACAGAAACTGTGAAGGACTTGATTTGGGCTATGAAGGAGTCAGTCAAACTGTGTCCTACCTTAAGTTACTTTTTGAAAGATTTCTGAGTAAACACATAGTAACATGCTTCTATCTGAAGTTTTAAGGGCTCGTTTTTTTAATGCAGATTCAGAGTTCTTTGAACAAGTTCCCTGGAAAGAACTTTCCTTTGCTTTTTTTAAATCTGCCTAAGAGCTATTTCCTAAGAAGAGTTATAAAGTATTAATCAATCAATCAATAATTATCAAGTGCCTACTATGTGCTTAGCCCTATGCTGAGCACCAGGGATGGAGTATCATGTGTAAGGAACTATAAGTAGTCTAGTTTAGCTAGAAGCCATGGCTCCTGAAAGAGAATAAATTACAAGAAGACTAAAAAGGTTGGAAGGGTCCAGATTATGAAGAACATTAAATACGAAACAAAAGACTTCATATTGGATCAAGGAGGTAATAGGGATCCACTGGAGGTCATTGAACAGGGAGGGTGACAGGGTCATTCCTAAACATTAGGAGAAAGAATGATCTTGCCAGCTTTGTGGATAATGGATTGTAGTGGGAAGGGTTTTAAGACCAGGAACCTGGTTAGTAGGTTCCCAAAAAATTATGGCAAGAGATGATAAGGAATGAACAGCCTAATTAGAGAGAAAAAATGGATATGAGTGATATCATGAAGGTAGACATGATGAGATTTGGCAATGTAGTATATTTGTGAGATGAATGAGAATGAAGAGTTGAGGTTTGGGTCTGGGTCTGCAAGTCTATTGCCAAGCATTGTATTTATTTTATAAGAAACAAATTTTTAAAATATTATGTTGTTCTTTTGTTTCATACTGTTGCAGTGGCATATAGAATTTTTTTCTGGTTTTGCTGGCTATTTTTTCATCCGTTCAGGTATATTCCAGATTTCTCTGAATTCATCATGTTCCCAAAGCATTATTACCATGTATTGATTTGCTATTACATTCATGCACTATACTTTGTTTAGCCATTTTCCAATTAATAAATTGTAGACCTATTTCCATTTTTAAATGTAGAATTTTATTGCTATATTTTGTTTTTATATTACCTAGATTTTCCCCTTTATCCCTCCCCTCAACCCTTTTAGAAAGCCATCACTTATAATAAAGTATTAAAATAAAACAGAAAAAAGATAGAAAAAAGGAAGAAAAAATAATTCAAAGCAATCAACATATGCCAAAAAGCAATTGTTATAGGCAATGTGTTAGATGTTGGACCCATTTTTTTTAGATTGTTTTTCTTTCCACTGAAATTGCTGTGGTAGTTTTTTTTTTTTTTGTGGTCTATTGTTTTCTTGGCTCTGCTCTCTTTACTTTGCATGATTTCATGTAAGTCTTTTCATGCTTCAGTTGTATTCATTATGCATATTATTTCTATACAGTCCAATGATATTTTATTGCATTTATAAATATCTACTTTGTTTCTAGTTCTTTGCTATGATGAAAAAGTGCTACTATAAATATTTTGGTGTAAATGGGGCATTCTTATTTTCAATAGCTTCCTTGAGTATATTTTTCAAAGCTATTGTTTTTATAATTAATTTATTACTTATGTTTAACATTTTTTTTTTGCTTTTTGGAGGGGAAAGGGCAGGGTAATTAAGGGTTAAGTGACTTGCCCAAGGTCACACAGCTAGCAAGTATTAGGTGTCTGAGGCCAAATTTGAACTCAGGTCCTCCTGACTCCAGGGCGGATGCTCTATTCACTGCACCAACTAGCTGCTCCTAACATTCATTTTTTAAGAAAAATTCCGAGTTCAGAATTCTTTTCCATCCTCAAGCCCCTCCCTTATGCATTTAGGAGGCAAGAAATATGATATCAATTATACAGATGAAATCATACAAAATACATTTTTATATTAGCCATGTTGTTAAAAAAAGTAAAATAAAGTTAAAAATTATGTTTCAATCTGCATTCAGACTCCATTGGTTTCCTTTTTTTTAATCTGGAGAGATAAGGCACTTTTCATCATAAATCCTTTGAGATTGTCTTGGATCACTGCATTGATCAGAAGAGCCAAGGCACACAGAGTTGATCATCATAAAATATTGCTATTATTGTGTACACTGTTCTTCTCATTCTGTTCACCTTACTCTGCATCATTTCAAATAAGTCTTCTCATCTCTTTCTGAAACCATCATTTCTTATAGCACAAGAGTAATCCATCACAAACATATACCACAACTTCTTCAGTCATTCCCCAATTGATGGGCATCCTGTCAATTTTTGATTCTTTGCAACCACAAAAATAACTTCTACAAATACAAAGATATTTTGTACAAATAGGTCCTTTTTTCTTTTCTTTGATCACTTGGAAATACAGAACCAGTATTGGTATTGCTGGATCAAAGGCTATGTACTGTTTCATAGGGCATAGTTCGAAATTGTTCTCCAGAATGGTTGGATCAGTTCACAAATCTTCCAACAACGCATTAGCATCCTAATTTTTCCACATTCCTTCCAACATTTATAATTTCCCTATTCTGTCACAATAGGTATGGATGATACCTCAAAGTTATTTTACTTTGCATTTCTCTAATTAATAGTGAAGGTGTAACTAGTTGGCACAGTAGATAGATACTGGCCCTGAAGTCAGGAAGACTCATATTCCTGAGTTCAAATCTGGTCTGTGACACTTACTAGCTCTGTGACCCTGAGCAAGTCATTTAACCCTATTTGCCTCACTTCCTGATTTGTAAAATAAAATGGACAAGGAAATGACAAGTCATTCCAATATCTTTGCCAAGAAAACTCCAAATGTGGTCAAGAAGAGTAGGACACAAATGAACAACAAAAAGCAAAAGTGATTTAGAGCACTTTTTCTTATAATGATAGATATCTTGGATTTCTTCTTCTGAAAACTTCCTGCTCATATCCTTTGACCATTTATCATTTGGGAAGTGATTCATATTTTTATAAATCTAAGTGGAGAACATGTTTGGAAAATATCCCTAATGAAGATTGAGGCAAATTTTAAAAATTAAATATTAGCAAATAAACATCAATATACACAAAGATGATATACTATGGTCAAGTTGGATTTATATCAGGAATTCAGAACTGGTTTAATATTAGGAAAACTATAAGTATAATAGATTGTGTATAATGAGAGCAACAAAAATATACCAGGAGATGTACAAAAAAGCTTTTGAGAAGATATGATATTTATTTCTGTTCAAAACAATAGAAACTAAAAGAATAAATTAGCTTTTCTTTATATGATAAGTAGCATCTATCTTAAAACAAGACCTTGAATTATATGTAATGGAGATAAATTAGAGGAGCAACAGTACAATCACCAGTACTCTTTAAAGTAGCTCTTGAAATGCTAGTTCAAGCAATTAGGTAAGGAAAAGAAACTAAGGGAATAATCATAGGTAAAGAGGTTACAAAATCATGACTTTTGAAGGTGGTGTGATAGTTTACTTAGAGGACCTTAGAAATTCAAGAAAAATAATTGGGATTATAAGCTCAACAATATTTCAGGATATAAAATAAATCCACATAAAGGATAGAACTTCTGTATATTGCCAACTAACTTCAGCAAGAAAAAAATAGAGAAATTCTATTTAAAATGATAACTACATTTTGTCTAAAGTACTTGGCAGTTTACCTATCAAGAAAAACAGAAGGAATGTATACAACTGAAAATGGAAATAAAGACAGACATTAATGATTGCAGAAATATCAGTTGCTTATTGGTAGATGAAACCAATATAACAAGAATGGCAACAATACCTAAATTAATTTATTTATTCAATGTCATACCAATCAGACTGCCAAAGTATTGTTTTATAGATCTGGACAAAAAATAATAATTCATCAAGGGGAAGAAAAGTTCAAGAATATCAAAGAAAATAATTTAAAAAATGAAGGAAAGAGAGCTAGCAGTACTAAATTTCCAATTATATTACAAAATTATAATCATCAAAATAATTTTACACTAGGTAAGAAATAGAGAGGTTAATCAGGGGAAAGATTAGGCATACAACATGAAGAAGCAAAGAAGCATGAGAGCTTAGCATCTCATAAGCCCAAAGACCACAGCTACAGATGTGACAACATACTATTCTACAAGAACTGTTGGGAGAATTGAAAAACAGTCAGGTAAAAATTAAGTCTAGGCCAATATCATACACCATATAGCAAGGTAAGCTCTAGATGGTGGCTGATTTATACAAAAAGAGTTGTGTCATAAACAAGTTAGAGAAATAAGGAACAAATCACCTTTCAGATATGTGGACCGGGAGTAATTCTTGACCAAATAAGTGATAGAGTAGATCAAAGAAGATAAAATAATTTAATTTGCAAAAAGTAAACTAAATGCATCTAAAATTAGAAAGGAACATGATCTTTGCAAGTGGCTTGCCTTTTTCTATTCTGTTATTATTATATAAATTGTTATCCTGGTTTTACTGTCTTCACTCTGCCTCAGTTCATAGAACCTTGCAACTCTTCCAAGCTTTCTCTGAAACTTTTTATCATCTCTTACCATGTAGTAAAATTCCATTATATTCCTGTGCTTTAATTTGTTCAGCCAAGTGACAAGCATCCCCTTGGTTTCCAGTTCTTTCCTACACAAAGAGTTGATAAACATATTTATAAAAATATGGATCATTTTTCTTTGATCAAGGAAGGAACCAACTATGATTTTTTTCTTTCCCACTTAATAGTATTTTATTTTTCCATCTACATGAAAAAAATACTTTTCAGCATTCACTTTTATAAAATTTTAAGTTCCAAATTTTTTCTCCCTCCCCTACCACTCCACAAGATGGCATACAATCTGATATGATTTACAATCATATTAAACATATTTTCACATTAATCATGTTGTGAAAGAGAAATCAGAACAAAAGGAAAAAACCAAGAGAAAGAAAAAAGAGAGAGAGAAAATAGCATGATCAAAGCATACTATGCATAGTATGTTTCACTCTGCATTTAGACTCCATAGTCCTTTCTCTGGATGTGGATAATATTTTTCAACATGAGTCTTTTGGTATTGTCTTAGAGCATTTTATTGCTGAGAAGAGCTAAGTCTATCAAAGTTGTTTATCACACCATGTTGCTGTTACTGTGTATGAAGTTCTCCTGGTTCTGCTCACTTCACTTAGCATCAATTCATGTAAGTCTTTTCAAGTTCTTCTGAAATTGCCTGCTTATCATTTCTCACAGAACAATAGTATTCCCTTACAATCATATACTGCTACTTGTTCAGACATTCCCCAATTGGTCGGCATTCCCTCAATTTCCAATTCTTGACCACCACAGAAAGAGCTGCTATAAATATTTTTGCATGTGTGGGTCATTCCCCTTTTTTATGAATTTTTGGGGATACAGATGTAGCGGTGTTGCTGGATCAAAGGATATAGTTCCAAATTGCTCTCCAGAATGGTTCTATCAGTTCACAACTCCACCAACAAAGTATTAGTGTCTCAATTTTCCCACATCTCCTCCAACATTTATCAATTTCCTATTTTTGTTATGTTAGCCATTCTGACAGGCATGATGTGGTACCTCAGAGTTGTTTTAATTTGCTCTTCTCTAATCGATAGTGATTTAGAGCATTTTTTCATATGACTATAGATAGCTTTAACTTTTTTCATCTGAAAACTGACTTCTTGTATCCTTTAAACATTTATCAATTGGGGAACGACTTGTCTTCTTATAAATTTGACTCAGGGGGGGCGGAGCCAAGATGGCGGAGTAGAAACAGCTCTTCCAAGCCTCTCTGCCCCCAGATTCCCCACAAACTATGTAAAAAAGGACTGTGAACAACTTCTGGAGCCCCAGCACCCACAGAACTACACAGAGAAGCTAACCTCCCGCTGAGGACAGCCCAGCAGCCCTGCAGGAAGGACCAGCACAGCGGTCTGGGAGCCAGCAGTGCGCAGAGCGCAGGAGCAGAGCCGAGCCAAGCCCAGGTCCGCGTGAGCCGAGGTTTTAGCCCCAGGGCGGCAGGGCCAGCAGCCGGCTGGAGGAAGCCCAGAACACCAGCAGCCTTGGCGACTCGAGAATTATCAACATAGACATGCCTAGGACAAAGTAAGAGGTTAGTGTCCTATGGACTTTGGGGCCTGTATTTGGGGAATGCGTCAGCTCGCTCCCCTGGGGGCTAGAAGCTGCTGAGGAGACACGCCATTTTGTAGTTTTCAGAGGCAGGTCTGGCTCCCAGCCTACAAATCGTGGGGAGATCCAGCGATCAGTCTTGGGGGGTAATCGCTCTTGCTTTAACCTCCCTGGATCTGGATTGTGTTCTAGGGTGGAAGTTGTGGGTGGGTTTACAGCTTGCCAGAAACGGAAGTTGCCCCCCACAGTTCGGGACGAAAATTCCTCTAGCTGGCCTTAAAGCCATAGTGTGGCAACAAGCCCAAAAGTCAAGCAATTAAGTGGCAACATGCCAAGGCAAAGGAAACAGAAAAATGCAACCCTAGACTCCTATTTTGGGGGCATAGAGCGGGAAAAGGACTGTGAGGTCAGAAGTCCTGCTCCAAAAGCCCCAGGGGAAAACATGAGTGGGTTGCAGGCCATAGAGGACCTTAAAGAGGACTTTAAAAATCAAATAAGAGAAGTGGAGGAAAAATTGGAAAGAGAAATGAGAAGGATGCAGGAAAAGTATGAAATGAGGGTCAACAGCCTGACTGAGGAAAACAACACCTTAAAAAATAGACTAGCTCAAATGGCAAAGGAGGCCCAAAAGGGCAATGAGGAGAAGAATGCCTTAAAAAGTCGAATTTGCCAGATGGAAAAAGAATCTCAAAAGTTCACTGAGGAGATTCATTCCTTCAGAGTTAGACTGGAGCAAATGGAAGCTAATGACTTTATGAGAAATCAAGATGCTGTTAAGCAGATCCAAACAAATGAAAGATTAGAAGGCAATGTGAAATATCTCATGGGAAAACCACTGACCTGGAAAATAGATCCAGGAGAGACAATTTAAAAATTATTGGACTACCTGAAAGCCATGATCAAAGAAAGAACCTAGAAATCACCCTTCAAGAAATTCTCAAGGAAAATTGCCCTGATGTTTTAGATCCAGAGGGCAAAATAGAGGTTGAAAGAATCCACAGATCACCTCCTGAAAAAGATCCCAAAAAGAAAACTCCCAGAAATATTATAGCCAGGTTCCAGAATCCCCAGATCAAGGAGAAAATACTACAAGCAGCCAGGAAGAAACAATTTCAATATTGTGGAAACACAATCAGAATAGCCCAGGACCTGGCAGCTTCTACACTGAGGGATCGAAGGGCATGGAATACAATATTCCAGAGGGCAAAAGAACTGGGAATGAACCCAAGGGTCACCTACCCAGCAAAACTGAGTATTTTGTTTCAGGGGAAAATATGGTCATTCAGTGGAATAGAGGACTTTCAAGCATTCTTGAGGAAAAAACCAGAATTGAATAGAAAATTTGACATCCAGACACAAGAAGGAAGAGATGCCTGAGAAGGTAATCAGGGAAAGAAATCAAAAGGAACTTATCAAAGTTGAACTATTTACATTCCTATATGGAAAAGCAATAACTGTGACTGATGATATCTTTCTCACTATGAAAATAATGGAAGAAGGGGTGTGGTCATATGAATACATATGTGAATGTGTGTGTATATGGTTACAGTTATATTGGATAGAGGGCATAGGTTGAATTTGTTGGGAAGGGAGAATACTCAAGGGATGAAATTATGAGGTGAGAGGGAAAGTGGCAAGAGGAGATGGGGAGAGACAGGGTAGGGTAAACTATCCCATGTAGAAGAAGCAAGGGGAAGTGGTTACAAAGGAGGGGGAGAATAAGGAAGGCTAAAAAGACAAAACCACATTCCCATTGAATCTGGTTCAGGGAGAAAATGACATACATACTAAATGGGATATCTCAACCTGCAGCAGGATAGGGGAAGGGGGATGAGAGGAGGGATGATGGATGGGAGGGCATCCTTGGGGGGAGGGGAGGTTGGAAGTACCCACTATAGAAGAGGGACAGGATTATGTAGGGAATGGACCAGGTGGGGGGTGGGATGAGTGGGAGGGAATTATAAGCAGCCTTGTACAATATATCTACTATGATAATGTTTTGCATAGCTAGACATGTACAACATATACTGAATTGCTTATCTCCCAAGAAGGAATGGGTGACAAGGGAGGAAGGAAATGGATCTGAAATTCGAGGTCATAACATCAAATGTTTCAAATATATATAAATACTATTAGTAATACTCTTTCTATTGTAATAGGGAGATAAGATGTGCAGGCATTGGGACACAAAGATTCACCTTCCTCTAATGGAAAAGTCGATGGGGGTATGGGAGAAGGTATGGGAGAGAGCAGATTGGAGGAAGTGATATCTTGTGGGACTACTATTCTGGGAGGATGGGTAGGGGAATAATGGGGGGAAAATGATTGTAACTCAAAATCTGGCGGAAATGAATGATGTAAAACAGAAGTTAATAAAGCATCTGTTTAAAAAAATAAATAAAGAAATTTGACTCAGTTCTCTACATATTTTAGAAGTGAGGCCTTTATCAGAGACACTGACTGTAAAAATTATTTCCCAGCTTTCTGTTTGCTTCTAATCTTGGTTGCATTGGCTTTATTTTTGCAAACCCTTTTTAATTCAATATAATCAAAATTTTCTATTTTGCATTTCATAGTCAAACTATGATATTATAAGACAAATGATATGGCATGTTACTCACCTTCTGACATAGAGGCAATGGACTCAGGGTGCAGGTTGAAACATATCTTTTTTAGTCTTAGCCAATACAGGAATCTGTTTGTTTGACTATGCTTATTTGTCACAGGGGCTTTATTTTCCTTTCCTTCTCACTCTCTACCCCCCAGCCTACCCCATGGTGATAGTGGGAAGGAGAAAGAAAACTACATTATTATTCATTGAAAAATAAAATAAAAACAAAATCACATGGAATGTATCAAAATAAACAGTTACCCAATTTAAATAAGACCTGTATTATATGTTTTGCCTATAAGTCTGCAGGACCTAACACATTGTACACACTTAATAAAATTTTATAATTTACTTTGAAATTCTAGCAGATGCATATAAACAGGGGAGATAATAAGGTATTTCACTTGATTTATTCCTATCCATATTGTGTGTAACCTCTCCCTGAAGACATTGCAATGGAGATTCAGAGGATGAAGATGTTACCCCCAAATTCTCAAAATTTTAAGGGCTTCGTTCTACTAAGAAGCCTTGTTTGGGACTGATATGGATGAGGGGGACTGTGAGCCTTACTCCTCCACACTCCTGAAGAGTCAGTAGAGAGCAAGGGTGACTGTGTATTACTTCTGAGATAGCAGAAAAAGCAAGAGGAAGTCAGACCTCTCGGGCACATAAAACATGTCTGGAGATGACTAGAGAGAAGACCGGATAGCACTTAGTAAGAGAAGAAAAGATTTGACTAAACCAACAGAACATGGTAGCAAAGTCTATTTATGTTGATCTTACTACTTCTCTCCTTTCTGATTCCCTGTAATCTAGTCACATTTGGGAAGTTACTTTTTCCTACTAAACACTTCATTTTTTGTTCCCTCTCTCCTTAAAACTATTCAATGCCATCCCCATGCAATTCATATTGCATCCTGTTGTGGTTTACTTCAATGACTGTTTTTGTTTACATGCTATTCAAAATCACTATTAAAGTTTATGACCATTTACAATTATTTTAGCTGGTCAACAAATATAGTTTAATTTTGAGACAGGGAAAGCTAAACCCCCAAGGAGGGGAAGGGAGGAGAAAAGGGAAGGTAAAGTTTGCTCCCTTCTTTCCTTCCTTCCTTCCCTCCCTCCTTCCTTCCTTCCTTCTTTCTTTATTCTTTCCTTCCTTCCTTCTTTCTTTCTTTCCTTCCTTCCTTCCTTCCTTCTGTCTTCCTGTCTCTGTGTCTCTTCTCTTTTCTTCCTTATTCCATCCCTCCCTGCTCTTTCCTTTTCCTCCCTCTTTCTCTCCCTCCCCCTCTGTCTTCTCTCTGTCTCTCTCTGTCTCTGTCTCTGTCTCTGTCTCTGTCTCTGTCTCTGTCTCTGTCTCTCTCTCTCTCTCTCTCTCTCTCTCTCTCTCTCTCTCTCTTTCTCCCTCTCTCTCTTTCACACACACACACATCCCTTCAACTACAAGTCAGTCGATAAAAACTATCGTTTCATTGTTTCTGTTCCATACATCATGCCCAACTAAAAAGCCTCTGGAATCAGAAGCAGACTTGGCAGTTGTGTTGATCCATGAGGCAGAACAGAAGGCAGCTCCATCTTCCCCAGCTACAGTACATTGGTCCTGCAGTGCTGACAGGAGGAAAAAACATGTTTTCCTCAGTCAACAAAGCAGTTGTGACTCAAACATGGACACCCAGGGTGCCCTGGAGCATGGACAGTCAGTCATGAGCCATAGTTAAGGCTTCTGACCATAGTCACACTACAAGAGATCTGGGAGATACTTTCCCAGAGTTATTCCACTGGTTCCTAACATTAGTAAATGACTCTAGGAATCCAATAATATTCATTCTTGATTGTTACTTTTCTAAAAGGTAAAACCATAAGGAGAAACAAAATCTCCCTTTAGAAAAAAATAGTAGTATAGTCAAACAGAATATAAACTCCACAAGAACAAAGATTGTTTGATTTTCAATTGTGTGTCCCCAGCACCTAACCTAAGTAGCACTTATTAAAAGATTGTTGAATGAATAGAAGTTCTATCATACATGAAAAATAGACTCCATTATAAGGTCTATGTTACTTAGAATAGAAGGTGAATTTTAAAGGATAAAAAGAATTCACTTAAAAGGGGTTCTAAATCCAACAGATATAAGCTATCTAAATGTATGTAAAGCAAATGATCTATTTTCCAACATAGTCACTCTTCCATTTAATTGGATATTTTGTTTAATTGGCTGGTTGGTTGTTGTCCTTCATTGTCAAAGTGGATCAAAATGACATCACTATGTTAGAGTTAAGTTACAGTGTGCCTGACTTTGGCTGATTAGACTAATATGAGCTCAGAATACTCTTCCCCAGGTGGGGCACAAATAGTCTATGTGAACATTTGGATTGGATTCTCTAAATTTGCATGTATTACATTTCTTTTAAGCTACTTCAATTCTGCTTTGCTCATAGAGCATAGCACCTTCTCCAATGAGGGCATGCCATGCTGGTCGGTCATGGGCCAGTGTCTGCCATGTCATGCAATTTCACTTAATAAAGAAATAGCATATGCATGGATTACCGATTTTAAAGAAAAATAATGCAATGAAAACATTTGAAATTCAAATATAATGAACATTTAATCTCTCTTGGACGATCAGAGGACACTTGAGAATCTTACTTAGCCTCAGGGCATTTATCCTGAACATGAATTCTTCTTATAATGAAGATGTATGGAAGTGCTAGTTAATGGTGAGTCCTAGTTAATATCCTTTTAAATTTACTATATTTTAAAATAACCTATGCTCATGGGGTTTTAAACCATATTAAGTGATATTGAAAGAATACATCAGATTATGAAAAACAAACCAGGGTATCAAGTATCTTCTAAAAATACTGACATCAAAACTAATACAAAATTGACATAAATGTATAAGATTAACAGCTACTATGCCAACATATTCGAATAATATAAACAAAATTTTCAAAAGAAGAAATGCAATCAATCCACAACCTTATGAAAATATGACAAAAGATGCTATATTCCAAGAAATGAAAATCTGAGCTTCCTTCTTATTTCTATCAAATAGTCAAATATGGCAGAAGTTGGGAAAAATCAATGATGGAGGGGCCACTGGAAAACAGCTCACTAATTCACTATAGATATAACTATGTGTTGAATTTCTGGCAAATTTAAAAAAAAAAGTTGCTTGAACAGAAGATGGCTTGCCTAGCTCCCCATACCTTCTCCATCAAAATCCCGAAGTTCAAATCAGATCAAATACTGATAAATAAATTCAGTGAGAAGCCACATGAAATTATTTCATCACAAACTGAACAGGAGGGTAGCCAGAAGCCTGAGGGAAGTATGAAAGGGGCTCTCTAAAACTCTACTGCAGGGTAGCCTCTCAGCACAGTCAGAGACAGTCCAGAGACACTAATAGCCTCTGTGTCTGAAGGGATGAAGGGTCAAGGACTCCCCTGGGAAAGTACTATGGTGGTCAGAAAACCCCAGAGCAGGAATTTTGGAAGCCTGGAGAAAAACAATATAGCAGGCAGTGGGCAGTAATGTGACAGTATTCAGACCAGGATACCCCAGTGTCTCTGTGGTACCTAGCACTCTGTTCAGAGACTACAGAGAGGGCCTTAAAGATCCAACAAGCTGAACCTGAGAGATGCAGGAGGGGCTAACATCAGGAAATGGAGATCAGTGAGATGCCCATATGGTGGGCAAGACCCAGAACTTCCAGCCACTTCATCACAAAAGCAAAGCAAAAGATAATGCCTGGCCCTGGCACAAAGTCCCAATTCGGGAACTGGAGTTGAAGAGACGAATAAATCAAACAAAATATTGACTAGTATAAAAATGGCTCCATAGCTAGAGATGTCCCCAAAAGAAGGAGTGAGTAAACCCATAACAACTGCAAGGAGAGTCTCAAAGAAGAACAACCATATTAGTGTTAAACTAGTTTGAAAAACAATTTTAAATTTTGAGGGGGAAAGCTACTTAATTATTCATACTCATGCAGTAGCCCCACTAATATCACAAGGATGTCAGAAATGGAAAAAAATGCCCCATATGTGCCAAAATATACAATGTAGTATGACTTGTAGAAAACAAAAGACTGTCATTGAATCATATGCTCAAGTACAAGCTAATAACTGAACAAGTTACAGTATATGAATGTTATGGAAGACTGCTGTATTGTAAGTAAAGATGCTTAAATAAGGAATTCAGGAAAACTTTGGAAGACATGCATGAACAAAGTGAAGAAATCAGAATTAAAAAAAAAAATAGTACTCCACACAAATTTCAAACAATGTGAAAGGGGACTCCAAACAACTTCTGGAGCCACAGCACCCACAGAAAGGCACAGAGAAGCTAACCTCCTGCTGAGGACAGCCCAGCAGCCCTTCAGGGAGCAGCCAGCACAGAGCTCTGAGAGCAGACAGCACAGCGCTCTGAGAGCAGGCAGCACAGCACGATGGGAACCAACACCACAGTTCACAGAGCCGATCCCAGTTCCGAGGTTTTAGCCCCAGGGCGGCCAGACCTTCAGCTGGCTGGAGGGACCCCAGAACACCAGCAATTGTGGCAATTCCAGAATTATCAGAACAGATATGCCTAGGACAAAGGGAGAGGTTAGTGCCATATGGACGTTGGGACCAGTACTTGGGGAACACGCGGCTGCCTCCCCTGGGGGCGAAAAGCTGCTGAAGAAACAGCTGCAGAGAAACCATTTTGCAGTGTCAGTAGTGGCTCTAGCTCCTGGTCTGCGAACTGTAGGGAGATGCAACAAACAGTCTGGGGGTTAATTGCTCTTGCTTTAAACTGCTTGGATCTGGATTGTGGTCTGGGGGGAAGTTTGGGGTGGGTATCCAACTTGCCAGAGTGGGTGGAGGCTTTACAGAGGCCACCCAACTGGCAGAAGTTGTGAAGACCCCACGTCTGGGCGGAAGCTCCCCTGTCTGGTGGCAGAGTCCTACTGTGGCAACAAGCCTAAAAATCAAGTAATTAAGTGCCAACATGCCTAGGCAAATGAAACAAAATAAACAGAAAAGTTCAACATTGGACTCCTATTTTAGGTGCAAAGAGGCTCAAAGCATGGAGGAGGACTGTGAGGTCAGAACACCTGCACCAAAAGCCCCAAATGAAAATACAAGCTGGCTACTGGCCATAGAGGACCTTAAGAAGCAGATAAGAGAAGTGGGGAAAATTTGGGAAGAGAAATGAAAAAGATGCAAGAAAAGTATGAAATGAAAGTCAACAGTCTGACTGAGGAAAATAAGACCTTAAAAAATAGACTAACTCAAATGGCAAAAGAGGCTCAGAAAGGTAATGAGGAGAAGAATGCCTTAAAAAGTCGAATTTGCCAGATGGAAAAAGAATCTCAAAAGTTCACTGAGGAGATTCATTCCTTCAGAGTTAGACTGGAGCAAATGGAAACTAGTGACTTTATGAGAAATCAAGATGCTGTTAAGCAGATCCAAACAAATGAAAGAAGAGAAGGCAATGTGAAATATCTCGTGGGAAAAACCACTGACCTGGAAAATAGATCCAGGAGAGATAATTTAAAAATTATTGGACTGGGCGGAGCCAAGATGGAGGAGTAGAAACAGCTCATCCAAGCCACTCTGCCCCCAGATTCCCCCCAAACTATGTAAAAGGGGACTCTGAACAACTTCTGGATCCCCAGCACCCAAAGAATGACACAGAGAAGCTAACCTCCCGCTGAGGACAGCCCAGTAGCCCTAGAGGAAGGACCAATGCAGCGCTCTTGGAGCTGGCAGTACACAGCATGCAGAGCGCACGGGAGCCGAGCTGAATGGAGCCCAGGTCTGCTTGAGCTGAGGTTTTAGCCCCAGGGCAGCAGGGCCAGCAGCCAGCTGGAGAGACCCCAGAACACCAGCAGCTGTGGCGATTACAGAATTATCAACATAGGCATGCCTTAGGACAAAGTAAGAGGTTAGTGTCCTATGGACTTTGGGACCAGTATTTGGGGAATGCATCGGCTCCCTCCCCAGGGGGCTAGAAGCCACTGAGGAGACACGCCATTTTGTAGTTTTCAGAGGCAGCTCCACATCCCAGCCTGTGAATTGCAGGGAGATCCAGCGATTAGTCTTGGGGGGTAATCGCTCTTGCTTTAACCTCCCTGGATCTGGATTGTGATCTAGGGTGGAAGTTGTGGGTGGGTTTACAGCTTGCCAGAAACGGAAGTTGCCCCCCACACGTTCGGGACGAAAATTCCTCTAGCTGGCCTTAAAGCCATAGTGTGGCAACAAGCCCAAAAGCCAAGTAATTAAGTGGCAACATGCCAAGGCAAAGGAAACAGAAAAATGCAACCCTAGACTCCTATCTTGGGGGCATAGAGCGGGAAAAGGACTGTGAGGTCAGAAGTACTGCTCCAAAAGCCCCAGGGGAAACCATGAGCGGGTTGAAGGCCATAGAGGACCTTAAGAAGGACTTTAAAAATCAAATAAGAGAAGTGGAGGAAAAATTGGAAAGAGAAATGAGAAGGATGCAGGAAAAGTATGAAATGAGGGTCAACAGCCTGACTGAGGAAAACAACACCTTAAAAAATAGACTAACTCAAATGGCAAAGGAGGCCCAAAAGGGCAATGAGGAGAAGAATGCCTTAAAAAGTCGAATTTGCCAGATGGAAAAAGAATCTCAAAAGTTCACTGAGGAGATTCATTCCTTCAGAGTTAGACTGGAGCAAATGGAAGCTAATGACTTTATGAGAAATCAAGATGCTGTTAAGCAGATCCAAACAAATGAAAGATTAGAAGGCAATGTGAAATATCTCATGGGAAAAACCACTGACCTGGAAAATAGATCCAGGAGAGACAATTTAAAAATTATTGGACTACCTGAAAGCCATGATCAAAGAAAGAACCTAGAAATCACCCTTCAAGAAATTCTCAAGGAAAATTGCCCTGATGTTTTAGATCCAGAGTGCAAAATGGATTGACTACTTTCAAGCATTCTTGAGGAAAAAACCAGAATTGAATAGAAAATTTGACATCCAGACACAAGAAGCAAGAGATGCCTGAGAAGGTAATCAGGGAAAAGAAATCAAAAGGAACTTAACAAAGTTGAACTATTTACATTCCTATATGGAAAAGCAATAACTGTGACTGATGATATCTTTCTCACTATGAAAATAATGGAAGAAGGGAGTGTGGTCATATGAATACATATGTGAATGTGTGTGTATATGGTTACAGTTATATATGGATAGAGGGCATAGGTTGAATTTGTTGGGAAGGGAGAATACTCAAGGGATGAAATTATGAGGTGAGAGAGGAAAGTGGCAAGAGGAGATGGGGAGAGACAGGGTAGGGTAAACTATCTCATGTAGAAGAAGCAAGGGGAAGTGGTTGCAAGGGAGGAGGAGAATAGGAAGGCAAAAAAGGCAAAACCACATTCTCATTGAATTTGGTTCAGGGAGAGAATGACATACACACTAAATGGGATATCTCAACCTGCAGCAGAATAGGGGGAAGGGGGATGAGAGGAGGGATGATGTATGGGGGGCATCCTTGGGGGGAGGGGAGGTTGGAAGTACCCACTATAGAAGAGGGTCAGGACCATGTAGGGAATGGACCAGGTGGGGGGTGGGATGAGTGGGAGGGAATTATAAGCAGCCTTGTACAATATATCTACTATGATAATGTTTTGCATAGCTGGACATGTACAACATGTACTGAATTACTTATCTCCCCAGAGGGAATGGGTGGCAAGGGAGGAAGGAAATGGATCTGAAATTCGAGGTTTTAACATTAAATGATTCAAATATATATATATATATTTATATATATATATATATATATATATATATATATATTTGATATATACATACTATTATTAATACTCTTTTGCTTATAATTGGGAGATAAGATGTGCAGGCATTGGGACACAAAGATTCACCTTCCTCTAATGGAAAAGTCGAAGGGGGTATGGGAGAAGGTATGGGAGAGAGCAGATTGGAGGAAGGGATATCTTGTGGGACTGCTATTCTGGGAGGTTGGGTAGGGGAATAACAGGGGAAAAAAGATTGTAACTCAAAATCTGGTGGAAATGAATGATGTAAAACAGAAGTTAATAAAGCATTTGTTTAAAAAAAAATCCTGAAGAAAGGAAAAAAAAAATTATTGGACTACCTGAAAGCCATGATCAAAGAAAGAACCTAGAAATCACTCTTCAAGAAATTCTCAAGGAAAACTGCCCTGATGTTTTAGACCCATAGGGGAAAATAGAGGTTGAAAGAATCCACCAATTGCCTCCTCAAAATGATCCCAAAAAGAAAACTCCTAGGAATATCATAGCCAGGTTCCAGAATCCCCAGATCAAGGAGAAAATACTACAAGCAGCCAGGAAGAAACAATTTCAATATTGTGGAAACACAATCAGAATAGCCCAGGACCTGGCAGTTTCTACACTGAGGGATCAAAAGGCATGGAATATGATATTCCAGAGGGCAAAAGAGCTGGGATTGAAGCCAAGGTTCACCTACCCAGCAAAACTGAGTATCTTGTTTCAGTGGAAAATATGGTCATTCAGTGGAATAGAGGACTTTCAAGCATTCTTGAGCAAAAAACCAGAGTTGAATAGAAAATTTGACATTCAGACACAAGAAGCTAGAGATGCTTGAGAAGGTAATCAAGGAAAAGAAATCAAAAGGAACTTATCAAAGTTGGACTATTTACATTCCTATATGGAAAAACCATACCTGTGTTTGATGAAACCTTTCTCATTATGAAAATAATTGAAGAAGGGTACATGGCATATGTTCACAGGTATACATGGATAGAGGGCACAGGTTGAATTTGATGGGAAGGGATGATTCTTTTTTTTTGGAGGGCCACTGGGGTTGGGTGACTTGCCCGGGGTCATGGGGCTGGGTTTTTTTTGTGTGTTGGGTATCTCGGGCTGGATCCAAGCTCAGGTCCTTCTGGCTCCAGGGCCAGTGCTCTGCTCGCTGCGCCACCTAGCTGCCCCAAGGAAGGGATGATTCTTAAGGGATGAAGTCAAGAGGTGAGAGAGGAAAGTGGCAAGAGGAGTAGGAGAGAGACAGGGTAGGGTAAACTATCTCATGTAGAAGAGGCAAGGGGAAGTAGTTGCAGGGGAGGGGAAGAACAGGAAGGCAAAAAGGCAAAAGCACATTCTCATTGAAGTTGGCTCAAGGAGAGAATCACATACATACTAAATGGAATGTCTTACCCTCACTCACTCTCCTGAGTAGGGGAAAGGGGGATGAGAGGGGGGATGATGGAGGGGAGGGCATTCTGGGGGGAGGGGAGGTTGGAAGTACCCACTATCAAAGAGGGTCAGGATCAAAGTAGTCAATGGACCAGGTGGGAGGTGAGTCGGATGGGAGGGAAATATAAGCAGTCTCTTACAATATATCTACTATGGTAATGTTTTGCATAGCTATACATGTACAACACATACTGAACTGCTTATCTTCTCAGAGGGAGTGGGTGACAAGGGAGGAAGGGAATGGATCTGAAAATCGAAGTTTTAAAATTAAATGTTTCATAAGATGTCCAGGCAGTGGGGCTCAGAGATTCACCTTGCCCTAATGGCAAAGTTGAAGGGGGTATGGGAGAAGATATGGGAGAGAGCAGATTGGATAAGGAGATATCTAGTGGGACTGCTATTCTGGGGTGTTGGGAAGGGAAAAATGGGGGAAAAATGTAACTCATAATCTGGTGGAAATGTATGATGTAAACCAGAAGTTAATAAAGCATTTGTTTAATTATTTAAAAAATAAAATAAAAAACAAAGGATGAAAAAAAAATAGTACTAAAGATATAATGTAAATGAAGACAACAAAATTCAGGTTAAATATAATGGACAATTTTAGCTCCAAAGAATTAACAGAGGCCTACCTTTGACATATTGTAGATTCAGTTCCAGAGCACCACAATAAAATCAGTCACATGAATTTTTTGGTTTCCAAGTGCATATAAAGTTATATTACTACTGTAGCCTATTAAGTTTGCTATAGTAGGATGTTTAACACACACACACACACACACACACATACACACATATGTATATCTGAGAAATGCTAACCATCATCTGAGCCTTCAGTGATTCAAAATCTGTTTCCTGGTGGAAGGTCTTGCCTTCATGTTAATGGCTGCTGACTGATCAGGTTGTAGGTTGCTGAAAGGCGAGGTGGCTATGGCAATTTCTTAAAACAGTGAAGTTTGCCTCATCAATTGAGGCATCAATAATCTTTCACAAAAGATTTCTCTGTGGCAGCAATGCTGATTGATAGCATTTTACCCTCAGTAGAACTTCTTTTGAAATTCAGTTAATCCTCTTAAGTCTTTGCTTTATCAACTAAGTTTATAGAATATTTCCAATATTGTTGTGTCTCAGGTAATAGGGAGGCCCAAGGAGAGGAAGAGAGACAGGGGAATGGCTGGTCAGTGGAGCTATCAGAACACACATAATGTTTATCAATTAAGTTCACCATCTCATATGGACTCAGTGGTGCCCAAAACAATTACAATAGTAACATCAAAGATTGCTGATCACTGATCACCAGAACAGGTAATAGTTAAAAAGTTTGAACTATTGTGAGCATTACCAAAATGTGACACAAAGACACACTGTGAGTATATGCTGTTGGAAAAATAGCACCGATAAACTTGTTAGAAGCAGGTTGCCACAAACCTTCAATTTGTTTTGTTTTGTTTTGTTTTTTTAAAGCAGTATCTGCAAAGATCAATAAAATGAATTGCAATAAAATATGCTGTGTCTGTTAAAGCATATATCCTTTCTGTTGACAAATGACAAACCACAAAAACATCCATTATGTATGCCATTATTCACAATTAAGATTTGGGGTATTTTTACTTAATTTTTTAAATAGAAAAGTCCATGTGGGCAGGGCCAGAGTGACAGGGGTTTTATAGGATAATGGAATCAGAAATTCAAGGATGAATTTAGAACTCTTCTAGTCCAAATCTCCTATTTTATAGATGAAGAAAGTGAAGTTCAGAGGAATTATATGACTGGCCTAAACTCTCACAGGTAGAAAGTAGAAAAGCTGGGATTTGAAATGATGTTTTTTGACTTCAAATTGAGAATTGCTTCCACACAGCATCATGTTGTTTTTCAGGAAGTAACTGGTGGCTCCAAACAAAATACATTGAGACTTTTTTAAAGTCTAAAATATAACTGGGCAGATCAAATTCTACTCTGTGAATTTATTGATACATTCAGGTGCTCCTGGATCCTCAAAGACTAAAGCAGAAGAAATCAAAGTCTAATAGGTCCCACTCTGCTAAAAAGTCTTGAAGTATGTTTCTGACAAAAAGATCTCATGTCTGTTATCAGGGGGCTAGCCTAGCTATGTGTGAGGAGATGCATTACCTGGGGATGATTTTATTTTTTTCCAAATATAGCAATTTATATCTGCTAAAATGTGGAAGAGTTGGCCTCTATGACAGTGGAGGCAACATCCACAGGGATGAAATCAGTGTTCTTTTAAATTTGAAATATTGAAGTTTGCCAAATAATACTGCATGTGTAAAGATCTTTAAAAAAAACTAAACTAAATGCTATCCAAGAGTGTTCTCATCATAAACCAGTCCCAGCTTGGCAGCCGGTAGAAGATGGCAGCCATTTGGGGCGCCTAGGTGGCGCAGTGAGTAGAGCGTCGGCCCTGGAGTCAGAAGGACCTGAGTTCAGATCCGGCCTCAGACACTTAACGCACACACAAACAAAAACCTAGCCGTGTGACCTTGGGCAAGTTACTTAACCCCAATTGCCCTCCAAAAAGGCAAAAAAAAAAAAAAGATGGCAGTCATGAATGAATGAATGAAAAAGGATGTAATAAGTGTTTGCTGTGTTCAAAACATTGTGCTAAGCCCTGGGGATACAAATGGAAAAGTAAGATTGGAGGTAAAATGATGCTGTAGAAAGCCCTGGGTTCTAATCTTAGCTCTTCCACTTAATTCCTCT
Source organism: Gymnobelideus leadbeateri (assembly GCA_011680675.1). NCBI lineage: Eukaryota > Metazoa > Chordata > Mammalia > Diprotodontia > Petauridae > Gymnobelideus > Gymnobelideus leadbeateri. The sequence goes on from WOXC01010734.1 coordinate 96,856, forward strand.
ATGACCATCTCTAGATCTATAACCCTATGAAACATTAAATAGAGACATTTCTGGCATAGTTACACTAAATCAAATTACTGATTTATTGTCAAAGTTGGTCCAGTTTCCAGTGCAGGTCCTACCTAGCCCCAAATGTTAGCCCATGCCTTCTGGAGAGACCAGTGCTTGAAGGTCAGTGATAGGGAAGCTTGGTAGCCAATCCATAAGAAAAACAAACAAACAAACAAGCATTACTTCCCTATTTCTTTTAATATTTCCTGGATGGCAGAGAAATTCCATTCACTTAATAGTTTTCACTTTCACTGTGGGATTCATCCATGTCCTGCATTTGATGGTTTAAAATAAAAAAAATACTCTCTCTCTCTCTCTCTCTCTCTCTCTCTCTTTCTCTCTCTCTCTCTCTCCTCTCTTCTCTCTCCTCTCTCCTCTCTCCTCTCTCCTCTTTCCCTGCCCCCTCTAGCAAGCTCAGAGATTTATAGTTTAATGGGCCTCAGTTCAACCCCTCCATTTTCCCCATAGATAAGGAAACAAAATCCCAGAAATGTTAAGTTACTTATCTAAGGTCAGAGACAGGATTTGAACCCAGGGCAGCAAGACGATACAGTGAATAGACTGCTGGGCCTGGAGTTTGGAAGCCTCATTTTTCAGAGTTCAAATCTGACCTAAGACATTTACTAGCTGTGTGACCCTGGGCAAGCCACTTAACACTATTTGCCTCAATTTCCCCATCTATAAAATGAGCTGGAGAAAGAAATGGAAAACCACTCTAACATCTTTGTCAAGAAACAAGACACAACTGAAATGACTGAACAAGAACTTCTGACTAGAGCTGGTGCTCTCTCCACTGATTCTTGGTAACATGCACTAGTTTGCATTCAGTGTCTTTCTGTTGCCCTTTGGGTCACCTGAAGTTCCGATTCTTCTGAGCACATGACAGACACTTTCTAAAGTGTTAGGTAGATTGCAGCACACTGTATTGTATACATTTGTATACATTTGACCCTTCCTCCCTGAAATACCTCCAGCCCTGTTGACTTTCATTAGGAGTTGCCTCTAGAAAGGGTCCTATTTTTCCTGAGATGAACTTTCCTAGGATGGAGAAGCCAGACGTACATTCATTCCGGGAATCCTTCAGTGGGAAGACAGTAAAAGCCATTTAGAGGTTTCTGAGTCTAGTCGGACTTGGCCAGAGCAGCCTGGAGCCAGGCAGGATTCCATCCTGGGCCTAAGGTGACCTGCAGGGGATTCCTGGGAGTTAAGAGGTAATGATGACTGCATGATTTGGGGGTGGGGAGCTAGAGGGAGGAAGGAGAACTGGACGTGTGAGTCTGGGCTAGACATTACTTTTATCCTTAACCCCTTTCACCCTGGACTAAGAGAGTGGTCACGAACATTCTTCTCCCCAGCATCGATTGAGATGCAGGGAATCATTGCTGTACTAGAGCTTTCTGTGGTTTCAGAGAGGAGCAGATCTTCGCTTATATTAAAACTCCCCAGTGGCTCTCCATCTCTCTTTCTGAAAGGATGGAGAGCATCTGTCAGAGAACGGAGGACATGGATGAGAGGGGGAAAAGGAGAAGGGAGGAAGAAGGAGAGAGTAGGACCCTCCTCTGGATGAACTGATGCCCAGCCCTAGAAATGACTCCTTTTTATCTCAGTCAAGGGCAGTAACCCTTGGACACAATCCTAGCTGATTAAATTGGCTTGAGAGGCTACTTGGTGAAAGAGAAATAGCTGAGCACTTGGAGTCTCTGCTCTGTCATTCACTTGCCATGGGACCTGGAATCTGATGGAATCTAGAGTCTGATATTTGGGCTGCCGATATGAACACAGAACATTACATTCAAGCTATATTCAAAGTAGCTTTTTTGGTGGGGTAGCAAAATGACTAGAAATTGAGATCAGGGAAGAGATCTTGAAAGAGATGGAATATAAGTTGAGTTATGGCAGAGGGTAATGAAAATTAAAGTGCCATAAAAATTCCAGCTATTGTGATTGTCATGCATTTGTCGGGAATCATCATAGATCTAGAGGTAGAAAGGACCTTAGAGGCTATCTAGTACCTCCCCTTCATTTATAAAGGAGGAAACTGAGACTCAGATTTGCAGCTAGTGGCACAGTGGATAGAGAGGCAAACTTGGAGTCAGGAAGACCTGAGTTCAAATCTGGCCTCAGCCATTATTAACTAGGTGACCCTGGGTAAGTCATTTAATCTATGTTTGCCTCAATTTTCTCAACTGTAAAATGGGAATAAAAACAGCATCTATTCCACAGAGCTATTGTGAGAATCAAATGAGATAAAAGTGCTTATCACCTAGCACATAGCAGGCACTATATAAATACTTATTCCCTTCCCATCCCCCCAAGAGAGAGTAAATGCCTTGCCCCAAACCAAACATAGGCACAGATGAAATTTGAACCCTGGTTCTCTCATTCCAGGTCCATCGCTTGCTTATACTATGCCATGCCGATAAGGACTAATTAGGATGTACTGTAAAGTGAATCACAATGCAGGGACTTTGGCAACGTCTTATTCTTGTGATAGATATGTGCAGGAAGCTTTATGTAAATAGGCTTCTAAAAAGCTCTAATAAAGAAGATATTATATATATATATATATATATATACATACACATATATACACACATATTTACTGTGCTTAATAGCTACATAACAATAATTTTAATTCTTTCTGGGCAATAGACCAATGATATGCCTATTATTTATAGGTTCTGAATTCTAGGAATCTTTTGATAATATAAATATCTCCAGAAGACTTTCTTTGCATTCTCCTTGGTAGGAAAGAAAGGAAAATATCCTGTCCTTTTTCCTTTGTTTTTAGATCACTAATGCTTGGCACAGTTCTAGCCCTGAACCAAATGCTCATTGAATAGAATTATTTAATCGAATTAAATCAAACAGAAACAAATTTAATGCAAGTATTAGAAGGACCCCAGATCTCTATTTGAGCTTTTATGGGGCAATGGTTATGAGATATATTGACTCAAGAAAATGAACCTAAAAAGACAGACTCCCCCTGTGTCCCATGAGGAAAAAAAATCCAACATATAAGACAATTTTCCCGAGTCACCATTAGATGACACTCTGCTGTCCCGTAATGGCTCCTTGTGTGCTGTGTGGGCAGGATAGCCTTCTGCGTCACATCTGGGCCTGTGTAAATGGACCCTAGGCAGCTCAGGACTCTTTGTCTCTTGTTTCCTAATTAGTCGTCTGTGTCCCACCCAGTACAGAAGTCTACCACTCTTCCCAGCACTGCCAATATGGTAAGCATCTGTAGTCAAGGGGAGCAGAGGCAACAACAACAATAATCCCCCATTATCCTGGAGGCTGGTGAGGTCAGAAATACACAACTATGTACGTCAGAGGCCGCGCAGACAAGAACACTGTGATGATCTGCATGCTGCTCTGTGGCTTAGGGCCCAAGGACTGTCCTGAAGTTGGAGAGAACACAGTGTGTTTGTTGGTGAGAACAGTCTAGCAGGAGCACTGGACTTGGAGTCAAAGACTTAATGGTGAGAAGTGTGGTTCTATGGAAAGACTCATGGATTTATTCTCAAAGTACTCAAGTTCTAATCTTGGCTCTTCCTTGGACAAGTCACTTTATTTATCTGAATCTCACCATATGTGGTTGTTATCCTTCATTCTCAGAGGACCAATGCTATTAGTTACTATGATAAAGTAATTTCAGTGTGTCCAACTGTGGCTGATCAAACCAATGCAAGCTCAGGATGCTCTACCACAGGTCAAGCACAAATAGTCCAAGGGAACATTTGGAGTGGATTCTCTAAATTTATGCATACTGCATTTCTTTTGAGTTATTTCAATTCTGCTTTGCTTATAGAGTACGGTAGCTTCTCTGACATGGGCATGCCATATTGAGTGATCCTGTGTCAGTGTCCACCATGTCACATAATCTATTCCAAAGTTCTTAAAAGAGACCTTGAGTGTGTCCTTGTATTGCTTCTTCTGACCACCATGTGAATGCTTGCCCTGTGTAAATTCTCCATAAAATAGTCTTTTTGGCAAGTACACATTTTGTATTCAAATAACCATGGCTTTCTGCAGTAGAGTATGAATGCTTGGCTATCCAACTTGAGAAAGGACCTCAGTGTCTGGTATCTTATCCCACCAGGTAATCTTCAGAACTTTTTGAAACAATTCAAATGGAAACAATTCAGTTTCCTGACACAATGCTGGTATATTGTCCAGGTTTAACAGGCATACAACAATGAGGTCAGCACAATGGCTCTGCAGACTTTCAATCTGGTAATGAGTCTAATACTGGTGTAGGGTCTTTTTCTCATATGTAATGTTAGGTAGAAGGATTTGATGACTTCTAGTGTCTCTTCAAGCTCTAAATCTATGATTCTAAGCTTTGCCCACCATTCATAGATACATATTGATTCATAGATATGGTACTAAAAACAGAATTATAGTGATATTCAGCCGATCAAAATGCATTTATTAAATGAAGTTAGGTACTATAGTGGCATAGTCCTGGTATCAGGAAAACCTGAGTTCAAATCAGGTCTCTGATACTAGTAGTCTGACCCCAGTGAGTCACCTAGCCTCTCTGTGCCTCAGTTTCTTCATTTATAAAATAGAGATAATGATAGCATCTGCATCCCAGGGGTGTTATGAGGATGATACACATAAAGCAATTTTATTCATTTCAGACATCAATAAAGTTATGCTAAAGATTCTTCAAGCTAGGCTTCAGCAACATGTGAACCAAAAATTGCTAGAAGTTCAGGTTAGCTTTTGAAGAAGCAGAGGAACTAGAGACCAAATTGCCAATAAGGCTGTATATTGTCACTTATTTATTTAACTTATAGACAGAGTACATTCTGTGAAATGTCAGACTGGATGAATCAAAATCTGGAATTAAGGTTGCCAGGAGAAATGTCAACAATCTCAGATAGGTCCGTGATTCCAATCTGATGGCAGAAAGTAAAGAAGAATGAAAAAATTTCTTTATGAGACTGAAAGAAGAGAGCATGAAAGCTGGTTGGAAGATTAACATTAAAAACTAAGACATGGTAACTGGTCCCATCACTTCCTGGCAAATAGAGGGTGGCATAATAAAAAGTAGACACATCACCTTGTCAACAAAAGTCAATATAGTCAAAGCTATAATTTTCCCAATAGTAATGTACCTCTATGAGAGATGGCCTATAAGGAAAGCTGAGCATGCAGAATCAACACTTTCAGATTGTGGGACTGGAGAAGGCTTTTGAGAGTTTCTTGAACAGCAAGGATTTAATTCAGACTATTATTTAATGGAAGGACAAATACTGAAGTTGAAGCAGAAATGATTTGTCCACATAATAAGACAGGACTCATTGGAAAAGAATCTGATTTGGGGGAAAATCAAAGACAAATGGAAAGGGGTATGGCAGAACATGAGATGAATAGTGTCATAGAAGCAATGCATACGAGCTTGGATAGACTTTGAGAGATAGTGGAGGATAGAAGGGAACGGCATGTCATAGAGTCACAAAGAGTCAGACACAACTGATCACTGAACAGGGCATCAAACATTTTACAAATCTTAAAGTGCTATATAAATGTGCTATATAAAAATATACCATATATATATATATATATATACCATATATTTTTTATCTAGTGACACTGGCCTCCTGGTTGTTCTTCAAAGAAGACACTCCAAACTTTTTTCTATTTGTCTTCCATGCCTGGAATGCTTTCCTTCATTGGCTCCAACTACCAAACTCTAAAGATAGAGCCAAGATGGTGGAGGAAGGCAGGGACTTTCCTGAGCTCTCCCAAATTCCCCTCCAAATAACTTTTAAAAAATAACATTTCAAAACAAATTCTGAAGCAGCAGAACCCACAAAAGGATGGGGTGAAACAATTTTCCAGTTCAAAACTACTGGGAATGTTGTCAGGAAAGGTTTGTTATACCAGATGAAGGTAAAGCACAGGCACAGCCCCAGAAAGGCAGGAGTAGGCCTTGGGAGAGACTGAATTAGCAGCAGCAGTGGCTACTTACAGATCTCTCTGCTCACTGATGGTAAAGGTATCAGATAAGTGGTCAGAAGGAGATGACAGGAGCCCCCTTGCTAGTACTGTAGGACTCTGTTACATTGCCCATACTTGAGAGAAGGGGAAAGGAAGCAGTAAAACAGGATAAATAATCTTACATAAAAGAGTCTTGAAAGAGCTTTTAGAGTAGAGGGGTAGATGGGGAAAGGGAGGACTCCCTTGAATCTTATTCTCGTTGTAATTAACTCAAAGAGGGAATAACATACACATTTAGTTGGATATAGAAATCTATCTTACTCAACAGGAAACTAGGAAGGGAAGGGGATAAGAGGAGGGCATGGCTGATAGAAGGAAGGGCAGGTTGTAGGAGGCAGTAGTCAGAAGCACCACACTTTTGAGGATGGACAGGGTGGAAGGAGAGAGAATAGAAAAAATAGAGGAAAAATAGGATGGAAGGAAATAGTAATTATAACTGAAAAAAATTATAACAAGTTTCTCTAATAAGGGCCTCCTTTCTCAAATATATAGAGAACTAAGTCAAATTTTTAAAAAAAAGAGCCATTCCCCAATTGATAGTCAAAGGATACAAAGAGACAGTTGTCAGATGAAGTAATCAAAGCTATCTATAACCATATGAAAAAATACTCTAAATCACTGTTGATTAGAGAAATACAAATTTAAACAATTCTGTGGTGCCACATTATACCTATCAGATTGGCTAACATAACCAAATAGGAAAATAATAAATGTTGGGAGAAGATGTGAGAAAATTGAGACACTAATGCATTGTTGGTGGAGTTGTGTACTCATTCAATCATTCTTCAGAGCAATTTGGAACTATGCCCAAAAGGCTATATAACCATGCATGCCAAATACCCAAATTGACTACAAAGGACCTGTGAAGGAAGATACTATCTGCATCCTGAAGAAAAACTGCTAAATGGAAGTAGGTATAGGATGGTTTTACATAAATATAAAAATGTGTGTCCAATTATTGCCATCTGTAGGACATGGGAAGGAGGGTTAAGGGAAGGAGGGAGAGGAAAAAAGATAAAGTTACATGTTAACTTTATTATACATTTAAAAAGAAAAACAAGTTATACAGAATAGATTTGCAGTTTCATGGGGGGCGGAGCCAAGATGGCGGAGTAGAAACAGCTCATCCAAGCCACTCTGCCCCCACATTCCACCCAAACGATGTAAAAGGGGACTCTGAACAACTTCTGGAGCCCCAGCACGCACAGAACGACACAGAGAAGCTAAACCCCCGCTGAGGACAGCCCAGCAGCCCTGCAGGAAGGACCAGAGCAGTGGTCTGGGACCTGGCAGCGTGCAGCGCGCAGAGCACAGGAGCCGAGCCAAGCCCAGGTCCACATGAGCAGAGGTTTTAGCCCCAGGGCGGCAGGGCCAGCAGCCAGCTGGAGGAACCCCAGAACACCAGGAGCTGTGGCGACTCCAGAATTATCAACATAGACTTTCCTGGGACAAAGTAAGAGGTTAGTGTCCTATGGACTTTGTGACTGGTATTAGGGAATGCGTCGGCTCCCTCCCCTGGGGGCTAGAAGCCACTGAGGACAAACGCCATTTTGTAGTTTTCAGAGGCAGCTCCCTCTCCCAGCCTGCAAATTTGTAGGGAGATCCAGCGATCAGTCTTGGGGGGTAATCGCTCTTGCTTTAACCTCCCTGGATCTGGATTGTGATCTAGGGTGGAAGTTGTGGGTGGGTTTACAGCTTGCCAGGAACGGAAGTTGCCCCCCACACTTTCGGGACGAAAATTCCTCTATCTGGCCTTAAAGCCATAGTGTGGCAACAAGCCCAAAAGTCAAGCAATTAAGTGGCAACATGCCAAGGCAAAGGAAACAGAAAAATGCAACCCTAGACTCCTATTTTGGGGGCATAGAGTGGGAAAAGGACTGTGAGGTCAGAAGTCCTGCTCCAAAAGCTCTAGGGGAAAACATGAGCGGGTTGCAGGCCATAGAGGACCTTAAGAAGGACTTTAAAAATCAAATAAGAGAAGTGGAGGAAAAATTAGAAAGAGAAATGAGAAGGATGCAGGAAAAGTATGAAATGAGGGTCAACAACCTGACTGAGGAAAACAACACCTTAAAAAATAGACTAGCTCAAATGGCAAAGGAGGCCCAAAGGGGCAATGAGGAGAAGAATGCCTTAAAAAGTCGAATTTGCCAGATGGAAAAAGAATCTCAAAAGTTCACTGAGGAGATTCATTCCTTCAGAGTTAGACTGGAGCAAATGGAAACTAATGACTTTATGAGAAATCAAGATGCTGTTAAGCAGATCCAAACAAACAAAAGATTAGAAGGCAAAGTGAAATATCTCATGGGAAAAACCACTGACCTGGAGAATAGATCCAGGAGAGACAATTTAAAAATTATTGGACTACCTGAAAGCCATGATCAAAGAAAGAACCTAGAAATCACCCTTCAAGAAATTCTCAAGGAAAACTGCCCTGATGTTTTAGATTCAGAGGGCAAAATAGAGGTTGAAAGAATCCACCGATCACCTCCTGAAAAGATCCCAAAAAGAAAACTCCCAGAAATATTATAGCCAGGTTCCAGAATCCCAAGATCAAGGAGAAAATACTACAAGCGGCCAGGAAGAAACAATTTCAATATTGTGGAAACACAATCAGAATAGCCCAGGACCTGGCAGCTTCTACACTGAGGGACCGAAGGGCATGGAATATGATATTCCAGAGGGCAAAAGAACTGGGAATGAACCCAAGGGTCACCTACCCAGCAAAACTGAGTATTTTGTTTCAGGGAAAATATGGTCATTCAGTGGAATAGAGGACTTTCAAGCATTCCTGAGGAAAAAAAACAGAGTTGAATAGAAAATTTGACATCCAGACACAAGAAGGAAGAGATGCCTGAGAAGGTAATCAGGAAAAGAAATCAAAAGGAACTTATCAAAGTTGAACTATTTACATTCCTATATGGAAAAGCAATAACTGTGACTGATGATATCTTTCTCACTATGAAAATAATGGAAGAAGGGGGTGTGGTCATATGAATACATATGTGAATGTGTGTGTATATGGTTACAGTTATATATGGATAGAGGGCATAAGTTGAATTTGTTAGGAAGGGAGAATACTCAAGGGATGAAATTATGAGGTGAGAGAGGAAAGTGGCAAGAGGAGATGGGGAAAGACAGGGTAGGGTAAATTATCTCATGTAGAAGAAGCAAGGGGAAGTGGTTGCAAGGGAGGGGGAGAATAGGAAGGCTAAAAAGGCAAAACCACATTCACATTGAATTTGGTTCAGGGAGAGAATGACATACATACTAAATGGGATATCTCCACCTGCAGCAGGATAGGGGGAAGGGTGATGAGAGGAGGGATGATGGATGGGAGGGCATCCTTGGGGGGAGGGGAGGTTGGAAGTACCCACTATAGAAGAGGGACAGGATCAAGTAGGGAATGGACCAGGTGGGGGGTGGGATGAGTGGGAGGGAATTATAAACTGCCGTGTACAATATATCTACTATGGTAATGTTTAGCATAGCTAGACATGTACAACATATACTGAATTACTTATCTTCCCAGAGAGAATGGGTGACAAGAGAGGAAGGAAATGGATCTGAAATTCGAGGTTTTAAGACTAAATGTTTCAAATATATATAAATACTATTATTAATACTCTTTTGCTTTTAATAGGGAGATAAGATGTGCAGGCATTGGGATGCAAAGACTCACCTTCCTCTAATAGAAAAGTCGATGGGGGTATGGGAGAAGGTATGGGAGAGAGCAGATTGGAGGAAGTGATATCTTGTGGGATTACTGTTCTGGGAGGTTGGGTAGGGGAATAATGGGGGGAAAATGATTGTAACTCAAAATCTGGCGGAAATGAATGATGTAAAACAGAAGTTAATAAAGCATTTGTTTAAAAAAAAAAGATTTGCAGTTTCATGCTCAACCCTCTTTTTCTATTCTCCTTTGTTATGGAAATGCTTGTTTTATTTCAAGTTCAGAATAAAAAAATAAAGTCCAATAAATAAATAACTAACCCATGCAAACACTCTGACCCAACAGTACCACTACTAGGGCTGTATCCCAAAGAGATAAAAAAAAGAAAAGAAAAGGACCTGTATGTACAAAAATATTTAGCTCTTTTCTGGTGGCAAAAAATTGAAAATTGAGGGGATTTCCATCAATTGGGGAATGACTGACTAAGTTCTGGTATATGATGGTGATAGAATACTATTGTGCTACAAGAAATGACAAACAGGAAACTCTTGGAAAAACCTGGGAAGAGCTACATGAACTGATGCAAAATGAAATAAGCAGAAGCAGGAGAGCCCTGTATATAGTGATTGCAATATTGATCAACTGTGGATGACTTAGCTATTCTCACCAATACAACAATCTAAGACAATTCTAAAGAATTTGGGATGAAAAATGCTATCCCTTCCCAAAGAAGGAACTGATGGTATCTAAATGCAAATTGAAGCATACATTTTTCTTTCTTATTTTCCTTGTGCTTATTTTGTCTGTGTTTTCTTTCACAACATGACTAATATGAAAATATGTTTTGTATGCCTGCATATTGATAATCTCTATCAAACTGTTTGCCTTCTCAATAGGTGGGGGAAGGGAAAAGGGAAAGAGGAAGAGAATTAGGAACTCAATTTTTTTTAAATGTTAATTGTTTTTACATGTAATTGGGGGGAAAATAAAATACTAAGTAAATAATTTAATTTAAAAAATACTGATATCACTGAATTCTTTCAAGTCCCAACTAAAATCCCATCTTTTACAAGAAGGCTTTCTTAATGGCACTTAATTCTTGTGCTTGACCTCTTTTAATTATTTCCAATTTATACTGTATGTAATTTACTTTGTATATCTGTTTTGCATATTGTCTCCTCCTAGTCTGAAAGCTCCTTGAGGGCAGAGACTGTCTTTAGCCCCTTTTTGCATCCCTAGGTCTTAGTACATAGTAGGTGCTCAATAAATTTTTCTTGATTGTGAGACAAATGAAGAAAATATTTGTAAAAGAACAGTACTGTCTTATGCTCCCTAGCACCTTTAACACAAATATATAAAATTCTTTTCTGCCTCATTCTACCTCTTATTCACTTTCCCACTTATATTTGACATGGTTCCCCTTCATTTCTTCTACGTTCCAGGTAACTAAGCTATCAGGTTTTCCATGAACTCCACATTTCATCCTGTTTCCCTGCCTTTGGACACAATGTCCTATGATCTTTTAATTAATTCTATCATCATTTTATCTCAAAATGCTTGTCTTTTTCCAATGCTCATCTTAGATTCCAATTCTTCCAAGAAACCTTTGCTTATGCCCTTTCTCTCCCAAATTCCTTTGTACTTAATTATGTATCTACTTTAATATGTGTATGTGTCCACATTAATATGTGTATCCACTGCCAGAATAATTTCATTTTTATCTTTATGTCCATAATACCTAGACAGAGCCCTAAATGTAGTAGACCTTTAATAATTATTTGTCAAGTAATCAGCCACCTTCCACAAGTAGGGAGAAGGCTTAGTTAAATAAGTGATGGAGGAGAAGATAATAATGGGCTAAAATAGACAATTTTGTTCATATGAAATTGAAAATTTTTCTGTCTAATAAAATCAATGGAGCTAAGATAAAAGGGAAATAGTCAACTGGGGAAAATAATCCCACCAAGTATCTCCAAAGAGTCTGATATTCAAGCTATATAAAAAATTAACACAAACACATAAGCCTAAGAGCCCTTTACCAAATGGATAAATTGTCAAAGAACATGTACAAATGGCTATCAAATGAAGAATTCAGAAAGTATTAACAACCATACTTTTTTTTCTAAATCATTACTAAGATAACTGGAAGTCAAAATAACTCTGATGTTTCACTTTACACCTAGAAAATTGGCACAAAAAACAAAAAATTGCAATTGCTATTGTTGGAAGGGCTACAAGAAGCCAAGAACAATAACATATTGTTAATGGGGCTTTGGTTTGTTCCAGCCAATCTGGAAAGCAATTTAGAATTAGATCAAAAGAAGTGATCAAGATGTCCATACTTTTTGACCTAGCTAAGCATATATGCCAAAAGATAGATTAAAAAAGGCCCTACACATACCAGCATATTTAGAATAGTACTTTAGGTGGTAGCAAAGAATTAGACAAAGTAAATACCCACAGATTGGGGAATGGTTAAACAAAATGTGACACATAAGTGTAATGGGATATTACTGAGTTATAAAAAATTCAAATATGAAGAATACAGAGAAGAATAGGAAGACTCATTTCAATGATGTAGAATGAAGTAAGCATAGTCAGAGACATTTTCATATATCTCACATCCCTCTTACTGGAAACTAAAGATTGTATAATTATAATGTACAAGCTTGGATCTGGAAAATAATTTAGAAAATGAATCTTCCTCCTTTGCAAAGGTATGGGACTAAAGGTGAGAAATATTGTCCATATTTTGTGTACGTTGCTTTTATTGGACTGGTCTCCCACCCCCCTCCCTTTCTTTTAAATCTTTATATAACAAGACTCTGACACATATACATATAAGGCATCCATGGGGAAAAGTCAATCTCCTTCTGGAAGGAGATATTCTGAGTCCTACCAATGTGTAGGAGTAGATTTTTCCATTAGCTTTGTAATAGGAACAGGATGCATTTTAAAACTGTAAGAATGTGACAGTCTCACTCTCTTTCAAGTAATATTCAAAGGGTAAAGGTGCTGTTTACCCACAGCTGTGGAGACATGAACTGAACTGCATGGAAAAAAGAGCTGCCTTCTCCACGTTGGGGCCTAAGAATCAGACTTAGCATTCTGGTGTACTTCCTTTGTCTTTTTTTAGTTCTAGGTGCAGGCAGTGAAGTCCTCTGACCCACAAAGTCAGAAACATAGTGACCCTGAAAGAAGGATGCCAAGCCAAATGTTACTGCCAACCAAGTATAGAAATTCTGAAAAACCAGGGTGCCAGAATTTGAGTGCAACAGGATTTTGGACTTGGAATTTTATGTGGTTATGTTCTACAGGAACTGAGCTAAGCTGTGAACTTGATTTCCTTTCATCTTTAGAAACTGATGGAATAGTGGGGATTGTGCCCTCATTGGTTGGGGGAAGAAATGTTTATATATTTGATTTTATTATACCTTTAGAGTAAATACTTCTTGGTATAAGCTAATCTGACTGTTAAGTGGTTAAAAGGAACAAGGATGCAAAGGACCCCTAAAATTGGGAGAACACTATCCGTGAAAGTTTGAGCCAATGGCAGGGATAAGAGATAAGAGTAACTCCTTAAGGGTAACATAGAATCCTAGGGGATGTCTGAAATAAAATATACCTGGTATTCAGGCAGTACTGGTGAAGGTAATTATAAGGAAATGGCATACTAGGTAAAGAAGGACGAATGATGTATTTGGAAATAAATGTAATATAGCAACAAAAATATTAAAACATTTGAAAAATTTGTGAAGTGTCAAATTGAATTGAAATATAAACAAATATTGATTTTATATTCATTACAGAGGTGCTATCTTATTTTTCCTCTGGGTTAATGTGTCTTCAACTAGTATAAAACTTGGTAGGTCAGTAGGAATTAAATGGAGGAGGTTCTGATAATGAGAAACGCCTGTAATAAGTTATAAAATCAGAGGAGCAAAATGAGAATGTATAAAGGGGCTTGTATGCAATGGAAGAGGTATTTTGATGATATCCTAGGGTGAAAGCTGTCTTATTTTTCATTATAGCTCTCCTAGGCCATGCATTATACTTTGTACATAGTACGTGATTAATAAATATTTGACTCCAGTCCACTCAATTCAAGAGTCCTGGAGATCAGAACCATTCATAATACCTCACAGCACTCAAAATCAGGGCAGCTATTAAGAATGATCTGAGTAGCACAGCCTACCAATGCCAGGGTTGCTTTAGAAAAGGAGTAGGGTGGCAAGAAGAGAGCCTATATCAGATCAGTACTATGTCTGTCAATATCTAGGCAGAGTCCATCGCACACTGGGTTTAAGAAAATGAATCATGGGGCTTAGAAAAAAGGCATGTGGGGCATAACTGCCTAATGTTTAGACCACTTCCCAGGCAAGTCCAAGGGAAAGAGTACATTTCACAGAACATTCGACTAAAGGCTGGAGCTTTTCCAGAAACCAACTCCAAATAACCTAATTATGTATTCCAGAATAATTCAATTCAATTAAACATGTATTTATCAAATATCTCCTGTGTGTTAGGGCAAGGGACTAGGTTCTATGGATCAAAGACAAAGACAGACCCTACCCTTAAGGAGCTTACATTTGAAGAGGACTAGAAGGAACAGAAGGCTAGAAAGGCAGGTCAGAGCCATATTGTCAAAGACCTTAACTGCCTGGATAAAGAGTTTGTGTTTTAGCCTAGACCCAATGGCAAGTTGCTGAAAGCTTTTGAACAGAGCAGTTATATGGTGTGCCTTAGCTAGAAGATGTATAAGAGTAGATATATTCCCCATTCTCTGACTTTGGGGCAAGTCACTCCTTTTCTGACCCTGTTTCATAAGATCATTGTTGTGTGTGTGGAGGGATGAATTCACAGAAACTCAGAATTGGGCCACCATGCTAAAGGAAAAGAACTGGCTAACTGGAGATACAATGGGATTAAAAAAAGGGGGGTGTCAATAATTAGAAAATGGAGAAGCCAAATTCTTTAACAGATAAGTACTTTTCTGCCAGATCTCAGCCTTCTGGGTCCACCTTAGACCTACATATCCCATTGAACCCAGTGGCTCACAGGGCTACTGTGATCAAGGCTACTGGCTTCTCTTAGAACTCTCTGGTTGGTAGACTCCACAAGGCCTCCAACTACAGCACAGGCACAGGATTAACTCGAGCAGCTCTAGGTCATCTGCTTTTTGAATCTTGGCTCCTTTGGGCTTCTGATATCTAGCTCCCAAATGGATATTGGTGTTTTCCAAAAAGTTTGGTCCAATAATAACTTCCAGAAAGGGACAAGGACAGCAGAGCAAGAGGAAACTTTCTCCTTATTCACTGAGGGCAAAGGCCACGACTTTTTCCCCCACTTCCAACCCCAACCTCCAAAGTTTCAGTTTTGTGGATTTTCTGTAGGGTTTATCTATTTTTATATAAAGATCTGTGAATTTGGAATCAGAGGCCCTGATGTCAAAACCTAGCTGTGCTATTTACTATTCATGTGAACACTTGAGAATCACTTCTCCCCTAGGTGCCTCAGGCACACAGACTCATATAAGAAAGCTGTGTAAGAAAGCACACACATCATCTAGTCCCTCCCTTTAGTTTATAGAGGATGAAACTAAAGCCCAGAGAAGTAGGAGAAGAAAGATTCTAGAAGAATATGTGACTTGTATAAACCTATGGATGTGTAATGTCATCTTTGGAATAGTCCTTCAACTTGCACTCACATGTGAGACCCCAGAGATGGCTGCTACTTCAGTCCCTAGTGCTATCTTGTCCATCACTACTCCTATCACTGTGACTCACGAGTCCCCAGCATTGTGTTTCTCAATAACAATCAGTCGTAGAAAAGAATTAGTCTTAACAAAGATATTTATTTGGATGGCAAAGTAAAAATAGTAACTACAAAACATTCCCTCCATAAATCTTGAGATTTACTCTTTCAAAAATACAATTAGGGTTTGTGCTGAGAGTGGGGACAAAAGACAATAAAGAACAGTTGAGGGATAAGTCTAGGGAACATGTTGTCAGAGTAACTGATAACTTTGGAGCTACAGGGTCCAACAATCCTTTCTTAGTGAAATCTTCTGTGCTGCTTAACTCTCAGCATCTAGAGACACCTCTAATTGAGTCCACATCCTACTCTTAGCTCCCAGGAGTCATACTCCTGTTTCCTTCTTCTGGTGGCTTTCTCTTTGTATCCCTGACTGTCTGGAACATAAACTCTCTCAAATTGTCTCTCCAGTTTCTAAATGGAGTTATTTTCTCTGAATGACAAAATCTGCTGCTATAGTCTATGGCTTTATGGGAGGGATAAGAAACAAATCCTCCCTCCCTCTTCTTTGCAAAATGGTCCATAGCCTGGACTCCCTCTAACTGCCCAAATGAACCTAAGATTTGACTATTTAAAGTTCTGCTTATACAATAAAGTCAGTCTTTTTCATCTTTTTTTAAGAGGTGTGGGGTCACAAATTACAATGGGATCAGTTGGTGCTGACATCTTATATACTGTGGCAACATCAACTGGGGTAATAGAGAGGACCTTTCCTTACATGTGGTACAGGGAAACAGCCCTAGCTTTGTAGTATGAAAACCTGAGTTCAAATTCTAGCTTGACTTCTTATTGTCTGTTTGGTCTCAAACAGCTCAATGTGCCTCTCTGACATCTATAAAAAAGAAGGGGTTAGACCAGATAATATTGAAGGTGTCTTCCAGATTGAAATCAGCAATCAACAAGAGGTAATACAACTAATAATTTGTAGAGACAAACTTGAACCCTAGTCTCCCATATTCCCTTTTGATTTTGTTCTTGGTAAATTGCCGGGAGGGGGGTGGGGTGGACTACGGATCTCCAAGGTCCCTTCTAGTTCTGAATTCTTGATCCTGTTATTTGGGTTAAAGGGTCTCCATCTGAGGCTCTAAATTTTAACTTTGAAAACTGTTTTATGTCCACTCAGTCTGGAAACTATAAACACTGCTTCTGTCTGGGATGGCAGGGAGGGGGAACGGTCATAAACGCCTGTCTCCCACCTGCTGGACAAGCACAAAGCATGGAAGAGGAATGCTAAAAGAGAAAAGGAACGACAAACCCACAGAGGAAAAACCCAAAGGTTAACTCCTCAGAAGCTGCTCAACTTTATTAACCTTTGTCTCCTGTGGCATCTGATTGAAGTTCTTGGGTGTTCCTGGCCCCATAGGCTAGACTAGGAGGAGAGGGATGGGAGCAGACAGCATAGATTTTTGTCTGCTCTAGGGAATTAATTCCTGGGGAGAAGGAAGTAGCTATTTGAAATGCAAATGCTTTTTCTCTTTCTTAACTTTCTTACTTGTTCACAAAAGAGGAAGTAGCCTCAAGGATTGAAGCCATTTTATTTATTTTTTTTTTGGGGGGGGGGGTTGAACCATATTGAGATAAAAAAAAAAAATCACAGAATCCTGAAATGAAAGGACCTTCAGAGCCATAGAACCCAATCCCTCATTTTACAGTTGAGGAAACTGAGGCCCAGGAAAATTAAGTAATTTTCTGAAGATCATTAGCATAAGAGGTGGGATATGAACCTGGGTCCTATGCTCAACTTACCAGAACTCTACATAACATGACCAATTCCAATTACAGAATAACAGGAAAAAATGACAGCATGTGAATGCAATAGAATATTATTGTTGTGCAATAATAAATAAATATGAGGAATTCAGAAAAATAAAGGAAGATTTCAACAGATTGATACAGAGTAAAATGAGCAAAGGGTAGATTAGGTAGCACAGTGGCTAAAGCAGAATGCTTAGACTCTGGAAGATTTCAAAGCTGACCTCAGTCACACATAAGTAGTGTGACCCCGGGCAAGTCACTTAACACTGTTTTCCTCAGTTTTCTCCTCTGTCAAATGATCTGAAGAAGGAAATGGCAGACTACCCCAGTACATTTGCCAAGAAAACCCCAAATGGGGTCACAAAGAGTCAGGCATGACTGAAACAACCAAACAACAAAAACAAAATGAGCAAAGTCAAGAGAACAATATGCAAGATAATACTAAAATAAATAGAAACCACTAAAATTGAGGTTGAACTCTGAATAATGTGGAAGAAAATGAACGTCCTAGAAAAGAAATAGAGTGTACTTTCTCCCCTCACTGGGGAGAGGTAGATAGAATTTTATATATATATTGTCAATTTCTGTATTGAATGTTTTGATTAATTTATTTGCTTAGTCCCAAGCTAGGGTTCAGTTTGGGGTGGGGAGGAAGTGAAAAATAATTTTGATTTAAAGGCAAAAGGTTTATATTAATAAAATCTATTTTAAAAATAAATAAATAAAATATGGGGTTTGAACCAGAGGTCCTCAAAGGTCCTTTTCAGGTCTAAATCTATAAATCTTTGATTCCAGATTAGTATTGAGTAGGACGCAGTATTTTGGCTTTTTCTGGTCACCTATTGGTGACTTCCTCCACTCAGCTGACAGGTAGAGAAGGAGCCTGTAGCTAATTAAAAATAGACTTTGTAAGACACAAGATAATTTTCTTAAGAGAAAGTGGTCTCTACTTTTATCCCAGGCACAGAGGGGAAAGTGTGCAGATGACAGTTGTGATATAGATATGGGCTGATTGTGTTATTCTGGCTTTATTAAGTAGTCTAGTGTAAATTATTTTTAAAACAATTGTTACTCTGTATTTTTTTAACTTCTATTCTCTTCCATTAGTATAGGAAATTAAAAGTTGATAGTAGCATGATATCTTGTATTTTTCAAAAACCTAAATCTTAACACTAATCTGAAATTATCATTAGGAGACATTTTATTTGCTTCATGGCTGCTATAGGGCAGAGAGAAGAGACCCAGCCCTTATTTACATGTTACATTTAAAAACAACATGTAGCCAACAGGCATGCATCCTTATAGTAATTTCTACTTTCTCTATTTCCAATCTCTCTATCAGCTAGCATGCCTTAGCATTTTGTCAGGTACAACCTTCAGCCTAACCCAGTCTGCAGTATTCACAATTCATCCATTTCCCTTTACAAAAAATTGAATGGGTTTGTGTATCTCTAATTATCTGCTTCTCCTCTTGTGGAAAAATGAATGGAGAAGTACTTATTTAGCCCTTACTGTATCCCTAACACTGTGTTAAGTACTGGTGATACAATACAAGCAAAGAAGACAATCCCTGCCCTCAATGAGATTATATTCAAACAAGCAAAGACAATACATACCAAGAAGTGGTAGCCAGGGAAGGAAATATTAATTTGAACAATCTGATTATTAATCTCAGAGCTGGAGTAGGAGAGTTCAGAGCTGGAGTAGGGGAGGGGGACAGGGAGAGAGAGAGAGAGGTGGGGGGAGAAAGAAAAAGGGGAAGGATGAGAGAGAAGAAAGAGAAGAAAGGAGAGGGGAGGGGAGAGAGACACAGAGAAAGACAAAGATAGAGAGACATACACACACACAGAGTCAGAGAGAGAGAGAGAGGCAGAGGCAGATACAGAGAGAAAATTGCAGCATGGCAAGAAGACATCCAGGTGATAGGTTGGTAGGAATCTCACTCTCCATGACTTTTCAAAGTCTGTAAACAGTAGCTTTGTGATCATATCTACAAATTTGTTCTATTCTTTCTAATGTAAGTTATCTGGTCTTGAACTGAACTTGCTTCAGGTAAGTGGGTCCTTTCTTAGAATTATAAATTATAGCATGATTATATGATCAGATCAAGAACTAGAAAGGACCTCTGAGGATATCTTATTCAATATTTACAGAAGAAGAAAATAGGTCTCTAAAGGTTTAGTGACGGGCCCAAGGTTACACAGGTAGTAGGTACCAAATCCAGAATTTAAACTCAGATGCACTGACTTTGAATGTTGTACCCTTCCCAACACAAAACACTGTCTCTTGAAAAACAGATTTTAAAAATCCAATTATTAAAAACTTCTTTGAAAATTATTCAGCATTTGTAACAAGGGATGGCTCTCTGAAGAGGGGAGGGAGAAAGGGCTCTTTGCACCATGCACAGCATCTCATGCTTCCTCTTACCATGGCTGTAATCCCCACTTGATTGTGTGAGCTATTGTCTCCAACAACTTAAGTAGTAGGAGCTCAATAAATATGCTAGCTGAAAATACCTTTCTTTTGAGCCAGGGTACAGCATGGCTGCTGAAGATCCACAGTTTCAGGCTGAACAGCTTCATCCCTAGCAGAAGTTATCTTCCTGTCTCCTTTTCCCAGCGCTCCCACTGTTCTGAGAAGACACCTAGGTCTGCACCCTCTCACACACACTTTACTTCTCACTAGTCCATTGAAAAGTTGGACTCTCCTGTCTCCACTCCTAGTGCCAGCTTGATGAAATGGGGTGGCTGCTGACAGGTCCTCTAACCTCCTCACCTCTCACCTTTGCCCTCTGTCTGGTGCTTGAGGCTGTAAGGGACAGTTTAGAGAGGTGGGAGAGATTAAATCAGGTGGTCAAAGAGAATACCATCTCTGGCAGTGGCATTCCATCTCTTAGCAACCCTTCCCAGTTCCCTGAGAATGTCATCTGGAATGTTATTTCACAATAAAAAGAGAGACTCCTAGAGCTTATGCCTAAGGCCAGATCTTGGGCCCCGATTGCCATGATGTGGGTTAGTTTGGGACAGTCTGTGGAGTGGGTGGAGAGGGGATGATGGGGACCTAGGGCACATCTGTCAGGAAGCTGTGGAGGAAGGTGCAGTATGTGCAAACATGTGGGACCAATCTGGGACCCAGAATGTCTATAGGAAGCCAGAACTCCGAAGGAATTTGCGAAAATAGCTACCAAGTGTGTGGAAAGCATATATTGCTAGAAGATAGAGCGATTGATTCATAGATAGATAGATAGATAGATAGATAGATAGATAGATAGATAATAGGAAGAAGAGATATTAAATATCAGTCTCTTGTAGAGAAGTCAAAGGAGCACTGTATTTGGGGGCAAAAGACTAGAGTTTGAAGGCATAATCTATTGCTTTGAGAAAATGGAATTTAGAGACTGGCTCTGTCATTTAACAACTTGTATGACCTTGGGTAAGTCACATTGGCTCTCTGGGCCTCAGTTTACCTATGAAAAAGATTAGGTTGAAGAACATAGACTCCAAGCTCTCTTCCAGGCCATTCTCTGGGTCTTAGATAGATAGAAGACAGATTTACAGATGGGTAAATAAGTAAATAGATTGAGAGATAGAAACAAAGAGACAGAAATAGACAGAGACAGAAAAGGAGAGACAGAGAGAGAAAGTGAGAGAGAGAGAGAGAGAGAGAGAGAGAGAGAGAGAGAGAGAGAGAAGAGACAGAAGAGAGAGACAAAGAAAGATAGGAGAGAGACAAAGGAAATATGTCTAAGAGGATTTTACATGTATAGTCTATATCAGGTGTTTTCCATCTTGGGGAGGTGGGAGGTAGGGAAGGGAGGGAGAAAAACATTTTAGAACTCAAAATCTTATAAAAGTGAATGTTGAAAACTATTTTTACATGTAATTGAAAAAATAAAATCATATTAAGTGTGGGGCAAAAATAAAACCTCTAGGGAAGGGAAACTCACTTCCTGCCAGGGCAGCCCTTTCTTCTCCTCTGCAGTTCTAATGGTGATGAAGTTTTCCCTTTGTCTAGTCATTCCTCCATCCCACTCCTTGTCATCATTCCTAGTTCTCATCTTTGACAAAGAATATGTCTAACACTTCTTCTCTATGACAGGCCAGCAGCTATTTGAAGAAAGGAGTTGCGATTCTCCCAAGTCTTCCCTTCTCCAGGCCAAATATTTCCAGCTTCATCACCTGACTTTCACATGGACCATGCTTCTCCCCCACCTTGCTCATACTTCACCAAACAGATTCCATCTTGTCAACATGCCTAAAGTGTGGCCCCCAAACTGAACAGAATAGCCAGGAAACATTAGTCTGAAGGACATCAACCAATAAACAAAAATTCATTAAATGCCTAATTTATGCCTTGCTGGACACAAGCATCTATGGCAAGAAAAGAAAAAGTTTCCTCTTTCAAAAAATATTATATTTTATCAGGGTAGAGTCTTCTATACAAATGAGAATAAGTGGACAGAGAGTCAAGAAAGCCTATTAAGGCTATGGGACCCTGGGCAAACAATCTAATTTTTCAGTGCCCCAGGAATTGCAATGCAGGGGCTCATCTACCTTAATAAATGAGTTTCCTCTTTTAGCTTTACTTGTACCAATGATATGACCAAAAAACAGTCAGGTTAGGTTAAGGCATGACATCTCACTGTCTATTCATCACTTATCCTGAGCTTGTAGTCCACTACAACCCCCATATCTTTTTCACCAATCTTTACCTCAAAGTAGCCTGTCATAAATAGGCCTACTCCTTCCCTGTTTGCCTCAGACTCTGCTGCAGAGACCTGCAGGTAAATGGCCATTTCAGCATCTATAACAGTGGCATATCTTATCATGAGTATATGCCATTCTCATATATCCCCTCATAATGCCAAGCTGTGTTTTGTTCACTACTGCTCTTTGGCTGCCTTCCATCCTCTTTCTGCTTTCGTCAGGCCTGGCCCTGGGCCTCAAATCTCTTCACCTCTCCCCACACCCCCACAAGAACAACTCAGCAGCAAGCCAAGCGTGGAGAAGGCCCATGAGGCATTGCAGCCCAGGCTGTCTTGGCTTGAGAGCCTTCCCAGGGGCATGTGGGTCTCATTAAGGCTGCACATCAAACAAGGGAGAACGCCAGTGCCCCCTTGACATACATGTTGCCACTTCATTAATGACTATTTTAGGAAAGTTTTTATGAAGTATCAGAGCAGATGTGAACAGACATAAGGAATAAGGAAGTAAATGTCTCACCACCAACATCACGAAGGGTGAAATGAGCAAGGCTGACCTCTCTTTTATATTCTGTAATCAGTCAGCAAGCATGTTCTAAACACATTCTGTACGCCGATGTTAGGCACTGTCAGGAAACATAGAACCTATTAGTCACAATCCCAGGGTCTCTGTAGAAACATAGGATCCTAGACTCAAATAATGGTGGAGCTAGACTCAATCAACAAGCATTTATTAAGCACTTACTGTATGCCAGGCACTCTGCTTGATTCTGGGAATACAAAGGAAGAAAAATGAAATAGCTCCTGCCCATGAGTGGTTTATATTTGATTGGATGGAGTAGCATGAATACATATATTTATATGATACAAATTATATATAGATATATCTCCACATATATATATATATATATCAAGGTAATCTCAGTACTGATGGGCATACTTAGTGGAGGGATCAAGGAAAACCCCATTTAGTATGCTTGAGCTAAAGAAAGGACTTTTAAAATTACTTAGCCAGCCAGCTGGTATTATATTTGGGAAAACTAAAGCCCATGGAAAGAAAAAAAATGTCTCTCTAACTCAGTGTTTCAAAGAACAGAGACTAAAACTTCTCCATCCTCTCCTCTGACACTGCTACCACTCTGATACAGGCCCTCATCACCTGGATTATTGCAATTGCCTGCTGGTAGATCTGCCTGCCTCAATCTCTCCCCACTCCAATCCATCCTCTATTTAGCCACTGAAGTGATTTTCCTAAAGCACAAGACTCAATCAGCTTTGGGATATAGACCTAGTAGTCTATCTCTCTCCCTATTCAATTAATTCCAGTGTCTCCCTATTACTTCAAGGATCAAAAAGAATGGGGTGGCTAGGTGGCTCAGTGAACAGAGCACCAGCCCTGGAGTCAGGAGGATCTGAGTTCAAATCCACCTTCAGACACTTGACACACTTACTAGCCATGTGACTTCGGGCAAGTCACTTAACCCCAATTGCCCACCAAAAATAATAATAATAATAATAAATTAAAAAAGAAAGAAAATCCACTTGGTAGTGCTCAAAAGTCCTCCACCAAAGACCAGAACTAAAGCTAAAATTTGACCTCCAAAACCAAGAATAGGTAAAAAGGGAAAAGAAAACATAAGGAATTCAATAGAGCTAAACTATTTTACATTCCTTCACAGGAAGAGGATACTTGCAATTCTTAAAAATTACATTACTAATAGTACAGTTAGAAGGAATATACATAGACAGAGGGTATACATATAAGGTGAATTTGAGGAAATGACATAAAAAATTAAAGAATGAGAAAGAAGAGCACAATGGGTTCAGTAGGAAGGGAGAGGTAGAATGAAGTAAATGATTTTACATGAAGACATGCAAAAGACCTATTACAGTGGAGGGGAAAATGGGAGGATGGGTGATGAGCATCACTTCAACCTTAATCTCATCAGTATTGGCTCAATGAGGGAATCATATGCACAATCAGTTGAATATAGAAAACCATCTTACCTGACAGGGAAATAGGAAGAGAGGAGATCAAGTAAAGGAGGGGAGGGGGCCTGAAAGTAAGGAGAGCAGATCAGGGGAGATTGTAGCCAGAAGTTAAAACACTGGTGAGGAGAGATGCACTAAGAGGTGAGAGAGGAAAGACAGGAGGAAGAAGAGGATGTAGGGAAATACACAGTTAGTAATCATAAACCTGAATGTGAATGGGATGAATTCTCCTATAAAACAGAAGTGGATAGCAGAATGGATCAAAAGCCAGAATCCTACAATATGTTGTTTACAAGAAACACACTTGAAACAGAGAGACACACTCAGAATAAAGGTAAGGGGCAGAGGCAGAATCTATTATGCTTCAGCTGAAGTTAAAAAAAAAAGCAGGGGTAGAAAGCCTGATCTCAGACAAAAGAAAAGAAAAAAAAGGAAAGAAAAAAAGAAAAAAGACCTAATTAGGAGAGATAAGGAGGGAAATTACATCTTGCAAGAGGTACCATAGACAATGAAGCAATATCAATACTAAACATATATGCACCAAGTGGTACAGAACCCAGATTATTAAAAAAGAAGTCTTATGAGTTAATGGAAGAAATAGATAGCAAAACTATACTAGTAGGGGGCCTCACCTTTCCCCTCTCAGAATGCAATAAATCCAACCAAAAAATGAACAAGAAAGAAACTAAGGAGGTAAAAAGAATATTAGAAAAGTTAGATATGACAGCTCTTTGGCATGATATAGACATAAAGAGTGATACCATAAGCAAATTCAAAGATCAAGGAATGGTCTATGAGGAGATCTATGGGGAAGTGAAGAATTCATGACCAAACAAGAGAAAGAAAGCATTACAAAATGCAAAATAGATTATTTTGATTATATTAAATTTAAAAGATTTTATACAAACAAAAGCACTGCAATCAAGATTAGAAAGGAATACAAAGATGGAAAATGACCTTAGCAACAAGTGTCTCAATAAAGGCCTCATGTACCAAATATAGAGAGAACTGAGTCAAATTTATAAGACTATAAGAGATTCCCCAATTGATAAATGGTCAAAGGTTATGAACAGGCAGTTTTCATGAAGAAATGAAAGAAATCAAATAAAGAAATCAAAACTATCTATTAAGTATATGAGAAATGCTCTAAAATACTTCTGATTAGAGAAATGAAAATTAAAACAACTCTCAGGTACCACCTCACACCTACCAGATTGTCTAACATGACCAAAAAAAAGGAAAATGATAAATTGTATCCCAAAGAGATCCTAAAACAGTGAAAAGGACCTACATGTGCAAAAATATTGATAGCAGCTCTTTATGTTGTGGTAAAATATTGGAAATGAAGGAGATGTCCATCATTTGGGGAGTGGCTGAATAGGCTGTGGCATATGAATGTAGTGGAACACTATTGTGCAAAAAGAAATGATGAACAGAAAGATTTCAGAAAAACTTGGGAAAACTTGTATGAAATGATACAAGGTGGAACAAACAGAATCAGGAAAACATTGTACACAGTGTCAGTAAAATTGTGTGATGATCAACTATGAATGACTCAGCTCTTCTCAGCAACATGATGATCCAAGACAAGTACAGAGGATTCATAAAGGAAAATGCTATTCATATCCAGATGAAGAACTGATGGACTCTGAATTCTTATCAAAGAATATTTTTTCCACTCACTTGATTTTTTCCTGTGTTTTTTTTCTTTTGATCTGTTTCTTTTTTCATAACTGTTACTAATATGGAAATATTTTTACATGATAGCACATGTATAAACTATATCAAACTGCCTACCATTTTAGGATAAAGGAAAGGAAAAAAAAATTTGGAACTCAAAATCTTGTAAAATGAATGCTAAAAAATATCTTAGGGTGACTAGGTGGCACAGTGAATAGAGCACCGGCCCTGGTGGACCCGAATTCAAATCTGACCTCAGACACTTAACACAGAAAATAGCCATGTGACCTTAGGCAAGTCACTCAACCCCAATTGCCCTTCAAAAAGCGAAAAAAAAAAAATCTTGACATGTAACTGGGGAAAAATAAAATACTTTTGAACAATTACTCCCCCCTCAAAAAAAAAAAAAAAGAGTCCTCCCTAACTTAGGCCCTTCTTACCTTTTCAGTCTTCTTATCCCTCAATATATATGCTTTTTTTTGGAGGGCAATTGGGGTTAAGTGACTTGCCCGAAGTCACATGGATGGTAAGTGTTACATGTCTTAGTTCGGATTTGAATTCAGGTCCTCCTGACTCCAGGTGCTCTGTTCACTGCGCCACCTAGCCACCCCTAACATATACTCTTTAATCCAATGCCACTGGCCTCCTGGTTGTTCCATTAACAAGACACTGCATCTTTTAGCTCTGGGCATTTTTTTCTGGCTCTCCCCCATGTCTGGAATGTTCCCACTCCTCAACTCCAATTACTGACCTCCCTGGCTTCTTTTAAGTTACAATTAAAATCCCACCTTCTACAGGAATGGTTCCCCAACCTCTCTTAATTTTAGTGTCTTCCCTGTATTATTTTTTTCCTATTTGTCCTGTATATAGTTTCTTTTGTACATATTTGTTTACATGTTTTTTCCACATTATATTGTAAGCTCCTTGAGGGCAGGAACTGTCTTTTGCCTTTTTTTGTGTTTCTAGAGCTTAGCACAGTACCTGGCACAAAGCAGATTAATAAATGTTAATATAATAAAAATTTAATAGATAATAAATATTGATTGATTATCAGATAGGAAACAGAGAGAAAAATTGACATGTTAAATTGTGAGGATTAGTGGCTATTCATAGAGTTCTCAATTTACAAATAAGTTTGGACATAGCCCTTTCTGTGAATCAATTCTCTGGATGCTGGTTGCCAAGTAATATGTGATTACCCCACAGAAAATTGATGAAAATATAATATAACTAAATAATAGTGCAGCATCTGGCATACATTAGGTGCTTAATTATACAACCAGGTGCTTAAGTCCTTGTTGTATAATACTGATAGGACTAGTCTAGGTCCTAGGAATAAGAGGTCATGTAGCTTAGAAAAAAAGAAAAGATTGTTCTACCTGTTTTCTGTATTACAGTTGGTCTTCAGAAAGAAGCAGCAAGATAATAGGTAATTCAACTTTGCTACCCTTGCCTTTCTGTATCACCTTCCATCTCTGGTGACACTATATCAATCATGTCAAGATGTTATAAGCTTCTCACTGTAGCGTTTCCACTAGGAAAGAGCCTTTCTTGATCCCTCTAGCTGTTTCCAAAATGCCTTCTAAGATAGATATAGTTTAGATATAGATTTGGATATAGATATGAATACAGATATAGATATGGATATAGATATTGTTGTTGTTTATCCTTCACTTCCCAAGGGACCAATGACATTATGGGGTGATGTCTTGATTTGCATGTGAATTGAATTGCATTTAAGCGAGTCAGAGTTGCACAAAGCTGTCAGCCTGTTTCTTTTCTAGAATCATTGAAATTTAGTGGCAAGAAAAAAAGTCAGGATTTGGTGGATATAGGGGATGATCATGGTATTTTTGATGTCTAACCAGGCTCTAAGCACTCCACAATGCCTACTTCAGCTGCCTTCAAGGGCATTGGAACAAATTGTTGTAACTGGTCCATTCCAGTAGGAAAAGTATTTACATGCTTGAGATAGACATTTCCTTAATTCAGAGACAGGTTTGAGGCCTGTCAGTTACCCTCAACTTGGTCTAGCCTGTCTGCAAAGATGATTTTACCAGGGTGTGACCCCTGTACATGTTACAACTTCTAGGAGTCACAGATGAGAATTGGGCAAGTGGTTGAACACCAAAGATAGATGAGCAGTCCAGAAAATGGCTTGTCAAGTCCTCAGAGGTGCTTTCCTTTAACACCCCATGCAGCCCATGCAGATATAGACACATACACACATATACATATATACACATGTATGTAAATATATATATATATATATATGATGAAGTACTTATATATGTATCAAGGTTGTATTGTGTGTGTGGTTCAGAGGGAGCCATGAATAGACATATCCAGTTTCTCCTTCAAAGACTTTAATTCCTATCAGGAAGAGAAACAGGAAGTAGACTAGAGGTTGGACATTATGCTCTTCTCTGAGAGAAGGAATGCTAGGCTACACTAGTATCTTATCTTTTCCCTTAAATATTGTTAGTCTATGGGAAGTAATTTCAAAGTTCAAGCTAAACTCAGGATCTCTATTCATTAAGGGGGAAAGGAAGGGACCAAGCTTTATATCCGAGGTTTAACTCCCTTCCCACCAAATACCAGTTCTACAATTAACACACACACAGCAAATAGTAAAGAAACCTGTTTATTCAAATTGAAAGCAAAACAGGAATCAGAAAAAAAATGTATGCATATGAGAATATGCACCAGACAATACAAATTGAAGAAACGTTCCCATTGGGAGTGAAGTAAACCACTTCATCCAAGAAAGTGAGTCCCAGATCTATCCCAAAAGGACATTTCCTGAAGTCTCTAGTGGAGTAATCTGAAAATAAGGACATGATCAAAGTTGTACATGTTGGCTTCTACCTAGGCTTTCTTCCTTCATGGCCCTGAAGAGAGCTTAGAATCCTGCCTATTTTCTCTCTTGATGCTGAAAGCAAGAAGTTTGAAAATACTCAGAAGTCTATATTTCTCTTTTCTTTTACTTCAATTTATCCCCACACCTCATACTGGCATAGGGCATTGAACTCCAGTAATAAAGAGAGTCCCATACCAATAGGTCTGGGGGCATGGGCTCCATACATTCATGCATACATACACACACAGATACACTCACCTGTGTCAAGGCTTGGAGTCCAAGTCTACAGGAGGGTGGAGGAGAAATGAAAATGATGGCCAGAATGTGCAAGGAATAGTGAAGAGATGGCCAAGAAGTGCCAATGACAGCCATGCCAAACAGTGATCATTTAAAGGAACCCAAGATATTTTGCTTGGAGGAGATAAGCTTAAAGGAGACTTGATAGTTTTCAAAATGTGGAGGCTTGTCAATTGGAAGAAAATGTTTGCTTTACCTTTGAGGTCAGGGTCATAGGACTAAGAGATGCACGCTGCAAGAAGATATTTCAGATCAGTATAAAGGTAAAGTTCCTAGCAACTGAATTTATCAAAAACTTGAGATAGTTGTCCCTAGAAATGATGAATTGCTTGTCACTGGAGATTTCAATAAGAGTCCAAATGACCACTTTGGGGGAGATGCTAAAAAGGGTATGTCTCCTTTAGGTGGGAGTTGTTTTGGACAGCGCCATCATTTCTTCCTTTCATACAACTTGAACCCACTAAAAAGGCTTGAATAAAAGGTTGATCTCTGGGTCTGAGGAAGGAATATAGCTCATTCCCTTAGAGCAGAGAGCTTTGAAGGGCAGGGACAGACCATAGTTTAGTCTCATTTCCCAGATGGACAATTTTTTGGAAACATACTTAGATGCCACTAAAAAAAAACACTTAAGCGTTAGATGAAGAAAAGTTAGTTTACCATTGACTTTCCTTCAGCAATAGCCCCCTTGCATTATAACATATCGGGGAGGAAAGAAGCAGCCCACTATAGAAGTGACATGAAACTTGGGGAATTAGGACTCTTGTTCATAACTATTCAAGGGTAACATTTCCTGTCCTAACCCTGGAGTACTGGAAGCCCAAAACGCCCACATACAGTATGGAAGTGGGTGGGAGGGAGAGAAGTGGATAAGAGAATTAATCTCATTGTACCAAGGAAGAAAGCCCTCCAAATCTCCCCCCAATTCTGACCCTTTGAATGTCTTCAATTCCCTTGCCTTTGCCCAAATATGACCTTCTATTCTATTTTAGAATATTTTGGAGACATCAAATACATTTCAAAATTTCATTTGGATGATATAAGTGTAAATGAATCAAAAAGCAGATGGATTAAATTTCCCTCGCAATATATATGATTAAAAATTAAGGAGAAAAATGTTTGTAGCAAATATGTTTTGGATTTCCTGAACCAAAAGCACTTGCAAAATAGTTTGAAACTTCCAAAGCACCAAAAGGCAGCTGCTTTGGCCATTCTTCAATGGAACCATCAAACTGCTCCCAGTTGTCTTGGAAACCGCTCTGCATCTAGGGATGTGTTCTCCATTGTATTGTTGGAATGGCACGAAGTCTTCTAGGGTAATATGACTTGATTGTAGTCTGTCTCTTGGGAACCCCCATAAAAACAACATGACTATCTCCTGAGCCCATGCCAGTGAGCAAAACCACACAAATAAATAGAAAAGAAAGAGGGATGAGTATTTATTTAGGGTCTTTCCTGAAGGAGAAAGAGTTTCTGGGATAAACAGCACTTGGACCCTAGGGACAGTTCCCTCCTGGGTATCCATGCCAGGAAAGAGAATCCTGGAGCTAACCCAATGGAGCAGCCATGATTTCTCAAAGTAAGACCACCCAGGCCTCTTAGACAATCCCAAACAGGGATGTTCTGTGAAGACACTGGAATCCAGTTTTTAAACATAAAGCCCTGAATTCTAATTGTGACATTTCTGGATATTTAATATTGTCCTGATTACATGCAAAAATAATCAGGATCATAGATTAAGAGCTGGAAGGGATTTTAGAGGCCACCAACTCTAACTTTCTCACAGATGAGGAAACTGAAGATTCTATTATGCAACCATTTTGGCTGGTATTTTAGTTGTTAACTCTTCTTAGAGAAGATCTGTGTATTTACTTTAACTCTGGAGGTTAGTTGTAGAGGCCAGGCTCCCCATAACTTTGCCCCTACCCCTCTCCTCCATTCTCATTTCCTCCCACAAGGACCTGGTAGTTGAGGTTCCAAGGAAGCAGCCCATAATTCCCCACTGTGGCCAGGATTCATTCCCATGAAGTATATATGCCTCTTTTCTTTGTTGTGACTGCTGTGGAAGATGGAAGTTGTGATACTTTTGAAAGTTACTCTGACTTTCTGGCCAATGACTAGACAGATCTAACTCCAGTTAAATATCTTAGACAATGGATTCATTGTCTAAGATATTTGTCTGTCTTGTAGAATCAGAGCTGAATGGATTCTAAGAGGTCATTTAGTCTCACTAAAGCCCAAAGAAAGTGACTTGCTGTAATGTTAATGGCATATAGAATATTCCCACCCATTAACACCCATCACATGGAGCCCATTAAGGGAAACTTGCTTAGGGGAGGCTTGCTTGCGGGAAGGCTTTCACACCTTTTGCTAATTTCTAATTAGGCACTGAGTCATGAGGATTGTGATGCCTTCTGGCTCTGAGAAGTGTATATATACAGTCTGAGTTGGTATTTTGCTTTGGGGGTTCACTTATGAGAAAGATCTTGTGATTCTCTGGTTGAGATTCTGAGTGGCCCTATGTTCAGAGCTCCCAGATGTAAAGGCTCCCTTGATGCAGGGGTGTATGTAAAGTACATAGCAATGCTGCTTTGATTCAGGCAGTCAGAGCCCTGTCTGTTGGTCTTTATTTCTCTGCTTCTATTTTCTCTGTTTGTATTTCTCTGAAGTTCAGGGTGCTAACTTTTCCCCTAAACTAGTGAATGTAATTTTTTTTTTTTGAGGGCAATTGGGATTAAGTAACTTGCCCAAGGTCACATGGCTAGGTATTTGTTTGTGTGTGCATTAAGTGTCTGAGGTTGGATCCGAACTCAGGTCCTTCTGACTCCAGGGCCAACGCTCTACTCACTGCGCCACCTAGCCGCCCCCTAGTGAATGTAATTTAAAAAGATTGTTGACACCTTAAACAGCTATCTTTCCTAGTAAAGTACATCTAAGAACCTGTGCTAGCAGCCATCCTGGGTATGCCAGTGTGGTTGCCGCTACACTTGCCCAAGATCACATGGGTATTAAGTAGCAAAAGAAAAAAAAAGTTTAATATTCCCATCTTCTGATCCCAGAATCATAATATGCTCAACTAACAGTACTAGCCATGGCTCTGACTTGTACTTAACTCAAGGACTAAACAGGGTTTGTTTCAAGCATTTCCCAATTTTCCCACCACAATGCTTCTCAACATTAATATCTTGCATATTGCATATATCTCAATATTAATATTATAGTTTAAGAGCTGGAAAGGACATTAAGATATCATTTAGCCTGACCTCATCCTTTTAGAGATGAGGAACCTGGGGCTCAGATTTAGTGTTGAAAGATTTTATTTCAAGTCTTGATTCCACATTTTCCTAGCCTTGTGACCCTAGAAAGCCACTTAATACCCATAAATTTTACTCTTCTCATATGTAAAAATGGGATAATAACACCCCAGCTCACAAGATAGATGTGAAGATAAAATGAGGTGCAACTAAACCAGTCCCTAGGGGAGAATATATTTCTAAATACTTTAATCAGCAAAGGAAAGAACAAATCAATATCTAAGTTATTTAACTAAAATCAAATAAACAAAAAACCTAACCCTAAAAATTCAACAAGTTAAAAAACCCCAATTAAATACCACAACTGGAATTCCAAAAAAGAAAAGAAAGCTTAATAGAATTGAAAGGGAAAGATAGGATGAGAAAACTTAAGTCAAGCACTTTGTAAACCCTTATGTACTATATAAATGAGAACCACTGTTGTTTCATTATATTATAAAATTGAAGACTTCAAAAGTTTTCACTTAAAAACAGCCCATGTCCAGAGGATCCTTCATGGGGATAAACCTAGTAGATAAATATTCTCTTATTTATAAGAGACAAGAGAAATAGATTAGTCCCGAGCTGGTGAAGGGTCAGCCCTCCCTTCTTGGCACCAATTTCACTCAGAAGCCAGCACCCACTAGGTCATCCTAACCTCCCATGATGCTTAGGGAGTTGACCCAGAGTAACTTTCCCAGAGCTGGCTAAGACGTACCTATAAAACTCTCTTTGAGTCGTATCAGCTGTCTGAGTATACAAGGACATCATTTAATAAACTTGTAAACAGTGAACCCTCAGGGGCTCTAAACTCCATGCAGGGCTTTTTCCTTCTGTAAAGAATTAGGTCCTCGATAATAATGAATGTGTTCATCTGGCAGCATCTGGATAGCTATTTTCTCTTAAGATTCAGCGACATTTGCACAAAGTAAAAAAAGGAAAGGAAAACACTTCTCACAATAGTCTCTACATATGAGTGTACAAATTTCTTGAAGATACCAAGAAAGATGGAGAGACTGTATGTCTTGGCTCAGAAGGGATTGGGGGAAGGGACTTAGTAGCCTCTGGTCCTTTGGCCATTGACCCGAGTTCTGATTCCAAATAACCTCTGAACTTCCCACTGACCAGATCTGATGGCTCCCAGTCAAGGGTGGAACCAAGCCCTGGAGCTGAGTGGATCCCATTGGGATTCCATGAAGGACTGACTGCTGGCAAACTGATTAGATTCACATCGAGTGAGAGGAGTACATGAAAATAGGTCAGTGATTATGGAAAAACAACCCTCAATTGGGGACACTGATTTGATGCCATAGCCTAGATTGCTTTCTAGAGCAAAGTAATAGAGGATAAACAGATGACTCAGTCCCAAGAGTCTCGAAGTCTGAGTCAGCAGCATCCACAAATAGTAATGCCTCCTATTTTTGTTCCTATCTTCCATTTAACTGCTGCTTTATAAATATCTCTCTTTACAGATCTCCCTTCCTTTCCTTTACACCCCCAACTTTGATTTCCTAAAGCTGACAAGTAGTCTCTGCTTACTTCAGGCAGATAGTCCTAGTGTTTGTTCTTCCTAACTATGACAAGTCATAAGTCAGAACTCCACTCAGTCAAAGATTCCCCAGGCCTGTAGAGGTAGGTTCCCAGGGACAGACTGCCCCCCAGAGAGTCTCCAGTCCCTGTGCCTGAACCTTACCACCTATCCCCTCACTTGCCTCTATAGTCTGAGTCAGAAGGATGAGACTATACCGTGTTTCATCTTTGTGCCTCACATATCATAGGTATGGATGTTTTTTGAATGAATGAACAAAAGTGAGTCATGGAAAGGAATTTTCCAA
Source organism: Gymnobelideus leadbeateri (assembly GCA_011680675.1). Classification (NCBI taxonomy): domain Eukaryota; kingdom Metazoa; phylum Chordata; class Mammalia; order Diprotodontia; family Petauridae; genus Gymnobelideus; species Gymnobelideus leadbeateri. Next base: position 130,814 of record WOXC01010734.1, read on the forward strand.
AGACAAAAATATAGAAAAAATTGGCATTTCTCCTTATGAATCTTATGGTGAGAGAGAAATAAACTTGAATAATGCTACAAAAGGCTCTCCTTTTCCTCTGTTTTTAATGTAGAAAACATTAACATAAAAATATCTATGTGGTGGACCATAGGATCACAAATTTTGTGCTGAAAGGGAGCTATGACTGTGTATCTTTCCCCTTGTCCCCCTTACAGCCACCACCCAAGTCAAGCCCTCATCACCACTTCCTTGGCCTTTTCAATTGGTATCTGATTCAAGTCATTCTCTTCTCTATCCCATCCTTCTCTTAATTGCTGAACTTGAGTCCTAAAGCACTGGACTGACCATGTCACTCACCTGCTTGCTCCTATGCTAAAATATAAACTCATTTACTCTTTTTTTTGGAGGGGGGAAGGTAGGGCAATTGGGGTTGTGACTTGCCCAAGGTCACATGGCTAGATTTTTTTTTTTTTTTTGGTCTGTGTATTAAGTGTCTGAGGCCGAATTTGAACTCAGGTCCTCCTGACTCCGGGGCGGGCCCTCTATTCACTGCGCCACCTAGCTGCCCCTCTCCTTTACTCTTTAAAGCTCTTCCCAATTTGGCTTTAGACTATCCTTCCAGGATTTTACCCTCAGGATATTTTTTTTCCTCTTGACTACTACCATACAACCAAACTAATATACTTGCTACCCCTACATATGACATACCATCTTCTATTTATTAAGGGCCTACTATGTGCCAGGCACTGTGGTAAGTGAATACAAAAAGAGGCAAAAAACAGTTCCTGCCCTCAAGGAGCTTAGAGTCTGATGGGGGAGACAACATGCAAACAATATATACAAAGCAAGCTATGTACAGGATAAATAAGAAATAATTAAGAGGGAAGGTGCTAGAATTAAGAGGGATTGGGGAAGGCTTCTAGTAAAAGTTGGGATTTTAGCTTACAGGAAGCTAAAGGAAATCAGTAGGTAGAAGTGAGGAGGGAAAGCATTCTAGGCACAAGGACCAGTCAGAGAAAATGCCCAGAGTCAAGACAAGTTTGTAGAACAGGCAGGGGGCCAGTGTCTCTGGATCAAAGAGTCCATTTTGGGGAGTAAGGTATAAGAAGATTGGAAAGGTAGTAGAGGAGCTAGGGTATGGAAGGTTCTGAATGCCAAACTGAGCATTTTGAATTTGCTTCTGGAGACAATTGGAAGTAACTGGAGTTTATTGAGTGTATGTATGTGTAGGGGCAGGATAGCGTTGGGAGAGAGGGAGGTTTGACTGGTCAGATGTGTGCTTTAGGAAAATCACCCTGGTGGCTGAATGGAGGATGAACTGATCAGGGAGAGGTGTGAGGCAGACAAACCCACCAGCAGGTATTGCAGCCATCAAGGCATAAGGTGTTGAGGGCATGCAAGAGAATGGTGGCAGTATCAGAGGAAAAAATGGGGCAGACTCCCTCCTTGGAATACCCTCCCTCCTCACCTCTACCTCTGAGATTCTCCAGCCTTTTTCTAAGATCAGCTCAAGGTTTACCTGTGGGTCTTCTCCTTTCCTTCCAGTTTTTAGTGCCCTATCCCCAAATTTTAATTGGTATATATTTTATATTCAAATATATATGTAACTCCTGATTCCCCTGATAAAACCTAATCTCCTTGAGGGAAGGATATGTTTCATTTTTGTCTTCATATCCCCATTGCCTAGTTCAGTGCCTGGCATATAGTAAATAAAATATTAAAACATATTTATTGATTGAGTTGAATATATCCAGAAAACTCCCCTGATTTTATGGCTAAGGAAGCTGAGGCCCAAAGAAAAGACTCATCCATGCTGACTTTAGTATACAGGTATCATTCACATCTTCTTTATGGGATAGCCACTTTCATCATTTAGGTCTTATTCCATACTCCTAGGATCTCTGATTTTGTCCGTAGATACTCCCACTCCTCACCCAGAACTCAGCCACAATCATTGTCAGCAGACAATCCTTGAGAATTATGGTGGCTGAAAAATTCATCACTCTTGAGTACACCCTGGTGATAGCCCAGTTGTTCTAGGTTAGTCTTCAGACAACAGGAATATAGCTCATTCAGTCACATAGCCTTCTGGGAATTAGGGTCATCTCCATACAGAGTCAGCCATCCGAGGAGGATATTAGTGGAGGGTTTCCATTTAAAACCAATGTCCCACTGGTGCCATCAGGGCTCTGCATCACAGGCCCAGTCATCCAAGGACACATTAACCTAAGCAGTCACACTTTCTTCCACTTGAGAATCTACAGCCTGCTCGCTTTATCATTGCTACCATTTCTGTCCCTTTTGTCCTGGCCTCTTTTTTCCTAGTTCCCAACTTTTCCCCTCTAAGAATGTCTCTGAAATAGGCTCCCTGTTTAGTCCTTTGTGTGTTTGTTTGAGGTTTGTTCTGTTTTTCCTGCTAGTGACTGCAAGGAGATAGTCAATCAGCCTATAAACCCAACTGTCTATACTCTCATGACAAAAGAATTACTGGATTTGGGGATTAGAAGTCCTAGGTTTGAATAGAGAGTTTGCTACTGACAGTATGACCACAGACAATCCATCTATGCTCTTTGTGCCTCTCTTTTTTCATCCATAAAATGAGGGATTTTAACTTAGACAATCTCTAACAAGCCTTCCAATCCTAGTTCCTATTTGTTTGGTTTTCTTCCTACCTATGTGACATTGTTTTGAATGGAAATGGGCAGTCAGAAAACCAAACCACATTCCAGTATTCTGCAGTGCCCACATACTCTGCTCCAGCTCCCATGTCAGAGAAAGCTACTAGGAGACAGAGAATGATTTTCCCCCAAGAGTGGGTAAACCAGTCCTACCATAGAGGTTTCCTTCATGAAGTCCCACAGATACTCATCAAGTGTTTCATTCATGTAAATAGACTTCCTTCTCAACACAGCTATTCTAAACCTCTCTTTTAGAGTCTTAAGTCAATTTCCCAATCTCACTACAGTCCTCTTCTTGGCACAATCAATTTTTTATTAATCATCCACCATGTAGCAGCATGCTGTGGTATATAGAGACCTAGCCAAAAAACCAAGAAGATGAGTTCAAATCCTGCTTCTGACATAAACTAGCTCATGTGACCATGAGCAAGTTACTCAATCTCTTTCAGGGTTCTAGACCAGAGATATCAAACACACAGCCAGCAGGTCATGCCAAGGGCTACTAGATTAAAATGTAATTGAAAAATATTTGTTGTTGTTGTTCAGTTGTGTCCAACTCTTTGTAACTCTATTTGGTGTTTTCTTGGCAAAGATACTGCAGTGGTTTGTCATTTCCTTCTCCAGCTCATTTTACAGAGGAGCAAAATGAGGCAAATAGGGTTAAAGTGACTTGCCCAAAGTCACACAGGTAGTAAGTGTCTGGGGCCAGGTTTTAGCTCAGAAAAATGAGTCTTACTGATTCCAAGTCTGGCACTCTATACACTGTACCACCTAGCTGTCAGAAAAATATTTACAAAATAAATATTAAAATACAATAAAACATAATGTTAACATGTGATTTTCTAAGTCTGTAGGTGGTTGGTGTAGTGCCCCTATTTCTACTAGAGTTTGATACCGCTCTTCTAGGGACTCTCTAAGACTATAAGTTGTAGAGACAGTGCCCACCTGCATTTGTGGTGGTAGTTTCCTCACCTGGGAGTTGTCTATGCCAATGAAATCCTAGGTCCCTATTTCTATAATACTGTGTGCTAGGCACTGTTTTATGTTAGGCAAAAATATAACAGTTCTTCCCCTCAAAGGTCTTATATTTTATATCAAGGAAACAGAATGCACAAAGATATAGGAAATAATAATACACACACATCATATATAAATGCATATATACAAATATATACACATAGATATGTGTATTTTTCCATATGAAAAGTAATTTCAGGGGAGTAATAACACTTGGCAAAACCAGAAAATGCTTTTTGTGGGAGATGGCATGTGATGACTTGACTTTCTGCCTTATGTAGAAGATTGAGACTATTCTGTTTGACTCTTTTATGTCCTTAGGTTTTTACCTTGAAAAATATCCCTGTATCTGTCAGCCACACTTAAGTAATATTGTGCTAATTGGTATTGTCACAGGTATTGAAGCATCTGGCTCATTTTCCATAATCAATACCATTCTAGAAAATTTCTTTCTTTCTTCTCAAGATGACATAACTTATCAAACATGCAAATATTCTCTGAATTGTTAATTGTTAGGCCTGATTGGTGATTAAATTTTGATTATGACCAATCACTACTTATGATTCCTTATAAGATGTTCAAAGCACAAAGATAATAATGAGGGTTTTCATCCAATCCTTTAATGAAACTAAGACTCTACAATGTTTCTTTGCAATCCATGTTTCTAGAAGGAGTCAGCCTATTTCCGATAGAAGAGATGTGCCAGACAGAGGTGTTGGGTGGCCTGACAATAGCTGAAAAGATTAGTAAGACAAAAGCCAGAGTGATATATTTTTCCAGCATAAAAACGTTTAGGAGGTCAGCAGAAGTCTGTGACACTGGGGTGAGAGCTGACCCAGAGCACATAAGGTACAGTGCCAGGGGTGGGGCCTTAGAAGCAGCAGTAGCAACAGCCAATTTGGGAATCTTCATCTCAGAGATAGAAAGGGGGTTGGACAAATGGTCAGAAAGAGATTACAGGAAACCTTTTTTGCTGGGAGAAACTGGCACTGCTTGGCAACTCTATTGCCCCTACAACCCCTGGGTTGCAGTCCCAGGACAGAGAGAAGCACTTGTGTGGTTAGTCACAAGGTAGCAGGGGCCCTGGTTGCAGTTCTAAGGCAGAGAAAAGTACTAAAACTTGTGACTGAAGGTGAGGACCAGCTCACAGTTTCAGGGCCAAGAGGAACATTGGTACTTAGGACTGCAAGTGAGCAAGGAACTTCCTGGATCAAGACCAGATTATAGACCAAGAGAGTAATGAATACAAAGTACACTAAAGAAAATAATTTTTAAATTATAATTGGGAAGGTCGAACTTAATGACTCCCTAAGACTGCAAGAATCAATAAAACAAAGTCAAAAGAATGAAAAAAATAGAAGAAAATGTGAAATATCTCACTAGAAAAACAACTGACCTAGAAAATAGGTGGAAAGATAATTTAAGAATTATTAGACTGAAAGTCATGATCAAAAAAAAAGATCATAGACATCATATTTAAAGAAATTATTGAGGAAAATTGCCTAATATCCTAGAAGCAGAGGGCAAAATAGAAATTGCAAGAAACCACCAAATACCTCCTGAAAAAGATCCCAAAATGAAAACTCCTAGGAATATTATAGCAAAATTCCAGAGCTAACATGTCAAAGAGAAAATACTGCAAACAGCCAGAAAAAAAAATTCAGTTATTGTGGAGCCACAGTCAGGATCACACAGGAGTTAGCAAGTTATATATTGAAGGGTTGGAGGGCTTGAAGTATGATATTCTAGAAGAGAAATTAGTTAGGATTACAACCAAAAATAATTTCCCCAACAAAACTACTATAATTCTTTAGGAGAAAAATGTACATTTAATAAAATAGAGGACTTTCAAGCATTACTGATGAAAGATAAGAACTGAATATAAAATTTGACATTGAAACTCAAGGCTCAAGAGAAGAATAAAAAGGTAAACATGACAGCCTAAATCATAAGGACTTAAAGTTAAACTGTTTGCATTCTTATATGGGAAGGTAATACATGTAACTCCTAAGAACTTTATTATTATCAGGTCAGTGAGAAGGGGTCTTCATAAATAGAAGGCATGCATGTGAATCAATTGGAATAATCTAGGGAAAAATGAAGGGGTGAGATAAAGGGATGCATTGGGAGAAGAGGGAAGAAAGTGGTAGAACGAGGAATTTTTTTTTTCTCACATAAAAGAGGCACACAAGAAAAAGTTTTTTATAGTGCAAGTGAAAATGGGTGTGGTGGCAAGGAAATGCTTGAACCTCACTCTTATCAAAATTGGTTCAAAGAGGGAAGAATAAATAAATACATTCCACTGGGTATAGAAATCTATTTTACCCTAAAGGGAACTAGGTGGAGATGGGGATAAGAAATATGGAACTGAGGACAGGGAATGATAAGAGGGAGGGCACATTAAGGGAGGCAGTGGTCAGGGGCAAAATGAATTTTGAAGAGGGGCAGGATTAAAAAGAGAGAGAAGGATAAATAGAAGAAAATAAGATGGAAGGAAAAGCACAATAAGCATAGCTGTGAATGGAATGGAACTTATTCATCCATAAAATGGAAGCAGATAGTAGAATGGGTTAGAAACCAGAATCCAATATATTGTTTACTAGAAACACACTTGAAACAGAAAGACACACACACACACACACACACACACACACTCACTCACACAGAGTCAAAATAAAGGGCTAGAGCAGAATCTCAGCTGAAGTAAAAAAGGTAGGGGTGGCAATCATGGTTTCAGACAAAGCAAAAGCAAAAGAGACCTAATTAAAAGATAAAAGAGAAAACTACATTTTGCTAAGAGGTACCAAAGACAATAAAGTAATACATAATTCTGAAGCAAGTTTCTCTGATACAGATCTTGTTTCTCAAATATATAGGGAACCAAGTCAAATTTATAAAAATAAGAACTATTTCCCAATTGGGAAATGGTCAAACAGGCAGTTTTCAGAAGATGAAATCAAAGCTATCTATAATAATATGAAAAGAAATGCTCTAAATCCCTATTGATTAAAGAAATGCAAATTAAACCAACTGTGAGGTGTCCCTTCACACCTATCTGAAATGACAAATGCGAAAGGGGATGAAGGAAAATAGGTACTCTAATAAATTGTTGGTGGAGTTATTGAGTGGGTCCAATCATTCTAGAGAACAATTGGGAATTATGCCCAAAGGACTATAAAATTGTTACCTACCCTTTGATCCAACAATAACACAACTACATCAGTACCTTAAAGAGATCAAAGAAAATGGAAAAGGACCAACACATACCAAAAAAAACCCACAAAAAACATATTTATAGCAGCTCTTGTATGGTGGTAAAGAATTGGAAGTTGAGGGAATGCTCAACAATTGGGGAATGACTGAACAAGTTGTGATATATGATTGTGAAAGAGCACCATTGTGCTTTATGAAATGACAAGGCAGAGGGGGGCCAGAAGAAAAAAAAAAACATGGCAAGACCTATATGAATTGATGCAGAGTGAAGTGAGAATGGGGAGATCATTGTACACAGTAACAGCAATGCTGTAATGATGATCAACTGTGAAAGACTTGGCTACCCTGATCAATAAAATGATTCAAGACAATTCCAAAGGATTCAAGATAAAAAAAATGCTATCTACCTCTAGAGAGAGAACTGATGAACTCTAAGGGTAAACTGAAGTATGAAAATGTGTGTGTATATACATATATTTTTAAAAGATGTTTATTGAATTGCATTATTTCAACTCAAGTTACTTTGGACCCACTTTAAGAGATAACAGTTATAGCCATACCTGAAAAGGATATTACTAGAATTAATAATTTTTTTCTAGTATTGAAGATGAATGCACATCAAACATTTATATTCTCCATCTTGACTGCTTCTGTGACCAGGGAAGGCATTTATACAATATTTGGCAAAGGTAAGGAAAAGAATTATGAGATCATATTGTTTGGAGCTGGAAAGGGTCTTAGACATCATCAAGTCCAACCCGGTTTATAGTCTAAGTAGCCCTTTCTGTTACCACTTGACACAGTGGGATTCATCAGAGTCTAGAAATAAGGAGCCATAAAGCTACCTGGTAGCATGTCAGTCGTAAGCAGGGCTTCTTATCCCTTCTTGTATCATGGGTGCCTTTGGAAATCTGGTCGAGCCTATAGACTCCTGCTCAGAATTATGTTTTTAAAAGATTGAAAGAAATGGTAAATTTCAGTTAGAGGTTAGTGACATTAAAGGTGCCATTTTTCCCCATCCAAATTCATTAATAAACTGAAATCTATCCACTGACTATCCCATGGGGGTCTCAAACACCTGAACTCAAATGAAATAATATTTGTAAAAATATGTAATAACTTTTGAGATCAAATAAAATTTCTAAGCACTTAGCACAGTGCCTGGCAAATAGTAGGCACAATATAAATATTTATTAACTCCCTCCCTTCCTCTCCCTCTCAGAATGGGAAGAACCAGGATAAGGTGGCAAGACTACTTCAGAATGACAATCAAATGGAACCTTTCAGGTCTAGCCATCAATCATCCTAGAGGCCCTGACTACTATTCTAGTGACATGTAGACCAAACCCCAACTTTTACAGAACTAGAAACTAAGGTCCCTAGAAGGGCCCTACTTCACCTAGGCTGAGCACTCTAGCCATTTTAATATCAGTAAGCAAGATGCTTGCTCAAGACAAAGGTCATAAAAATACCTTCAGAAAGCTGCTGTTGGGGCAGCCATGGTTAGATGAGGATAACGCAGGGGCAGGATGATAGGGGAAGGAAGAAATCATTTGAAGTTTGCAGTCACTGGTGTATTCCATATCAGTTTCCCATGTTGACCAATAATTCTTTGTTTGTTTTCTTAAAATTTATTCATTCATTCATTTGTTTGTTCATTCATTCATTCATTCAGTTTCAGTTTTCAACGTTCAATTCCAAAAGATTTTGAGTTCTAATTTTTCTCTGCCTCCCTCCCCACCCCCTTCCCCAAGACGGCATGCAATCTGATGTAGGCTATACATTATACATTCATATTAAACATTTTCACATTACTCTGTTGTAAAGAAGAATTGGAACCAATGCGAGAAATCACGAGAAAGTAAAAACCAAAAAAGAGAGAGAGAGAGAGAGAGAGAGAGAGAGAGAGAGAGAGAGAGAGCGCAAATAGTCTGCTTCATTCTGCATTCAGACTCCATAGTTCTTTCTCTGGATGTGGACAGCATTTTCCATCATGAGTCTTTCAGAGTTGTCTTAGATCTGAAAAGAGCCAAGTCCATCAAAGTCAGTAATCACACAGCGTTGCTATTACTGTTTAACCAATAATTCTTGCTAACTGGGTGCTAAGCTTAGTTATTCCCTGATGATGAACTGCAAGTGTAATCAGCACCCTTTAGTTTAGACCTTGAGGCAAAACCCCTATTTTCCTCCAAATCCCTAGTTAACATTTTGGAAATGAGTTTCAAAAACACATATTCTTATTTCTAGACAAGAGTCTTTTTACTGCTCCGGAGTGCCTGTACTTTTTTGCTAATTAGCAAAGTCCTATTAATATTTTCTGAGAGAAACTAAATGCTCCAATCCCTTTTGTGTGGGCTAGAATTTCTCTCTGGGGTTAAGGTTCCCCTCCAGTCTTAACTTGCAAGTATTTTTTTTTTAATTCACCAAACCATAAGGACCAAGTGTGCCTATTAGCTTTCAGGACAATAAAACTGTCAAGTGGGTGAGAACCACTCTGCATCCCTATTTAGTGAAATATGGTGATCGAAGTTGGAGGGGGAATGGAAATACTTATCAAAGGAGTTAGCCTCAGAAGCTGCAGGATCCTGGGGCCTCATAGGCATTCTCCTCTAGAAGGAATACTTGGTCAGGAGGTAAATTTGTAAGAACAAGAATCTAGGGGGCCACATTTCAGAGCAGCTTTCTCTAAATAATTGTTATTGCCGTGGAGTTAGCTGAGAAAAGAAGATTCTGTAATTCTTAGAGATGGGATCCTGAAATCAGGCTAATATAGAACTTCTTCCTCTTCTAAAAAAGAAAAAAAATATATGAGCCACTATAGCTCTTGAATGGGAGTAGAGGAAGGATTGGGTCTTTCTGAAAAGAGCTGTCAAAGGATATGAGAGATGGAGATAATCAGCTTATAGAATGAGGACTCAAAGGAAACTTGGTGTTCAGCCCCCACATATCCACTTTTTTTTGCAGATGGGAAAAGTGACCCCCAGAGAGGTCCAGTGAAATACCCAGAGTAGTAAGGAGGAGGGTCTCCCAGGTCCTCTCACAGGTCCTTTGATTCTAACTTTAACTCTCTTTGGACTGCACTACTTCTGCTTGGTGATTAGTTGGCTAGCATAGGGCAAGTCACAATATGTCAGATCTGGAAGAATCTTTAGAGCCTGCCTGGTCCAAATTTTTCATTTTATTGAGGAAGAAATCAAGGCACGAAGAGTGGAAATAATTCACCCAAGATCACAAGGGTAATGAGAAGTGGTTAAATTTGAACTCAGTTCACAGAACCATAGATTTAGGACTGATACTGTTGTCATGTGTTGTGGTACCTACCATCATTGCCCATGACATTACTCTAACTGCGGTCTATGCTGCTCTCCTCTGCTGGGACACAGGTTGTTGCCTGCAGTCAAGGGGATTACCTTCTTTCTCCTTTATTGCCTGGCTTCTATCTGATCTCCTACTTCTGTTTTCCCCTACAGCTGCCTACAAATAAGAGCATCAGTGCCTATACTTTCTGGTGCCTATAGACCAGGCCATTATTGTCCCATTACTGCCTGACTACTACCTGATGCTTCCTACAATGCTGCTATGCTACCTATGATGCTTTATTCAAACCAGTGTTCTTGCATCAGATACTATCAATTATGCCAATTTGTTCAAGAACTAGGAATTCCCTTATTTGGCACAATTTGGCACTCAGAGATTGTTTGTGATAAGCAATGATTTTGACTAAATAGAGTCACGAGTGAGCACAACTCATCTGTGATTCTCCTGTCAAGGATAACTAGTTAACACTGCTCTGCCCTAAGGTAAGAGCAGCTAGGTGGTGCAATGGATAGAGTCCTGGGTCTGGAATCAGGAAGAATCATCTTCCTGTATTCAAATCTGGCCTCCGACTCTTACTAGCTGTGTAACCCTGAGCAAGTCACTTAACCCTGTTTGTCTTTGTCAAACGAGTTGGAGAAGGAAGTGGCAAACCACTCCAGTCTCTTTGCCAAGAAAACCCAAAATGGGGTCACAAAGAGTCAGATATAACTGAAATGGCTAAACAACAAACAATCCCAAGGTAGCTCCAAAATTTAATTTATCCTTTGCCCCACAGAATCCAAACCTGAATTTCAGATCAATGTACTTATGTGGAGGAGGGGAGGATAGAAAATTTAACTCTCAGAATGCCTGATCTATTTCATCCTAGCCCTTAACAAACATATAAAATGTGTATCAGAGGGCAAAGGTGAATCCAAGTCTTCTTGACTGTAAGGTTGCCCTTCTATCCATCATTATCTTTCTAGACACTGGCAATATGAAGAGTTAGCAAAAGCAAGAGAAAGAGAGACAGAGAAAGAGAGAGAGAGAGAGAGAGAGAGAGAGAGAGAGAGAGAGAGAGAGAGAGAGAGAGAGAGAACATCTCTGACCTTAGAGTTATTGTTAACTTATATTCATTCCCCTTTGGTTTCTCTTTCAAAGTTTCAGCATCACCACCTCCTAGGAAGTACTTGGCACTGAAATGATGTTTGTTTTTCTTCAATGCATTTTAACAAGGTGAAAGCTGTAAGGGGGAGGGAAGGAGGGAAGACCCACCAAACAGCCTGGCTGTGGAGGTCACAGGCAACCCAGTCAAAACTTCTCTCAGGGAAGGCCCATTTGTCAAAAGAGAAAGGAAATGAGGGGCAGGGAGCTGCCATGATTACGGACTGTTCATAAGGAAAGACAGAAGCCAGAGGTTTGATGTACAACGAGACAAGCAGAGGTTATGTGGGGAGCCAGGGCCGGGCTCATTTGCAAACTTGGGCCCATTTCATTAAGTGAGTGCAGAGACAGGCTGTCTCAGTCCAACAGAGAAGGATCTCATTATCCACATAGGGAACAAGAGATAAGAATCTTTTAATAATTGCTGGGAATTTTTTTTTATTCTTATGTGGAATGCCAATTTATGCCTCTTCATACAAGTTGGATGCAAACCAGTCTCTTTGGTAGTTAGAACTACTACCCCCTGGCTATGGTCATTAAGGACAAAGGGGAAGCAGAGACTAATGTTTAGAAACTCAAGAGAGCAGGCTGCTGAGGCCATTGAAGGCCCCTGCAGGGAGACCCAAGGTCCAGATGGGGCAAATGAAGGCCCTACCATCCATCTTTATGGATGTGAGTCACTAGCTGGTGAGTTCAGAGGAGCCCAATGGAGTTTCCCAGAGAGATTTCTCTTTAGCATAATCCCTTCCCTACAGTTTTAGTTTTAGAAAGATAGAGACCTAACATGGGAACTATGGAATTCAAAAGAGAGTCATTCTTAATAAACTTAGGTGAAGTTTCACTTCAAAGATTTGCTTGATAGAAGTGAAAAGGGTTAACATATCTCTAAATAATTGTTCCTCCATCATCCAGCAGCAAATTTTTGACAATCCATTAATCTGCCAGGCTCCAAGGCAAAAGTTCTCAGTTATTTGTGTGTATATGTGCATGTCCTGGATCCCTCTGGTAATTTAGTCAATCCTATGGACCCATTCTCAGAATGTTTTGTTGCTTACATTTATAATTAAAATGCTATATTTCAATTAGTAATTAATCTAAGTTAATTGATTCCCCCAAAATTTATACATGGATACCTTGGAATCTGATAGACCCCAGTTAAGAACTAATTATATCTAAGGAATTCTACATATTTCCTTCCTTCCTTCTTCTCTCCCTCCCTCTCTCCTTTTCCTTCCTTCCTTCCTATGTTTCTTCCTTCCTTTCTCTGTCATTTGTGCCTAGGCAAAGGCAGTTTCCTCCTGTCGGCCACTTACCCCATGTCTGTTCACTACTCAGAGCCTTCCCCACCTCCTTCTTAGGGATCTTTTCTTCCTCTGCACTTCATTTGGGAACCCTGGAACAGCACCAAGTTAGGGTCTGAATCAAAGCTGCTGTCAGTTGATCTCCAGTGATTTCTAGGGCTGATTGTGGTCTCAAAATCTGACTTGAGGGCAGAAACTGAGACTTTATAACAATAGCTTATATTTCTAAGTATTGTAAAGCAGTGTGTCATAGTGCATAGAACAGTGGACTTGGAGTCAAAAAGACTTAGGTTCAAATTCTGCCCCAGATACTTGCTAGATTTGTGAACCTGGGCAAGTCACTTAATTTTTCAATGTCTCAGTTTTCTCACCTGTCAAATGAGGGAATTGTGTGTGTGATGACTTCTAAGGTCCTCTACAGCTTTCAATCTATTATTTTATAATAATGTTTGCAAAATATGTTCCCCACTTTAACCCTTTGAGGTGGATCTTTTTAAAAAATTCTTATTTGTTTCTCCCTTCTCCTCCCCATCAATATCTTATGGATTAATTCATCTAGGAAATTCCTTTGGTGGATTCTTGCTTCACTGGTGCAAATCAGCAAAACATTTCTAATTTAAAATTTTAGGGTTACTCAGGGTACTCAGAGGTTAAATGACTTGGCTATGGTCACACAGCTAGACTATGCCAGAGACAGAACTTGAAGCCAGGTCTTCTTGACTCCAGGGCTGGCCTTCTATCTACTATGGCATACCATGCTGACTTTTAGCTTTAGATTTGACAAATGATTGGTATATGGGGTCAGGGAAAAGGAGGAGTCAAGGATAATCTTACAGCATTTTCCTTGGGGAGCTGGGTAACAAGTAGGATGATGAAGCCCTCAGCAGAAAGAAGGAAGTTCAGAGGAGGAGGAACTCTTAGTAATGTAAACCCATGTAAAGTAGGAGTGAAATGATTATCACTTTTTGGATAGGCTTAGCTCTTCTCAGCAATGCAATGATCTAAGACAACTCCAAAGACTCATGATGGAAAATGCTATCTACACCCAGAGAAAGAGCTATGATGTTTGAGTGGAGATCAAAGCATGCCGTCTTCCCTTTTGTTGTTGTTGTTGTTGTTGTTTTCTTTCTTATGGTTTTTCTCTTTTGTTTTGATTCTTCTTTCACAATATGACTAATGTGGAAATACGCTTAATGTGTCTGTACATGTATAACCCATATGGGATTGCATGCCATCTTGGGGAGGAAGAAGGGGAGAAGGGGGAAAATTTTAGATCTCAATATCTTATAAAATTGAATGCTGAAAACTAAAAATAGATAAGTTAATTATTTTTTAAAAGAAATCATTGCCCTTTTGCAGATAAGGAAATTGGGGTTGACAGAAGTCACTGTCTTGAAGGGCAAAATGATACATATATAGATAATCACAATAAGTAACATAATGTGATGAGTTTATTAAAGAAGTGAAATATCAAGTACCATATGAGGGGAATCATGACTCAACAATGCATGAAACCCATTTTTCTGAGTTGAATTTGGCTCTGATTCCTTCTTTCCCTGGCAGGAGTCTCAGCAGAGGGTTAGGCTAATTGATCAAATTACAATAGTGGTAACTTCTATTTCTTATAGCACTTTACAGTGAATAAAGTGCTTTCCTCACAGCAATTGAAGAGCTAGGTAGTATAAGTTGTATTGGCTCCATTTTATAAAAGAAACCACTGAGTCTCAGAGAAGTGAGAAGGGGCTTGTTCACTTGGTGCAGTGTGTGGGTATAGCAGCCATGAGAGAAGCCTAGGTCTTTTGATTTCAAATCTGGTGCTTTCCCACAGAATGAGAAGTCTCAGAGCCTAGCTAACCACCATCCCAGGAGGATATTTGTCTTTGGAATTCATCCATTTGCAAATTCTCACTTTGGCTGTTAATTTGGCAATGACAATCCCTGGGGTCTGGGGCTTCATGGCAGGGGCAGGTCCCTAGTGTTTGTCAGGAAGGATGTGTCCACCATGCTAGCTCTCTGCAGGGTTTTTCCAGAGCTCTCTATAGTCCTCTGGAGCGGAGCCAAAGTTGACTGACCAAGGGTAACGTTGAGCCTGGTTAGAAGAAAATGTCAAAGTTTCCTAGAGTCTAAGCATCATAAAGGACCTTTGAGGTTATTTAGTCTTACCTTCCATCCAACATAACCATGTTGAAGTAGAAAAAGCATTCTAGCAATAATCAGAGGGTGCTGTTGTTGCTCAGCTTTTCTCAGTCGTGTCTGAGCTTTTGTGATCCCAGTAGGGGTTTCCTTGGCAAAGACACTAGAGCGGTTTGTCATTTCCTTCTCTCACTCATTTTATATTTGAGGAAACTGAGGCAAACAGGGTTGAGTGACTTGCCCAGGGTCACACAGCTAGAAAGTGTCTGAGACCTGACTCTAGGCTTGTTACTCTATCCTGGTTCTGCCATTTACTACCTGGGTGACTTTTGGAAAGTTCTTTAACATCAATAGATTCTAGTTTCCTCAACTGTAGAATGAGGATGTTGAATTGCATGGGTTTTCATGTCCAGCTCCAAATCTATGATACTAGATCCCCCTCCACTGCATTCCTAGAATGGGGACTATATTTGTGATTTCATTGGTATAAAGAGCTCCCATATGAGAATGTTCCCCTTGAGAATGTAGGTCAGTACCTTCTCAACAACTTATAGCCTTAGAGATTTGCCTACAGGGCTTTGAAGCTAAGTGACTTGCCCAGGTCACACAGGTTTTAAAGTATCAAAGGCAAGATTCAAACCAGGTCTTCCTGGTTCAGAGGCCCTCAATTCCACTATACCCATTATGCATCCATACCAAGAGGCTGACTGACCTCTGCCTGAAGATTCCCAGGAATAAGGAACTCACTATTTAGCTGTTCTATCAAGAGGATTTGATATCTAGCTTCAAACACTTCATGAAATTCTTTCCCTTAAAAAAGAAAAAAAGAAAGTGTTTCTATTCATTTCAAATGAATAAATGCTATAGGGGAAGGTGTGTGTTTTCTCCTTATGGTGAAATGGACTTTGTCCATTATCTACCTATTGGAAAAAGAAAGGGATTTTTCTTGACAGTTACAGTGTTGGGGAACCTACAGTTTGGATTCAGTCAAAGGGCCACCCTTGAGGACCTAGAGGGCCACATGTGGACTGCAGGTCCCCCACTCCTGGAAGCCCCACAAAGCATTAATGAACCAGGGATTTGCAAAAATTATTATGATAATTATAAAACATAAATTATATAATTATAAGATCGAAAGTTTGACTAAATGACTGTGGGGAGAACACTATCAGACAGAATCATTCGGGGAGAGCAGACTCACACTGCGGCCTAGACAATAACTTTATTTTCTGAATGTGAAAGTATGATCATTCAAGCAATTTCAATGGCATGAATCTTGGTCTAATACCCACTCCTGACTCACAGGCATATCTGGAGCTGATGGCCTGACTGGCTGACTGGCATCTGTAAAGTCTATGTATAAATGTGTAGAGAAACTGCTCTCTCACCTCTCTAGCCAAGCCATTATTAGAAGTTGGGTCCAGTTTAGCCCTTCTCCTAGAACAATATGGACCAATTTACAGGCACAACAGAAATGAGTTATTTGGCCTAGCAGCTGATACACACAGGATTCTTGAATTAGAAGAGACCTTAGGAGCCTTAAGATTCAACTTATACCATGATCAATCAAAACACACTGATATTCAGTAAATGCTTAATATATGTTTCTTGGTTGATTGACCACTTCATCTATCAAGCATTTATTAGGCACCTATAATATGTTAGGCACTTCCAGTGAAAGGAAAGACATGATATGACAACCCATCTTCTTTGGACAGTTCTAATTGTTAGGAAGGTTGCTTTGTTTTGGTTTTTGGTTTTCATCCTGACAGGAAGCCTCAATGTCAAAATTTCCATTTATGCTCTAGGGCAGGGGTGAGGAACCTGCAGCCTTGAGGCCAGAGGCTCTGGGTTCTGCTCTAGGCTCTGCTCTCTGGGACCCCAAAAATCAAATCTAATGCCCTTTTCCATGTGACAGCTCTGTAAATACTCAAAGGCAGAAAATCATGTTCTTGAGTCTTTTCTTTCCCAGGTTAAATGTCCCCAGTTCTTTCCATTAATCCTTATACTACATGTATATATAGTGTTTAATATTCCTACCCTGAAAAGGCAGTGTTATATAATAGATGGCGATGTGGATTCTGAGCCAGGAAAACCAGAGTTCAAATTCTACCTCTTACACATATTGGCTGTGTGGAGCCCGGTGAAGGTAGTGAGGTAGTGAAATGCATTAGTAGCAGGTGTTTCCTCATCCTGGTATTCCCTATGAAAATTCCCAGTTCGATTCCTATCCCTTCCCCTATAACTTCTGGCCTCACAAGGATCCAGCAGAGCAGCCTCTGGTGTGCTGAGCTTGATGTGGGAGCAGTGTAGCACATGATTAAGTGTACTGGTCTTCCTGTAGACAGAGAAGGTCCATGAGGTTGCCAAAGTTTGTCTTTTATGTTTGTATGCCTGGGTCTCTTGGGGTCATACCTCCAGATTTCTAGTGCTGCAAGCCTTCTTCTATCTAGGGTTAAAAGGATTCATGCCTAGAGAGGAATATTGGCTTACCCTGAATCTGGAGTCAATTCCGCTTTCTCCCATATTGAAAAAAGTGGCTGCTACTTGTAGTCACTGCATTTGAATTTAAGTTTTGCTATTTTTTTAATGAAAGTTTCTCTTCTCTCAGCTCAGATGCTTTCTTCAGTCAGCCTTTCCCAATCTCCCTCTCAGAGGATAAGAAGCCTTCTCTTCTAAGAGGCCTTCCATTTTCTCTACACACCTATTCATATACTTTTTGTCTCCCCCATTAGAATGGAAGCTTCATGCAGGCAGGAATTGTTTCCATCTTTCTTTGTATCCCCAGAATTTAACTAATGCCTAGCATATAATAAAGGCATAATAAATTATTACTGATAGATGGATAATGCTGACTGTATGTTATAGGAACGGGAATTTTAAGATCTTCCCCACCCCTTGGCTAGCCTAAGTGACACTGAGAACCTTCCCTGTTTTGAAAATATACTCTGCCCCCTAATAGGCTGAATGTGGTCACATGGAGCCTGTGGCAGGAGGCTTGTTTTTCAGGAATGCCCACACCTTGTTGTTTCCTGATTGGGCAGTGGGTCAAGAGGGCTGTGACATTCTCTGATTCAGGAGAAGGCTACATATACTTTGATGTGAGATTTTTTGGGGGGGCTCACTTTGAGAAGTGTTGTGTGATTTGACCAGAAGAGACTCTGGGCAGCTATTGAGTCCCCCAGCTTTGAAAACCCAGATGTTGATGCTTCCCTCTCTGGTAATTGACTAGGTATTGATGTAATGGCCAGACAGTTGGAAGCCTGTCTGCTGATGTTTCTCTGTATTTGTTGTCTGCTTGTAACTTGTTTGTATTCTCTGAAATTCGAGGTGCTGACCTTTTTCCCCTGAACTAGGTAATAACATATGTTTAATTAAAGCAAGATTGTCAACCCATTTTGAGTTGCTTTCCTTTAGAAAAGCAGATCTAAGAACCTGCATTGGCAGCCACCTGGGGATACTGGGATGCTTGCTGCTATACTGTATCATAGGATACCTATGAACCTAGGTTTCCTGTGCAAGATTTTAGGATCTCTCTATCTTACTGTTTTCCAAAGTGGTATATCCAATGAGTTTCTCCTCTGAACTCTTTCATGAATCTCTTTGCTTTACCTTTGTGAGCTCAGTAATGCAGAAAATCCACTCACAGTGGCTGTCCCAACACAGCCTGGGATGGGGGGGAAAGGTGAAGAGCACGTGAGAAGAGTCAGACTATATTGCCTGGTGAGTCAGATTCCAGTGGGAGCTTTCTCTTTACTGTAGTCAAAATCCCAATCCCTACCCCCCAGGGACATTCACCTGAAGAGTCTAAATATTTCTAGATATCTGCTTAGAAATAATAACCCATATTTATGTAATACATTACAGGGTTTTTTCAAAGATATTTCCTCACCATAATCTTGAGAGTTAGCGGCTAAAAGGATTAAATACCCATTTTACAGATGAGAAAACAGTGGCTTTCAAAAGCTCAAAAGTATTAGTCAGATCTTGAGGCTATTCCACTTCTACAGCCTATGTTCTTTTCATTATGCCACAATACCTTTCACTTCTCCACACTTTTACCCCAGTACCAGAAAGTCGCCTGCCTGCAGGCTAGGGGAAGTTGTATACAAGTGTACAAGAATCTGGTTATTCCAACTGGGGCACGAGCTTGGAAAAGGATACTAAGGAGGACAATGGGGAGAGGAAAAGGAAAGTGAGGAATACTATTCACACAGGCAGTCACTTTACTAGAGATATGCCTTGGCTAACTCACTCTCCCTCTCTGGTTTATTTCCTTCCCTTCTAGCTTTAGATCCAGGGAACCTTTAAGTTATATTGCTAACTGTTCATCGAACATGAAAGATGTGCTTCTCTCATCTCTAGGCAGAGCAAAAAGCCCCAGGGCTCCACTGAAGGCCTCTAGAAAGGTTGTCTTGTGCTCTAAATCTCTCTTCTCCAGACAATGCTAGTCCTGACATAATACTCTTTAGAATTTGTTCATTGGCTGAAGAGATTGTGATTGTAATAGTCCTCTCGGAAAACTGAAAAATCTAAAATTACAGATTCTTAGAGCTGAGAAAGACCTTAGAGCACAGAATGTCAGAACTGGAAGGGGATTTTGAATATAAAATATCAGACCTGAGAGGGACCTTGTAACTCAAATTCTCAGGGCTGGAAGAGACCTTAGGAAATTGAATATAAAATGTTTGAGTTCAGAACTACATTCAGAACATAAAATGTCAGAGCTAGATATGTCCTAAGAGATGAACTAGTCAAAACATCCCATTTTACAGATAAGGCAACTAAAACCCAGAGAAGGGAAGGGACTTGGCCAAGGTTACACAACTGTGTGGCAGAAGGCCAGGTCCTTGGGATCTTTTGACTCCAAATCCATCACTCTTTCCAGTCTACCAAATTTCCTCTCACAATTTACCCATGAGGGGCAGGGGGCAGTGTATTGTGACCTATCTCCCATTAATAGCTTGATTTGGGCTAGTTTATCTAATGATGCAGAAGGGCTATAGATCAGTCCCTTCACTCAACGGGTATGAGGAGATAGACAGAATGTTTGATGGATATCCATGAGTATAAACTCAAAGGGAGGCTATCAAATCTTGTGCTTAGTCTTATCTAACTCAGGATTAGTTAAAGGCAACTAAAATTTGTTCACACATAATTGGAGCTTCAAGCTTTATTAGTCAGCCAATAAGAATTTATGAAGGTCTGTGCTAAGTGGTAGGGATACAAAGAAAGGCAAAAAAACAGTCCCTGCCCTTGAGGAACGCACATTCAAATGAGGGAGACAGCAAGCAAACAAACGTACAAGCCTTTGCTATCAAACTTCACAGACCCCCTAACATCAGTGGGACACCCCAAACCAGTCTACGTATTAGATTGAGTTGGGTTTCCTAGATTCAGTTGCCTATAGGTGTGCCATAGATTCATCACATCAGTCCAAAGCAGAAACCCAGGGCTGGCAGTCAGAGAATCCCATTCACCTTGAATTTATTTTTTTAATTATGTCCACAAAATGTATCTACCCTTGATAAACTCTGTAGTTAGATCAACTTAGTATAAGACCTAATCATTTCCTTGATATCCCTGAAGTCAACTAGCTTATCTCTTTAACTTCTTGTCACTTTGGAGGGAATGGGAGGGAATGGGAATGTGGGTGGGGGGTTATTAATGAGGGGAAGGAGGAAGATGAGAAAAATAAGAAGAAATACCAAGACATGGAGGGTCAGGTTTGGTCGGTGGGCTGGAGGTAAAGACTTGGGTTACCAGAGTCTTAAAGCATAGGGAAGATCCTGACAAGGAGGCTGGACTAAGGAGGGGCCTCACAAATATATTCTTTCATAATTTTCTAATTTGCCTCATGTCTACCCTAAAAAGTGACTCAAAACCAATTGATGTAAAGCCTGATTCTCAAGTACAACAATGCAAAGCTTTTCACATTGTGTAGAACAAACCAGGGAACCACACAGATTACATTCAAGAAAGTTTTCCAGATTTTCTCAATATGCAGGCCTAGAGTTCCTTGGAGAGGATGGTCATATATCTTCTAAGTCAAAATGACAGGTAGAAAATTTGGAATAAAATCAGCCCATCTATTGATTCATTCTCCCTCTAAATCGTATGATCCTCTGATGTTTTGGGCCTTTGCTTGAGTGTAGATAAGGCTTCTACCATTGGCCCCAGAGTAACTGTAACACTCAGAACTACTCATGAGCTTTGGGCTTGGAGGCCCATTTCCCTCCAACCTTAGAAGCAAGAGCTACTGAACTCTCTATTACAGGTCCAACTCTGACCCAGGCTTTTCTTGAATCCTGCCTAAAAGGGAGAAATAGGATGCCTTTGGTCACTAGCTCACCAACTAAACATCCAGAGTGTAGCTGCTGCTGTTCCTATTTTGAATTTGCATTCTACTCCCGGGACAAGACTTTGGTCTTGTTACCTATAATTAAGCTTCCTATCACTTATCCCTGACTTGTGTGTGAAATCATAAAATAGACTTGTGTTGAAGCCTTTAGTTTAGGGAGTTCCTGATATGGAAACTCCCTCCACCAAAGTAGATAGACAAGTGATACGTGACTTATAATTTTAGAGAACTAAATGGAGTCCTGAGAGATTTAGGGATTTGCCCATGGTAACAGAGCCAGTATGTGTGGGACTTGAACTCAAATCTTCCTGACTCCAAAGCCAGATTTCTATATCCATGATAGTAGTTTACCTCTCATTTATAGTATTTTGTTGTTTCATCATTCAGTCATGTCCAACTCTTCGTGACCTATGGACCATAGCATACCAATACTGTCCATGGGGTTTTCTTGGAGAATACTGAAGTGGTTTGCCATTTCCTTCTCCAGCTCATTTTACAGATGAGGAAACTGCTGCAAATAGGGCTAAGTGATTTGCTCAGAGTCACATAGCTAGTAAGTGTCTAAGGCTGGATTTGAACTCAAGTCCTCCTGACTCCAGGCCCAGACAGAGCTCTATCAATGAGCCACCTAGCTGCCTCCATTCAGATATGTGGTATATACTTAATAAATGTTTATTGTACTGAAATTAATTGCCTGACTACATTCATTTATGTTCTTGCTTTGATTATCCCTTTCACTTACTCTATTTCTGTGTCTCTGTCTAGTTTCTCCTATGTTAGGAGATTCAGTTAATCGATCAATCGATTTAATCAACAAGCCTTTATTAGGCACTTACTAAGGTATCATCAAAGGTCATCTCCTTCATTTTATAAATGAAGATGCTGGGCCCAGAGAGCTTCCATCACCTGTCTAAAATCACCCAGATAGTACATTGTCATATAATTCTATAACAAGTGATTTTATTTCCCTATGAAAATATTGCCTTATGCCTGATGTTGACCATACCCCCATCCAGCCTATTGTGACAAGGTTCAAACTACACTATTAAAAGTGTGGCGCTAAGTCACACCCGGGGGGAGGTAGGCAATGGGAATGGGGTTCAATCAACAGAAATCACAGAATACAAGACATGGGGCAGGCAGCTCGTGAGGAGGGGCTGATTTGAAATGTAAATTATGTGCAGTGTGTAAGTCAGCACATCTATTCTAGTATTGATCCCAGCTCTTTGGAAGCTATTAACTTTTTCAGCACACCTATAAGGTTGAGATTTATACCACATTCTGCTCTTAACTAGCCTCCTAATGCACCATGTTGGGGGCTTCCTATTGGTAGATGTATTGTAAATTTCAGCTTATCATTGCATTGATTTGCTTAGTGGAGTTGAATTTGGGCCTTTAAAATAAATAAATAAAATATATAAGTGGCACTTTCAGGCCCTCACATCATTAAAAATCAACCAATGGTGCATAGTACTTACCCTTCTGGTCAAAGATTTATAAGACATAGCATACTAAGGGGCATTCAGTTTCTCTATGGAGATGGAGGATTGGTAGATGCTAGACCCAATTGGAAATAGAATCAGAGACTGATACTTTATTCCTTCTTTTTTTATCCATCATTCATTCATGAACACATGTATTCATTCAATAAACATTTACCAAGTGCCAAGAGCTGTAAGAACAAATGATGTAAGAACAAAAACAATACCTGTCCTCAGGGAGTTTAGGTGGCCGGGTACAAAGGGCACTAATTCTAGAGTCAGAGAATCTTGCTACCTGTGTGACCTTGGACAAGTCATTTAACTTTCCTAGGCCTCAGTTACTTTCTTTTTAAAATTTGGGGTTCAGACTCAATAGTGTCCAAGGTCTTGTCAAGTTCCATGTCTGTCATCCTGTGAACAGGTATCAGAGTCTTTGAGATGACTTCCACCTGGGGATCTCTGGCCTTATGGATTATCTCTATGAAATTTCAATCCCTGCTCTTAGGTAAAGATATAATAATGAAAATATAAGATTGGGGAAACATAACTAGAAAACCACTTGCATGAGAAAGACCTGGGGGCTTAATGAGCTGCAAACTCAATATGAATTAATAGTGGGATATGCTTAGTCTCAAATGCTGCCTCAATCTTAAATTGCATTAAAAGCAAAGTAGCTAAAGTGAGAAAGGTGATAATTCCACTGTACTCCACCCTGGTCAGGCCCCTTCTGAATTAGTGTTATTAGTTCTAAGAAAGACTTTGGTCAATGGAAACATGTCCATCCCATTTCACGACTGACATGAAAAGGAGGTTGGACATAATACCTTAATAATAACTAACATTTATATAGTATTTAATATGTGCTAGCTATTACCCTAAGTACTTTACAATTGTTATTTCATTTGATCCTCACAACAATCATGCAAGGTAGGTTCTATTAGTATCTTCTTTATACAAAGGAAACTGAGGCAAATAGAGGTTAAGTGATTTACCCAGAATTACACAGCTGGTAAATGTCTGAGGCTGGATCTGAACTCAGGTCTTTCTGACTCCAGGCCCAGTGCTCTATCCACTGTGCCACCTAGCTGTACTCTAATTATCTGAAGGCTTGCAACATAAAAGAAGGGTTAGAGACCACGTGACCACATGGCACAATACATAGAAAGAAACACTAGCTCTGGGGTAATAAGACCTGGGTTCATATCCCACCACAGGCACTTCTTATCTTTGTGAGCATGGACAAATTACTTAAGCTCCTTGGGATGTAATTTTCTCATCTAGAAAATAAAAAGATTGGACTAAATGGCCTCGGAGGTCCCTTCTAGTTAAGAAGTGATTATCCTATGAATATGTTTATTATGACTCAGAGACTGGAACATGGAATATAGTAGAGAAGGAAGGTTACAGAAGCAGATTTTCTTACTGTATGTAAAGGGAGAAAATACTTTCTAACAACTGGAGTCACCCGAAAATAGAACAAGCTACCTGGCAGGAAGCGGATCCCCCTCTCTGGAGGTCTGGCTTAACCTCTCGGGGAGAGTTATTTTTCTTCAGGTGTAAGTTGCCCTTGATGCACAGTAGAAGTTAGCACTTCTATTTTGTAATATTCTGCTACCCCTTAACACTGTAGCTTGTGATTTCAGAACTCTCTGGGAAGAAAGGTCAACTTTCCTCCCCACAAGCCTTATGATTTTATATAAGAATCATTCTTTTCAGATACTTCTTCCCTTTATTTGCAGAGGTGGGGAACTATGGGCGTGGTAGCCTGCATATAACACCAGGCTTTTTTAATATACTGATTAGCTTTGATGGTTTTTTTCCCCCCTCTTTTTATTCTTTTTTATATAATATTGCTTTCTGGGAATGGAAGAAGGGAGAAAGAAATACATTGGAAATTGTAGATGATATGAAAACAAAGTAGAAGAATAGAAATTTGCTTTAAGAAATAATCCTTCTCTTCAACATTTCCCCTTCTCTCCCTTTGTCCTGCCCACCCTCTCCCCATGTTAAGTTCTAAAGGAGGTGATTCAACTGATTCACCATTGGCTTCAGGATACCCAGCACAGAGCTGGACTCTTCATCACTGAAGAGGCCATAACCATCTCTGACCTACAAAGTAATTTCTCTGGATAAAGGAGTTTTGATTAGGGGGAAATGGTGCAATGGAAAGAATATTCACTCTGGAGCCAGAGAACCTGGGTTCAGATCCTGCCTCATATGCTCATTACTGGTGTGAACTTGGGCAAATCACTTCACATCTGTAGGCCAATGAGGGAGTTATAAGAGGAACTCTGAGATGCCTTTCAGCTCTAGTCTGTGGCCCTAGGTATTTTAATCACATGACCTGGATCCAAATGCCAGCTTTGGTTCTTCCTATCTGACCCTAGAAAAGCTACCATCTCTCTTAGGACTCAGCATCATCCTCCAGAAAGTGAAAGGGTTTAGACTTAAGGCTCCTTCGAGTTTTAAATTCTATGGTCCTTTGGAAGATATCCAGATTCTACGCATTACCCATTTAGCAGTAAGCAAAGTATTATTGCAAGCCTCTGAAGCTGGTAGTTAAGGTCAGAGTGCAAGAAAACTTCCATCACTCTTGTTATTTGGAGAGCTATAGGTAGGTGCACATAGAGATAGATAGAGCATGTCTGGTGGTCAGACTCACCAGTGCAAGGGAAGGTGCTTTCACATAAGCATGAACATAGATTACAGCTGCCTTGTTGCTTGTCTTCAATAGCCCACTTTAAAATGGTGGGTGGAGAGGGAAAGACACCAAAGACCAAGGAATAATCAGAAAAGCATGAAAAGAAATGAAAAAACCATGTTGTGAAGACCAAAAGTTCAAGAAGGCAAACAATATGGTAAGGAACTCTGCCATCTTATAGGGTGGTAGTGACAGAATGGAGCTCTGTCCACAACTATAGGGTCTCAAATGCCCACCTAGAGGCCTTAAGAAAATAAGACATAGACACTATCATGTAAGGATAGGAAATAGACACAGGGAAATTGGGGGTAGGGGCAGGAGCTATTGGACTCTTCACCTCCCATTTCCTTGGCACATCAAACTGTGGTGCCCACAGAGGACTATTGTGCCTTGTCCTTGAGAACTCTGGTCCTCCATCTTTTGGAATAAAAGAATGGCCTTTGAAACAGAACAAGCTCGTGGATTGGTCTTTCTGTAGAAATGAACCCTGAATCTATAGGCAGAGATACAGTCCCTATCCCAAGCATTTTGTGAATTATAGATAGAATACAGGAAAGAAATTTGCCTCAGAATTATTTTTGCAGTAAACAAAAGGGACCCTTTCTTTCTGTGTGTGTGTGTGTGTGTGTGTGTGTGTGTGTGTTTATCCCCTGAAGCCACAAATAGAAACTCCTGCCACTGGGCGAACTAATTTTTGTTTATTTATTTGTCTTCCTGTATCTTCCTATATCACTGTCTACTGAAAATTATATAAAATATCGGATTAAATTGAATCCAACAATCCTTTATTAGAAGCTTCTCAGGTCCTGTGCTAGTCAGTGAGGACACAAAGATAAAACCAAAGTAGTCCTTGCCCTCACTACTGAGGAGAAATGACATTTGCACATATCTGGAAGACATCCAGATTATATTCATTCCACAAATGGATACAAAATACAAACAAAATAAAGACAAAAATTTATTTCTGGTGAGTAGAGGGGGAGTCCTTATAACTGGGAGGACAGATAGGGGAAGAATCAGGAAAGGCTCCAATGGGAGAATGCATTTGAGTTGAACCTTGAAGGGAGCTAGGGATACTGAGGGATAGATGTGACAAGAGAGAGCATTCCAAGCATTAGGGATATCCAGGACAAAGGCATGATGGGAGGAAATAGAATGTTATGTACAGGGAGAAGCAAAGAGGCCAGTTCTCCTGGAATGTAAAATGTATTGGGAAGGACATTGTGAAATCAGATCCACATTAAGTGGTAAAAGCTGGGGTTGTATTGAGTTGAATTCCGTGAATACAGCCATTAAACTAAAAAGGTGTGCTTGGCTCTCTTCTTTCTTCTGTGTATTCCATCACCTCATGCTATCATCCATCATCATCATCATTTCAACTATAATCGCCGTCTGTTTTACACTGAAATCCAGCAATCTTTCCACTGCACAGTATTGTCTCTTCCATATTCCCTCTTAGTCAAGTTGATGCTGCCTCCTCCAGGAGGGCTTTCCTCACTCTGACAGTTGTTAGTCCCTGGCCTCATCTTGAAATTGCATTTTTTGGTAATTATCCATATCTGTATGCACATTGAATTTCCTCAGCCAAACACACACATACATACACACACATCTACACATGCACACATGCACATACACACACATAGAATATTGATGACAGGAACAATTACTTTAATTTTTTCTGAACTTTATAAACACCAATAAGCATTTTTTAAAAGAACAGAAAAAGAGAATAGTTTATGAAACTGTGAATTTCTACTATGAACAAACTATATAACAAATTCAACCCATTAGTCCCAAGGCTGACCTGCTTGTATGCGTCTACCTCTGACCTTTCTTGTGCTTTCCTCCATGCATTCTTTTTAAAGTGATTCAATGACCTTTTTTTGTTGTTGTTGTTTTCTTATTTTTTTCTCATCATCAACAAGAGTCAATAAATATTTGTTGAGCACTTACTATGGGCCACTCCCTGTATAAGCTCTGGGAATACAAAAAGAGGCAAAAAACAGTCCCTGTCTTCACAATCTGATGGGGAGACTATGTGCAAACAAACTATAGGCAGGATAAATAGGAAATAATTAAGACAGTGAGGGCACTAGAATTAAGAGGGGCTGGGAAAAGTTTTTGTAGCTCTAGTGCCTTATACATAATATTAACAGGCAACATTTATAGAGTACCTACTATGTACCAGACATTGTGCTAAGTGCTTTACATCTCATTTGATCTTCACCACAAACCTGGGAGAAAGGTGCTTTTATTATCCCCATTAGATGAGGAAACTGAAGCAAACGGAGGTTAAGTGACTAACCCACAGTCATACAGCCCATAAGTATCTGAGGCAAACTTTGAATTCAGATTATTCTTACTCCAGGCCCACCATCTACTACACCACAAGAAGTCAACGTATTATTAAGTCAAAATTTATTAAATACTTGCTATGTGCTAGGCATTGTGCTCAGTTCTGGGGATATAAATACAATCAAAAAGAAAGACAGTCCCTTCCTTCAAGGAGCTTACATACTGATGAGAGAAAACAATCCATTAAAAAAAGAGTTGAGAAGTGGAGGGGGTGGGGAGGAGATGGCCTTCTGGCAAAGTCCAGAAAGCCTGAACAGAGCCAGGAGAGGTGGGCTGCAGGACTGTGAAGAGCACTTCCTCAAAATGGAAGGGCCAAGAGGATCTCACCAATAGGCAAAAGGAGCTACAAGTGTGGTGGGATGTGCTGGGGTGAGAAAACCACAGGACATAAGGAAACTTCCAGGTTGAGAAGGTAATGGAGTCATGACTCAGAAGAGCTAAGAGAGGAATCCAGGAAGGCTGAACTGAGCCATTACTCAAAATGGAAGTTCTAGAGGAATTCATAAATGGTTGAAAAGGGCTACAGAAGCTGGTATATGTGCCAGAGTGAAAAGACCACAGAGGGTAGAGGAATCTCTAAGGTGAGAAGGCGGCTTAGGCTGGAGCTTAATGAATGTTTTTCCTTTCTTTATTGTGGTAGGATATAGGGAGTCATGGTAAATTCTCCAGTAGAAGTATGACAAAAATCATAGCCAAAAGAATAATAGAATCAAATAGCCATGAGGAAATTTTTTTAAACAAATGCTTTATTAACTTCTGTTTTACATCATTCATTTCTACCAGATTTTGTGTTACAATCATTTTCCCCCAGTTATTCCCCTACCCAATCTCCCAGAATAGCAGTCCCACAAGATATTGCCTCCTCCAATCTGCTCTCTCCCATACCTTCTCCCATACCCCCTTCGACTTTTCCATTAGAGGAAGGTGAAACTTTGTGTCCCAATGCCTGCACATCTTATCTCCCAATTATAAGCAAAAGAGTATTAATAATAGTATTTACATATATTTGAAACATTCAATCTTAAGACCTCAAATTTCAGATCCCATTTCCTTCCTCCCTTGTCACCCATTCCCTCTTGGAAGATAAGTAATTCAGTATATGTTGTACATGTGTAGCTATGCAAAACATTAT